>VXAZ01004427.1:102986-312802 GCA_013399875.1 Gymnorhina tibicen | reverse complement strand
TCCCTGCCGGCGGGCTGCTCCCTCCCCGTGGGGCGCAGGGAGGCGAGCCCGCCCGCCCGGGATGCCATGGCTCCGCCGGGCTCCGCGCTGCCCGCCTGCCTGCTGGGGCTGCTGCTGCTTGTCTGCCGCGGAGGTAAGAGCCGGGCTGGGCTGGGGGAGCGGGCGGGCGCGCGGACATGGACCTGCCGCCGCCGCGCCCGGCACCGGCGTCGCTCCCCGCCGCCCTCGCCCCGCGGCCGCTCCGTCCGTCCGTCCTTCCAGCACTTCGCGTCCCCTCATCAGCCCCGAAGTGGCCGGGGCATTGCTCGTCCCCTGTCCCCTTGTCCCTCCCCATCCCCGCCGCCGGTCGCGGTCCCGGTTCCCCTCGCTCGTCCGCGGTCGCTTGCAGCCCCGCGCTCAGCCCTTCCCCGTGGCTCCGGGCCGCCGCGGGGGCTGAACGGGGCCGAACAGCTCCGCGTGTGTCCGCCGGTGCAGCGTGGGGGTCCCCGCTGGGCAACAACCCTCGGCGGGAACAAGGCGCGTCCCCCCGGGAGGGCGAGCGGGGGTCGTGCTTGGGGCTGCGGAGTCCCGCACCAGCGCGTCCAGCGCCTTCACCCGCAGAGATCCCGAAGTGTTCCCCGGGAGCTGTGCTTCCCGTTGGAAACCCCTTGTGCGGGGGGCTCTAGGGAAGGACGGTGATGTTTGTGGAGCCTGAGCCCGCACCGCTGGCGCTGGGGAGGGATGTGATGGCTGCCGGGGCAGTGGCGTGGCTGGGCATCCTCCCGTGCCCGGATCGTAAGAGCCGGCATCGTCACCGCCGTGGGAGCGGGAGGCAGCGCCCGACGGACGCGTCGCGTTCGTGAGCAAAGGCGATAGCGACAGAGAAGAGATGTTGGGAGACAAGTTGCAGGGATGAGGGCGAGCAACTTCAGACCTACAAGTATATTGTGCTCTCCTGTAACGCCAGCTTTGTCCACATTGGTAACACAGTCCACCGAACCAGGGCCGGACTACAGAACATCAAAGGGAGCTTTCCCTGGACCTACTGTGCACGTGTCCTGCTGATAAATGGCAATGCTTTTCTTCTGCTGGTGATGCTACTTAAGCATGGGTCTAATCTGAGAAAGATGCTGCTCTGCAGCAAAATATTCGTGTGCATTCTGTTCTTGTGTCTCTTAACAGCCTTAAGGAAAAGTAGGAACTGAGCTACCTGGGCTAGTGGAAGGTGTCCCTGCCCATGTCGGGGGGCTTGGAACGAGATGGTCTTTAAAGTCTCTTCCAACCCAAACCATTCTGCGATTATTCGGTGAATTGCTAAAAAAACCCAAAACCCTGTAAGGAGCCCAGCATGGTCAGAAGGAGAAAAGTGTGTGTTAGATGTATCAAAGATTAGCTGCTAGGGTGTTTAGGAAGCAAGGCTGTGGGTTAGTCGTATCATAAATCTCGCCACGTGGTCCGTAGCAACCCCGCGAGGAGGAGAAGCCAGTGTAACTCACGGGAAATAGAAGTGATCTGTGCAGTGGATGTAATGAAGCAGGTCTTGTTATTATGTTGAGATTCCTGGGTAGTACAATGAGGATGGTTTAAAAAGTACTTTTTGGGGGGAGGGGGGGTGGGGGAAGGAGGGAGGCAAGGAAACGAAGTGAATACTTGAAAGCAGAACTTAAACAAGTTGAATTTGTGTCTAGGTTATCGCCTGCTGCTGTCCAAATTGCCCTGTGTGTTTGTTTATGCTGTGCCTTGGCGGGTCAGTGGCTCCTGACTTTGAGGTGTGTTTTGCTGGCCCCGCTGAGGAGTGTTTGACTACACTTTCAAAGTTTTTTGGTTCGGAGGGTTTTTTCCCCCCTTCAGTGGATTTATGCGCTCTCGATGTGGTTAACAGCGAGGTAACGTGTTTGTGCGTTCTGCTGAGTTTAATAAACCCTCCCGCGTAGGTGTCAATCAGCACCAGAGCAGCCTCGCCGCGGGGACGGATGCGGTGTCGGAGCAGTGCCGCGCTGTGCGGGACACGATGCTCCACTCCCAGCCCTGTGGTTTTCAAACTCCCCAAAATGCTGGTCTGGCGACTGTGAACCAGGCACTGGGAGCTGCTGGTCAGCGTGCCGGAGTGGGCTCAGCGGCGAGACAGGTTTTTTTTGTTGGTTTTTTTTTTTTAAATTTCCTGGAGCTCTTTGTTCTGTGTGGTGGACAGCTTTTGTCTCTTAGTGCTGAGCCCGGCATTCAAAGGCAGGCATAGGATACGAGAGGCTCCCTCGGCTCTGCTCAGTAACAGCCTTGGAATTAAACATCGTCATTTATATTTAAGTAGGCTTAACTTCTAAATTATTGAAGCTATAAGCTTTCACTAATTTCTACTCTGTATGGCTTTGTTGTCTTTTTTCAGACGCAAAAAAAGGATTGCTTTCTCCTAAATTGGTGTAATACCCTGTCTTTTTTCTTAATATACATAGAGAGTATCAGGTATCATTTCCCCAGTAACGCTCAGAGACTCTGTATGAAATTCAAGCCCACGTTTGGGCTTCGTCTCTCTCAGGGGTTCAACAGGAGAATCTCAGGACGTGGTTTTCCCGTGTGGAGGCAGCAGGCAGCCCATGAAATGGGGCAGGCATCTCACAGCCGTATCTGTGTGCACCACGTTTGGACCTGTGCTTGGGATGATGCTGGCACAGGGGTATGAGTGTGCAGCCACCCGTGCCCGTGGCACTCAGGTGCCTGCTGGGGCCATCATGGTGCCAGAAGTAAACTTTGGAAGTGTATAAAGCAAGCTGAGAGAGGGGGCAACAGGACAGGTTGCTCCCCTTCTGATCTGTCCCACCACCCCCTGCAAAAGGAGTCAGAAATACTAAGTTAGTGTAATAGCGCCTCTTCTTGTTACCTGTCAGGCTCTGGATCTTGCACAGACCAAGCTCACTTCCCATGCTTAGGATCTGAGCAGAGGGTCCCAGATCCAGGACTGAAGCCTGGTTCCCCACTCCTCTCCATCCTGTTCAATCCCAGTTTTGGCCCATGTGCTGTCAGCATGGCATGGGCCAGCGTGGAGCAACTCAGCAGCAGCACTGCCTGGCAGAGAGCTGCAAAACTGCTCTCATTTTATGTGTGCAAATGAGAAAGTCTCTCTCCCTCTTTTCTGGCTGCCTGAACTTTTTTATTTCTGATTTCCTTATTTCTCAAGGGTCCTGTGTCACAGTGTGTGAAGTGCCAAGCAGTGACCTCATGCAATGCCAGCCCCTTGCTTCACAGACCCTTAAACTCTGCTCCAAACCCATGGGATGAGCAGACCATGTGCTTCATTTTGCAGCCTGCAGCAGATCTGGGACAGAAGATGCTTTTTTCTCTGTCCCTTTTCCCCCCAGTATTTCTTGCTTTGCATTTCTGGGCTTCTGGCCCTGGATATTTTCCTTTTATTTAACTAACAAAACAATGCAAGAACTGCCCTCTGCAGTTTAAGAATTCTCATTTAAATCAATCGAGTAACATTAGTCAGAAACAGGAATAGTCCATTCAAAATTACTTTGAAATCACAAACTTATTTGAACTGTAGTGGAGCTTTTAGTTTTACAGAGTTTAGAAACTAATAAATTATGTAGCAGGGCTCATGAAAATCTACCTGAGTCTGCTTATCCAAAAGAATATCCAACATTTTGGTTTTGCAAGAAAATAAAAATAATTGTTTACACGTGTTCAGGAGTCATTGGCAAGCATATAAAACTGATGGTTAAGGAGGCAAACATGTCAATAATTGCACTTTAAGAGATGAGAGAGGCAAATAGGCGAGTGTATGAGGAAAGCACAGAGCACACTGATCTGGCCTTGCTATTATATCAGATGTCACTGCTGCATTGCACCCTCCACTTGAGAGCAGCCCAGTCACTTAACAACTCAGACTGCTCTACGTTGATAATTTAAAACCAGAGTTTCAGAGCAGAGTCAAGGATTTGCTGCTTGGTTTTTTGTTGTTCTTGCACATGGAATTGTGTTGATGAAGCTGATGGCGAGTCAGGGGATGTGGGTCGTGGTGAATGGTTCTGCTGAGCTGTGAAGATGCTTTAGCAAAAGAGTCGTTGCTGCTGAAATCTGAGAGTATGTGAAAATGGAGAGAAGAGCTCGTGTTTCAAGGCGCTGGTTTTGGAGCGAGCAGGGATCCATGCAGTGCTCGGCTCCTTGAGAAGAACAAGGAGATGCTTTCCTCCATCCTGAATTTCAGGGTGGGAGGTGATAAGGCAGAGGGGATGGCAGGGAGGAGAGAGTGCAGAGTTTGCTTTGAATCCCCTGGATACAATTAAAGAGTTTCAAAGTTTTTCATGTGCACACTAACTTCTCCTGCAGAAAGACTTTTCCTTCCCTTTCCTTGCATGCCATCCCTGCCTGCCAGAACTCAAGCTGAAATTCTGGGGCTTGGTGGCAGGACTGTGCTGGCTGGTGGGCTTTGGCACTGTGATGCCAAGGCGCCTGTGGCTCTTTTGGCAGCCTTGTGCCATCATCCCAGCCACCATCTCTGATCCACGGGCACTATTACTCACCGTGTGGCCAGTCCATTTCCTGCTGGGTCTGTGCAAAGGCCCGGCTGTGAGGACAGCCACCTCCCTGATGCTTTCCTGCAGGGTCAGGGAATGAAACCGGCTGTTCCCCTCTTCTACCTTAGAGCAGCCTTGGGAGCTGAAGCCTGGAGGGACCCCAGCTCTGGCACTGCATTTCCCATCTTGGCTGTGCCTTTGCTCTCTGCTTGTGCACGGTTGTTTCCCACTCTGCGTTTGTGTCGCTGATGCCCTCTGTGGTGAGGCTGTGAACTGGTCAGGGCTGTGAAACACGTGGGGAATGCAAATAACAGTGCATCCTACGCTCGGCTTACTGCCATGCTCTCGGGATGCCTCACTGTGGATGGAGCTACTGTGGGCAATTAGCTCAGGAAAGGTCTTTGCCCTTTCCAGCTATACCAACAGGTTTTATCCTGCTTTCTTTAGACATGGGGAAGCCCACAAGGACTTGGAGCTTGTCCTAGAAAGGCTCTTTGTGCTGTGAATGCTTCCAGCTTCCACAGTGTTTCACAAGCGACCTCCTGGGATTTGCTCAGTCTAGTCTCAAACATCTGAAAATTATTTGGGGCAACTTCTTTGGCTCTTCAGGCTTTTTGCCTTCCTCAGCTAAAATCTGTGTCCCCAGTGAGGGCAGTGATGCTGCGTCTTTTTGGGCTCTCTGTCAGGTGGCTGAGAGGTTGTGTTATCCCTGTCAGAGACCTCCTGCAGTCGTTTAATGAGTGGATGTGGTTTATGCTCTCTGATGGAAAAATCACTTTATATAACCTCCCGTCCAAAAGGAAAGGGAATAAAAAATTCTGAGCTAGTAAACTTTACTGCCAGCAAGATGTGGGGCCTGTTACAGCCTATTTTCCTCTTCTTTAAATGTAAATTTTCTGGATGCCCTAAAGAGCCAATTTGCACTTTACTGCAGTGCAGTGCTTTTCTCCTTAGGGTCTGGGTCAGCCTCAAGGAGATTTAAGAGGGCACCAGCTGGATTTTTAGGCTGCCAATTTCATCAGCCTGAAGCTTGTTATAATCTGTTGGAGAATATCTTTCAGGTCCATATATCTCTTCCTTCCATATCCTCCCATTTGCAGAAGGGTTTGAATGAAAAACAACCCACCACTGGAAAAACAGGAGCTGTTTTTCATGTGCATGGCTCAACCTGCATCCAGGTTTTTGGTCCTGATACTCACCTGGATCCCACTATAAAATCCTCTGGTCCTGCGCATCTTCTTTTGGCTTTATTGGAGCAGGACTGGAATGGTTATCCTTGGTGGTGGTTATGCTGCTGATTTATGCTGTGTTATGCTGGGAATAAACACAGTAAATCAGAAGGGGGCAAATTTGTGCTGATGTGAGGCAATTTGCAGGTGGATGTCGTGCTGTTGGTGTGATGAGAAAGGAGCTGGTGCTACCTCGGTCTCCCCGGCAGCGCTCCCGATGATGCTGCACCAGGAAAAGCAGGGTGGACCCAACTGCTCCCGCAATATCTTGCCTTGCCACAAGCTCAGAGTGGGCTGTTGGCAGCTTATTTCATCCCTCGGTGATTAATGCTCCCTGTCTAGAACAGGAGCAATAATACTGGCTTCATCTGTCGGGACCGCGTGCTCCCAGGGCAGGGATGGCCCTGCTGGCTGCGGGTCTGGATGGGGTCCAGGAGGATGAGCCAGGATGTGACTGAGGTCCTTGGCGATGGATGTCACCGCTAATTAGAGCGGTGAGATTAGTCACTGAAGCGTAGGAGGTAAAGCCAAAATCATGTTTCCCAAATGGAAAAGGACAATACAGGGGTAGAAGCAAGTTCTTTTGAAGACCTGAATGTGAATCACAGTGTCAAGTAAAAAATAATTAAACTTAATTTTTTTTAAATGTACTTCAAAGTGTCTTTTAAGCTTCCCATTAATTCGAAGTTCTTTCTCTCAGTGCTAAATAAATCTCTTGGTTCAAAAGCACAAGTGCTAATTGGTTTCTCTGAGTATGCCTGTCTGCTTGATCAATAGGGGAAGTAGTTTTTGTTAAATATTTGCACATATAGTCACATATTGTATTGCTCAGGGAGATGGTAAATGTTTCTCAAAAGGAGACTTGTAGAATGAGGATTCCAGTAATTTTCTTGTGGCCTTTATGTCAGAGCTAATCATGCTTCCTCCTTCCATCCCTTTGCAGAAAGCAAAGCAGTTTTCCCTCGCGTGCTGCCGGTGTTGAGACGAGCGGGCTGTTCAGCTGCCTGCCTGACACCCCGGCTCTAAATGCAAACTCGAGCTGCCACGAGCAGAGTTGTACAGTTCCTGCCTCGAGCAGGGAGTGGCTGTGAGCCACCCTGCCTTGCAGTCCGTTTTGGGAGGTACCCAGGATGTTGTGTAGGATTAGCGGGGTTTGGATACACAGCCAGCTGCTGGAGAGGGACGGGGCTTTCAGACTCCCTGAATGAATGTGCACAGCCTCAGCAATTTCCTTGCTATCTCTCAATTCATTGCATTTTTACTATTTCCATGTGCTTTTGGAGTCTTTTTTACTTCCAACTTTGCAGCATCATTTCCATGCCTCACTGCTAACTGTAATCAGTTCTTTGTGCTGATCGAATTGGATCCCTCTCTCCCACTGTTGCCTCTTTATCCTGTCTGTGCTCTCCCTCTGGCTTAGCTGAGCTGACCTCTAGAGCAAACACCAGGAACCTTCTTGTCCCACCATGGAGATTCCTCTTGAGCATCTGACCCTTTGTCTATCATCCTGAGCATCCTGGGAAAAGAGGGCTCTATGTTCAGAGTCTGCCTTTGAGACAGGTGAAAGACAGAGCTTGGCTTCTCCCAAATCCCCAGATGGCGTGAACTAGCTTTTCCACGTATGTCTGGTTAGTTGGTCACCTGGCCCTGAAACTCCAGGAAGGTGGCAGTGGGATTTCTTCAAGGTCTGATAAGCATCCCGTGAGAAAAACCTGAGTTGAGTTGGAATTTGGGTGCTTCTGGACATTGTAAGGTGTCTACAGGTTACAAATCAGTTGCACAGTGTCACACCTCAAGGCACAGTCCTCCTCTTGAGTGCAGCCCAAGGAGACCCCAGGACCAGTGTCCATCCCCACTCCAGCAAGTGTCTGAGGACACCAGTCCTAATTATGAGCATCATCACTCCTGCAGTTCGAGCAGCCTGGAGTGAGGATGCAGACCGAATGTTTATGGAGGCAAACATGATTATCTCCAATCACAGGCCTTAATGATGGTTGTTATAATGACAGCAATTGTGGGAAGGGCATGTAATTATGTTGATTCTTCCTTTTATTGTACATATAATAATAAGCTGTTTTATCTAAGAATACAGGGGTGCTGGGGGAAGATGGGGCATTTATTTAATTAGGATTTTTTTTCTGATTGCGTGTTAAGCTAAATCCTGAAGTCTTCAATCTTTCTGGAGTCAGAAGTCCTTCTTGGCTCCGTATCAGGATGCAAGGGTCCTTATCCTACCTAACTCACCAGAGCACCCACACAGAGAATGGGGCCCCAGCATGGTGTTGAGACTCTGACCACTTTGCAGAAAAATGCAGAGCATTCATCTAATTCCTTAATTTTCACCAAAAAAAAGTAATTGATGGGTTTGTGCTGGCTGCAGTCTGACTTGCTGAGAGGACCCCAGGGCTATCTCATAAAAAAGAAGTCACAGTGAGCGATAGATCACCGAGATGGCTGGAGCTAGCCTGACATTTTAAGACTTAATGGGTTAATAAAGTGTGTGTTTTAGGTGTCTGTCACTGAGTGGGGTTTGTCCATTCCTTGCACACACTCGTACCTTGTTGGCAGTACCTTTGGCCTGGCCCTGCAGTACCACTGCTGTCTTTGTCTGCTCCATCCATCTGCCTCGGCTCAGGTTGCACTCAATGTTTATCCCCTGTAATCCAATTTAAGTTGCCGTAGAAAGCAGTGGGGATTTACAGAAAGAAAGAAAAAAATCTCACCGGGTTTGCAGAGCAGAAAAGACAGACTTTTTTTCCTTCTCTTTCTTTAGTGTAACTGCCTCTTCTCATCTCTGTTTTTCTTACCGTGCATTAACAGTCTGCCCTCCACCCTGGTTTTGAGCCTAGTGTGGGGGGATCCTGTCTTTGGTGGGGTCTGTATGAGGGACAGGCATTACAAAGCTTGTGCTGTGGCTGGTGTTTGCCAAGAGGTATTGCTTGTGTGTGTCCCAGTTCTGTGAGCATCTGTGGAGTTGGTCCCACTAAGCCTGTAAAAGAGGGAAGAAGCTGTATCACAGGTTGGGAAACCCCCCATTGAAGGGCCAATGCACAAGTGAACTGTTAGAAAGGCTTTCTCCATATTTGGATGAAACTGTAGTTTTCTTACTCTGCTGGAATTTCTTCACCATTGCTCTTCTTTAAAAAGACCCAGTTCACCTCCGTCCCTGCATTTACAGTCTTCAAATACCTATATAACTCCTGTCTCTTGGTCGCTTTGCATCTTTCGTGTCCGCATATATTTTGGCCTATCTTTAAGCAATAGTTCTATTTCTGTCATCTTCTGTAGTGTCTGTTCATGACCATAGGGCAAATTACACCCTCAAAAGGTAGGCTGTGACCAAGTGAAGCATAACATGCCAAAGACAGAGTGTTTAAATGTTCTGTTGGCAAAAGAAGTAAATGAGGACTTATCTGTGTGATGGGAAGTGAGGGTTTGCCTACTGTTGGTACAAAGTCTGCAGTAACTTATCTCTTGTGGACATCGTTTAGTGTAATTGCTTTGCAAGAAACCTTTTGTGTGGCTGAGCCAGAACATTGTGCATTTGTATTTTGGTGCTTAACTTGCTCTTCATTAAGGGCTGAATAGCACCATGCTTTGCCTGTTACAGCATGAGAGAGACCAAAGCGACAGAAGGGCACGGTGTTGCGTGCGAGAGGCAAACAGCCTCCTGCTCTGCCAAGCGGGAGAAGTGTCGAGAAGATGCTGGTGGCAATATGGTCTGAATCGGGAGCTGCTGATCCCCCCTTCACCCCTGCCGGCTGTGCTGCAAACGGGTCTGGGGCATGGCGCAGTCCCTCTGCCACACCTCTGCCTGGTTATGTGGCGAGAGGAATGGCTTTCCAGCACTGGTGTGCACTTCTCCTCCTGGGCTGGGAATGGCTGATACCCTGTGCTTGTGCAAGTTTTAATTGTCTAATGCTGCACACCTGCAATGGGAGGTGAAGAGGCAATCTTCAGGGGAGTATGGAGTGGAGCTAGGGTTTGGCAAGGTGCTGAAGGGGTGTGCCTGCCTGTTGCCTTCACTGGAGCCTCCAAAGACAGCCTTGAAGGACTTTGCCTGTGGTTGTGCTTTAAGAAATTGCACCCTGAGGTTCTGAGGGCAAAGCCTTGGGAGGCAAAGTGTGCCCATGGGTTTTGTGTTTCTCTGAAACACTTGCACCTTGTATGCCATCCAAAATGTTTCCATCATCCCCTGTTTGCTGCCAGAGCAGTTGACTCTTGCTGCTGGTCATGGACACACTGCTGACTCTGTCCTCCTCTCTTCATTTTAGATTTTGGCCGTTCCTCCGAGCTGGCGTTCGTTGTGGAGCCTAGTGATGACATAGCTGTGCAGGAACAACCCTTGATCCTCTACTGCCAGGTGGAGGGCATCCAGCCCATCACCATCACGTGGCGAAAGAATGGCGTGATGATCCTGGACAGTGAGAATGCCTTTATGTTGGCCAATGGGTCTCTCTACGTCTCCCGCTTCCAGAGGGTCCGGGGAGATGGGTCCTCGGATGAAGGCGAGTACGATTGCATGGCACAGAACCACTACGGGCTGTTGGTGAGCCGGAAGGCGAAGATTCAGGCAGCGAGTAAGTACAGGCACTGTGCCACCCCCACCTCACAGGGCAATCCCACAAGTGGCAATGGCTTTGTTGGGAAGCAGGAGGGCAGCATGGTGGGTGCTGGGTTTTCATGGAGGGGGCTTTAAAGAGAGGGAAGGGAAAAAAGTCCTGGAGCTGGTGTCGAAATCTGGCTGGCATCTAATCTGTGTAGCTGTCTCAGTGTGAAAGAAGAGCTCATCAGCTTTCTTGGGTAGAAAACTAAAAACCACCTTCTAACAGTAACTTCTCTGTGTTGGAGGTGTAAGTTACAATAAAATCATGTGGTGAAGTAGTCTGTGGTTTGTATATCTCCTGCGGTGAGTTTGGAAGCCCCTTTGCTGTGCAGCACAGCTGGACTCTGCTTGGCAGGCAGAGCTTCCCAAACCATAGGCAAAGACCTCCTGAAGGTCATGGTGTCTTTCATTTTGTTATTTAATGCTGGCAGTGTAGAGGCAGCAAGGTCTTATTTACTACCTGGCGTGGCAGTGCCTTTGGGGGCAAGGCTAACAACACCAGACAGATTGTCTGATGGGGGAGCCTGGAGGAGGAGAGAGATGAAAATGTCAGTGAGGGAATGAAATTTAAAGGTGGGGGAGGAAGAATTCCAGGGCAGGCTGTGACTCCAGCGCTGCACACTACCTGGCTTTAGCCCGTTGCATTGCCCTGGCCAGAGTGGTTGGGCCTTTTGGGTCTCCTGGTTCTCCCCTGTCAGCTCCGGTTGCTGGTTGGTATTTGTCCCAGGACTGATGGCAGAGCTGGGGGGTCATGGTGGTTTCTGTCCCTGTTGTGTTTGTGGCCCGCTTTGCCCACGGACTGTGTGGAGGCTGTGGGAGTGCAGCCACTGATCCTTTTGGCATTCACCCAGAATTGCTGCTGCGTGTAATTTCTACGTGAGTGTGAGGATGGGTGTGTGGTATGGCTACGAGACCTGGTGGAACACTGGTTTGTTAAGTTTTGCTGAAGAGTTCTCCAACTTGTTTGGGAGATGGCTACTGCTCTTCTTTCTGTGTGAGTCACTTACTAATGCTTCTGTTGCATTTGCAAATATCACCATGATTTTTTGGTGCAAAGCAGGGAAAATGTAAGGCAAAGTCTGAGGCTGAGGTCCTGTCTGCATTCCCCAAACTGGGGGGCCTTTTGGAGTGCTGCCGCCCACTCCCCGCAGTGCCAGGGCCGGCTGGCAGCCCACCAAGGGAACACTCCAGCCCTTGTGTATAACAATTCCTGAGTGCATGAAGTGGCCATCTGCAAACCTAGCTTTTCATGAGTGTAAGAAGTGACATTGTCCAGGAGCCAAGGGCTTTGGGGCCGTGCCAGATTAGCAGCTGGATCTCAAACTTGTCAGTCTTGTGGTGCTAAACCTTGGAGCACTTTTGGTGAATGGCTCTGGCATTTATGAGCTGGAAGCCGACTGATGCACAAGCACAATGCCAAACTTCTTGGACCTGTAAACTGGAGACATGAGAGCAGGAGGAATTACCTTTGAGATTGTGGGTTGTCAATAAACACTGTTATCTTGGCTCCTGCATCGATATGTGTGTGATGTGCTGTGTGTCCCTGAATAGCGTTTCCTTTTGTAGCCATAGTTTCACATGAATCAAAATGAAAAAGAGATCGTGTTGAAAATGCTCTGGACTCTATTCTGGCTTCAGGCTTCGTTTGTTGCCATCCCTGAGAAGAGGTCTGGGTGAAGCCAGCACAAACAGGGGGCCCCCCAGCCTTGATGCCACAGGTGCCTGCAGATAATGGGAATAAAACAGGATGCTGTGGGCAAGTGTAACCTGCTGCTCAAGGGCAAGCTCCCCCACTGTGCCTGAGCCGCAGGAACACACACTTGCACTTAGGACTCTGCTTAATCGTAGATGAAATCTCCTGAGAATGAATCACAGTTGCACCCTGAGCCCCCAAGTGTCAGAGTGGTTACACACAAGAGATGGTGATTTTCCTTGCTCCAGGTCCCAATCAGCAAGTCAAAGGAGAAGGGTAATTATCCCCATTTTAGGGACCTTTGCATTGAAGGAATGGGTGCTGGCTGCCTGGAAGGGAAAAAACCCAAGTGCTAAGCAGACCTTTGCGGAGCAGGGTAAATATTGCCGGTGGGTAAACCCTCATCCCAGTGCTGATCTCTTCTTCCCTCTGAGCCTGACATCTGAACACAAAAGCAAAGGAGAAATAAAAACCTTTCACAAACAAAAATCTTGAAAGTTGATCAAGGCCGTGCTACTGAGGAATAAAAGAGATCTGACAGAGCGGAGCCCCTCGAGAGCTCTGTTGCACTTTTCGCTGTCTTCAAAGGCAGGCCGTTAGTCTCATATCACCGTTACAGACCCTGGCTTTGTATTATTGCTTGGAATATAATCTTCTTGGCTCGGAGGAATGTACATATTTGCATTCAGGAAATGTGGGCTGGATATCATATTTTTATGTTTCAAATTTACTTCAACACTTGGCGTTGAGTAAAATTTAACTAGAAGAATATGCTGCTCTCAGCCGCTGCGCGTGCGGCCCTGATGGGCTCAAGGTGCCGGCAGTTTCCTCACAGAGCGGGTGCATCTTAAACACTTCTTCCTAAAAATTAACTCGTTAAATTTATTTAATTAAATTCTGGGGTATTTCTCTATGTCTCCATTATTAATCAAAGATACTCAGTGGAAGGAAGTGGACCTTGGCTGGTTTGTGGATTGGCTGGTCAGGTGCTAAATACATTGATAATATTTTCGTAGTGTAACTTTCTTTTGAACAAGCACAAGTGTGCAAGAAGCCTACGCGTGACTGAGCTGAGTGGGGAGGCCCTCAGCATTTCTACCCTCTGCCTAACACCCTGGTTGGAATTCTTTCAGTTGCTGTTTCGGTGTCTGTTCAAACCCTGGTGTGTTAGTTTAAAAGGTTGTGGAATGCAACATGTTTTTATAATCTGATCAGGTTATTGAATACAGATCTTTTCTGTCTCCCAGTGACAGTTTCGTAATTTTGCATGACTCCAAGCTGTCTTAATTAAAATCAGTTTCATAGTCAGAGTGTTCTCTGGAGGCACCACTTGGCTGTGTTTCCACAGGTCTCTGAGGAGCTGGATTTCCCCTGTGCATGCCAGAAGCTGAACATGCTTTGGCTCTCTGTAGAGGAAGATACCCTCTGAACAATTGTAACGTCCAGAGTCCACTCCTCTGGAAGGTGGGCTCCCCAGAACGCAGCCACCTTTCTTCTCATCACCACCTTTTGCTTAACTTAGCCTCACTTGATCTGATCATGTTGTCTCATGGCATTTCCAGCCCTTTTTGCCGATGCTGTAATTTGATGGACCTGGCTCCACATCATCATAAATCACAGCCCAGCCAGTGGAGTAAGACCCATTGATTATATCACTCAATAACAAGCAGTTACCACTAATTGGAAATCACCATCAAACTGGGTATCGGATCAGGCTCTGCACGTATCCAGCCCGAGAGTAGCAATTTTCCCTGTTTGATCTGATGCTTTTAAAAAAAAAAAAAAAGAAAAAAAAAAGAAAGAGGGGAATTAAGTCAATGGTGCAATTTAGAGCCAAAGCGATTTCTTGAAGTTTGGTGAATTGGACCTGCCCAGTATTTGAAGTACTGCAGGACCTGATAATAACTCTGGACAGATCTGAGCTTGTAAAGACATTTTCTTCACCGTGTCTTGCTGCAGGGTGACTGGTTTGTAGTCAAGCATAGCAGCACACATCCCTGTGCCCTGCTCTGCTCCCTGACCCCCCTTCCTTCTGCATCCTGCCCCAAATTCTGCTCCTCCATCCCACTGTGTGTGGCTGTCCGTTACACTTACCCTGCCAGCAGGAGGGCAGGATTGATAGCTTGGGCAAGGCAGATGTGACTCCCCTCTGCATTGATCCCTGCAGACAGCAGCAGCAGCAGCTCCTCTTGCCCAGCCTGGGGACAAGCATGCTGTCCCCACAAACACACTGGTCACTGTGACCTCAAGGCCAAAGGTCTTCAGGTCATTGGCAAAATATAGAAGTGGGGAGGGCTGGTGCATATGCAAACTTGCAGGTTGGTTTCCCTGCCAAGCTGTGTGGCTAGGGGAGGAGGTTGGGAATCACAGGGATTTTAAAGCAGCAAAGATCTTCCCATCGTTTCAGCTCCTCTGCACAGAATATATTCAGGGTTTAACCTGCAGCCCCCTTTCCAGGCTCTGGGGTGGTGGGAAGAGCTGCTGAGCCCAAATAATGGCAGCATTTATAAGAGTGTAGAGACAAGAAGGAAGTCTAAAAGGATTAGGGAGAGACAAAGGGGGCTGATTATTTTATGGGTCACAATACAAGGCATTAGAGTGAGATCACAAAGGGATGTAATTACAAAAGAAGGCCATACTGGGGGGGATCAAACCAGGATTAGAGTGGGAAATGTTTTTCCACAGTTTTGTTCCACTCATTATGAAGTTAGCATTTTAAATTAAGGTTTAAATAAGGTGACACCAAAGTTGTCACCAAGGTATTTCCTGGGCAATGCCACTGTTTGGATGCAGATTGCAAGTCTCAGCTCAAAACATCAAGGCAGACCTTAAACATGTGGGTTTGCTGTTGGTTTCTCTTGTGCTTGTACAGTATTGTCTTGTGTTGTCAGCAGAGCCCTACCTATGGTTTGTGCTTAGGACAAGTTAACCTGTTTTTGCAGTTGGAAGTGGGATACTTTTGTGACTCCTTGTTTTACTGGTGCAAAACGTGCTGGAGGTAAAGGTATGCCCTGGTGTCAGTTGCAGTTCTGGTGACATCTTCCTTTTACTTCCAGAAAATTTTTTGCTAATGGTCATTTGCATTTTCTTGCAGTTTAACTCTTGGTGTTGCGTGCCAAGTTTCCTCCATCCATAAATGAGATTTTTCCCCCCTCTTGTGGCTCTGCTCACATTTAATGCCCTTCTCCAATGCCGAGCAGAAGGGCTCAGCCCTGATGCCAGCGATGTTTCTATATTGTCTGTGCTTTGATGCTTATGGCAAGCCCAGAGCTAATTCTGGGCTTGCAGCAATGGGTCTTAGAGGGGAAAAATACCCATGAGGAATTACTAAAGGAAAAAAAGGAAAGCAAAAGAAATTAAGTAAAGCAGAAACACTGTGAGAGGTTTCCAGGAGATGGATATGATGGGTGAGTGGGTTATTTTCCTCCATCAGCTCTTTTGGCTGCCCCTAGGACATGCTGGTTCACGTGACACTGCCTCTCACATCTGTACTGTTGCAGTAGTTGGCCCTGTGTGTGCTGCAAAACAAATATACAAATATAGGAGTCACCAGGGGGAAATTGGAGAGATTTGACTGCGAATTTTAGTAGATTTGCAGGATTAAAAGAGTTTGTCACTTACCACCCACTGCATTTCAGCGTCTGCATGTAACAGCCAGGATTCATCCTGAGACTTGAGCATATTATAAGACCATATTTCTTTTGGCTGCTCATTTCTTAGCAGTGTGATAGTTATTTAAATATCATCTTGCACTTCTTTCCAAGGCTTCTAACGTGGATGCGCCAACCTTAGCTCCGGCAGCGTTATCTCTCATATAGGGGGTTCGCACTGCAGGCAGTAATGTCACTTAGTCATTTGTAGAAAGCTCAGGGGAAATATATCAGAAGAATTTCATTAATGGCAGCACTGTTGAGTTATTTGTCTCAATTAACTCTTGGAGCACAGCTGAGGAAGTTCTGACATCTCTGTGGCCTGCACCTGCAGCATGAGGCAGTTTTCTGCCTTCTTTTTTAACATGGGGTGAAGCTCTGTGATACCTGCCCAGGCAGTTCTGTGGGGACAGCACAGTGCCCAGCCCTGTGTGCTTGTACCCTGCTTGTCCCTCTGCCTGCTGCTGTGCTCCAACTTCTCCTCAAAGTACTGGGCCACTCTCCTGTATCATTTTAATCAGGAGGGCAGGTCTCTGCTTGTATGGCTTTCACTTTCATTTTGCCATACAAGGGTACCAGCTGGCCATGGTGTGGCCAGTGACATCCATGCATCTGCCGTGCCTCAGTTTCCCTTCTCTGAACCCAGGATGTGTTTACGGTCAGTGCCATGATTTGCACACTCCTGTGAACACCTGGGGGACCAAGCTGCTGGTTTGTGTTTATCAGGGACCCAGGTTAGCTGGCCATGGTGTTTCATCTGTTCTGTTGCTTCTCTCTGAGGGGTGCACAGTGCTGGGGCCAGGCTGGGGCCCAGGTGAGAGAGGAGCTGCTTTTCTGCCACGTTTCACTGGCAAGACTGTGAGTAGGAATCAATTTTGGGGGGCATTTGACCAGCGCAATCAGTGCTCTTGATCTAGTTGAGATGGGGATTTGAGGACCTTGCTTTGAATGTTTGGGGCCTTTGGGTGCAGTAGTGATATGAGCAAGATCAGACCTCACAAATCCCTTCTTATGGGTGAGTCCCTGCACAGGTGCCACAGCTGCTTTCCCAGAGCTGGCAGGATGGAACCTGGGAGAGACATCAGCCAGAGCTTCCTGACATCAAGGGATGCTGGATCTGAGCTCCATGCACCTCCTCTTCCACTCTGGTTTTGGCTGTACCCACCATCGCAGCCCTGTTGCTGGGAAGGGAGCCTCCTCCCACTCCTCCTAGGCACAGCATATGGTTTTCAGAAGGTTCTTGCTTTAAACCCAATTTTACAGTTGGGTTGACTGAGGCAAAAGGAGGTCAAACGATTCGCCTGAGGTCACCCAATAAGTGGCTCAGATTAAATCTCAACCCACGACGCTGCCCGTTCCCAGCGCTGGCTGTGCTGGCCGGACCAGATGGCCTCCTGAATGCGGCGTCAAGATCCTCGGCTTTTTCCCCACCTCATTGTTCTCCATTGTGGGCTTCTGAATGCAGGACCTTGAAAGTGAGAGTCATTTGGATTTGCCGAGTCCAAGTTATTCTGTTTAATGACATGGATTTGCAGGAGAGGGTTTAAGCACACTGTTTGCTACTGAGGTTGGAATTTTGCAGAGATTTACCTCTTTGCTTTGATTTTCTGATGATAAAACTCTCTCTGCCTGACCAGTTAAAATTGGTCCCTTACCTGTTCAGCTGCCCTGCTGCTGGTTCACTGACTGCAAGGCTGCCTTTTCTTTGTACCTGTGCAGGTTTGTCTCTTGGGTCCTGATCCCTGGGATAATTCCCCAGCACTACACCTCTCTGGTCTGTTTGTGCAGTTTGTGTCTTCCCCCTTAGCTTGGTTCTGGAGTCACACAAGGGGTCAGTGCAAGGTGCTGCTGGATGGACAGTGTCATGTGTTTACCTCTGGGAATCTGCATACTCTCGTGTTAGCTCTGGAAATGCAGATGCTGACATCTCCTCCCTGATGTGGTGTGCGTCCCATACATCACCCCTGACAGAGTAGGGGCCACAGATGAGCTTAAAGCCGAGCTTTAAAGAGCTTCTTAAAGATGAGCTCCATTCCTGCTTTCCAAGCTAAGGAGCAGCCTGGAAAAGTGCATCTCTGTAACCTCTATTGGAAAGTAGGTGTGCAAATCCTTGGGACTGGGACATATAGAGCAGAGCCCATCTGCCCATGAAGCAGCAGTGCTTGGGTGTCTGGGGCAGACTGCAGTTCTTGGGGCAGGGGGGGTTCTCCTGCACCCACACATCCCTCTGCATCCCTGCACTTCTGTGCCACTCACATGCCTCAGTAAGTTGGCACCTCTTGAGCATGCCTTGATTAATGGTGTTTTTTTGTCAGTCCTAAGAGGCCCCATTATGTCCCTTTGATGCTACATTTTGCACTTACCACTGTCACTGAGCTCAATGACTAATTTTCACAGGTCACGGGAGAGGGACAATGGATCAGGCCACATTTGGAAGAAACAAATGAAATTGTGCTGCAACTGAGAGCACTAATTAAGAGTGAGGATCAATTTGGGTGTACAAAAGAGATAGTTTTAGGCTGCTGGTGTGAAAATGAGTGGCGGTGTTGCGGTAGCAGAAAAGGTTCAGTGTGTGCATACTTCAGCTGCAGCATTGTACTCCACTGCATTTGATTGATTCTTCTGTGCTTATTCATTGAGGAAAAACCAAGCGCTTTCCTGCCTGCTGTGCCCAGGAAGGGCAGGGACAGCCAACCTGCCAGATCAAGTCATGGCTGATCCCTGTGAGATGTTTTTGGCCAGGAGCGGGAGCTTGTGTTTCTTCAATTGCCTTGCTCATCTTGGAGTATGGCACTGCAGGTTGCCTGGTGGCTTTCGACTGCAGTGCATGGCATTCCCTGCCCAGCTCTATGGGCAGGATGATGCCCATTGTCATCCCAAGCCATAGCTCACCCTACCAAGGATTGCACTGTTCACTGAGACTCAGTGGAACACTGATTTGGAGCTGTCAGAAAGGGAAGGGACACAGTGAACTGTCATCAAGGAGAATGTCATGGATACAGAAAGGAGGACAAGGAAAACCAAGACTGCACGAGCTGGATTCACGGCTTCAGTAAGCATTGCAAAAGCGTGATTCAAGTTTTCACATACAACAAAAAGTCAGGGCTGATGTGTATTTGGGTTGAGCTGGTTGCAAATGTCCAGGTGCCCAGGCTGTACCAGTTGAAATTAGTTTGCAGATGGTTCTGGTAAAATTGTGTCTGTTTTTGGTTGGATTTGCCTAGGGCAGAAAGGTAGGAACATCAGCTGGAGCATTCTTTTGCCAAGAGGGTTCTCCAGGGCCTACAGGGTTCCCATGAAGCAAAGCCTAAATGAATCTGAATCCAATGAGATTTATGGCACCAAGCAAATCTCCAAAATGATCAGGTGGAAGCAGCAGTCCATCCCATTTTCCCTTGTTATTTGGTGGTGTTTGCCCACAACCATATTATTCCCTGCAGCTCAGCATCTTCCCCAGAGGGCAGTGGGACATTCAGCCTCAGTCCAGAGGTTTGCTCTTGTCCTGGGACCTTGTGGTGACATTGCCCTGAATGACCAAGCAGTGCAGTCACATCCCTTTGGGCTGCAGCATGGCAGCTCTGTCCAAGGTGGGGGTGCTTGCCAAGCCACTTTATTTCCTCAGAGCACCATCCATATCCAGCTTACCATTATTTCCCACGGCAACGTGTAAAGGGGTGGGAGGGAAAGTCCTTACTGCATCTTTCATTAGTGATCCTAATGCTCAGGAGAAGAGACAGGGCCCCAAGGGGGTCAGCTTGAACTGTCTCTCAAAAAACAGGGAGGGGAAAGAGAAGAAAAAGTCTTCACATGTTGGACTGGCCATTGGAAAGATGACAGCAGAAATAATCCTTTTTTAAAATTTTTTTTTCATGACCAAAGAGAAAACAGTTTCCTTGTCCCTTGGGACATCCATGGGTGCTCTAGACCTTCACGAGGGCTTAGACTCCGCAGGCACCCACCACCTCTAAATGACAGGGACTGGTCAAAATCCTAAATACAAAGTCTGGGTGCTACACTTAAGGGATCCAGACTTGACTGTTTGGCCAAAGCAGTGTGGTGGCTGATACCTTGCAAAGCCTGACTCTTGTTACTGATCTCAGGCAACTGTCCCAATACCCTTGTATTTCTAGGAATTAGGGATGGTAGCATTGGTCCTCCCCAGATCTCCCCATCCCGGTTGGGTTTGGGGGGCCCATTGCCTGCACACTGTCCTTGCCACGCTGTGGAACAGTGGGGGGCCCTCACCCCACTTGAAGCTGTCAGAGCTCATTACCAGCACAGGCAGGTCCTTCCCACCGCAGTGGGGCCGGGGAGGCCGGGTGCCTCCAGGCGGCTGCTCAGCGCTGATTGCTCTGTGCCTAATCAGGGCTGAGGAGTTGGGGCACTGCGTGGACCTCACGCCACTGCCAGCTGTCGATTTTCATGAGCCTCCTTGGCTCTGACTTTTCTGAGACCTTTGAGCTTGTACCCAACCATCCAGGAACCAGCCAGGGGGGTCAGAAGTTCTTTTCTGGGAAGGCAGAAGTCTCTGCACCATATATATTCACATGTAAAAGCCTCTTAGAGGAGTTTTAAAAGCCGGCATGGTGTAGGTGCACAGGAGGTGTTTGTGTTGCTGTGCTGGTGAACATGTATGAGCCTTTCTGCTTTAGAGAGTGGTTTGCATGTGTTTGAAGCACCTCGATGATTCACACTGCTGCATCCCGTGGGGAAAATGGATTTGTTCTCCTACAGCTCCCTGCCCAAAGGGACCCTGCTTAATTTTTCTTTTACTAACTAGGTTCTCCCAAGAATGAGAGATTACCTGATCTTCCAAAAGCATTTCCAATGTGCGGAGAAGTCTGGATGACTCACAACTTTTAATTAGCTCTCCTGACGGAGGCAAGGATCCCTCCCTTTCTCCCTCCTTCCCTAACACAGAGGTGGTGATTAGAATTACAATGAAGATAATCCAAACTGTATGTGTAGGGTTTTCAGTAAGTGGAGAACAAAGCAGGACATCCATCTGGTGAGTGTGAGCCCATAATACCTTTCTGCTCATTTCTCCAGTGCAACAGGAGCTGCTTGGGACGGAAGCAAGCTCATTATTTTGGAAAGGCTTGCTGACACACAGAGCGGGGCTGGCTTGTAATCTCCGAGGCACTGAAACCACTGCTCAGGAAGGAGCATTGCTTTTAATTTTAAGTCTACCTTTGTATTTCTCCTTGTTACAATCTGAAGCAATGAGGGATACCAGTCTCTTCTGAGCCTATCCTTAATTAGTGTGTGAGAGATGCCCTTAATTTTAGCAAGGCTAATGAAAGCTGTAAGGGATTTTTAAAAGGCAGCCAAGCTAAGCCTGTCCTGTGCAAACATTCCAGCAGCAGTGAGGAAATGCATTAGCTGGGGACAACCTCCTTTTGGAGTGATGCTATTTCCCCTCACTTAAAATCTTCTCTGTGTCTGACAGAGCTCCTGCCTCAAAACTTCGGGTTCCCTTTTATGTCCTGTCTTTGCAGTGGGACGCTTGCCTGTGCCGTGGGATCGGCTTTGCCATGCTGCGCCCTACAGCAGGCAGGGAAGAGGCAGAGTTTGCAGCAGAGAAAAGCAGTGTTGGGCCCTCAGCCACGGTGCTACTGTGCTTTACAGTCAGCTGGGTTTTGCCAGGCTGCTTCAGCACGGAGAGAGGACGGGCGCACTGTGAGAAAGGAACAACAAAAAGCCGTTGTGGAGGAGCAGCCGGCGCTCCGAGCTGCCGCTCGCCGCTGTGCCGGCAGCGCAACGCATGCCTCGACTCCTGCCATGGCAACAAGTTCATCCTTAGGCCAGGACAACGCTTGGCTGCAGCGTGGCAAAGCGGCCAGGAGCCGGTCCAGCCTGTGGCATCCCCAGCAGGACCCAGAGAGACAGGAGGGATAGGGTGAGGTTTCATGCCTGCAAGGTGCTCTGCCAGCTTCAAAATTCAGACTGGTGGTTTCCCTACCCCAAAAGCACAGGAGAGCTGCAGGGAGATCCTTCTGAGGTCATGAGCTGGGCAGCACCCGTGTGTGGAGTCACGATGGCTCTTGCCCTCCAACACAAAGAGCTCAGGAAGGAAGATGGAGAGCCCAGATCCAAGGAAATGTTGGCCAAACACGAGGAATCCCTTCCCCTTATTAGTGTTTCAAGCTCTAAAAAAATCCCCCCTGCATACTAGAGCTAGGCACAGCCTTTGCTTGGAAGGAAATGTCTTTTCAAGCCAGGATGCCAGTGCTGAACTTGCCGCGGGCAGCCCTGCACGAGCCAGGCGTGCCGGTGGAGTGCAGCTGGTGCGGCTCAAAGGGAAAATATGATCAGCTGTTGAATGGCAGAGATTTGAGACGTCACGCCAAGGCTTCGCGTTTTGATTTTGCGAGGCATGCTGTGAAATTCATAGGTGGAATATTTCTAGGGAGATGCTTTGCTTCCTCTAGGAAAAGTGAGGTGGAAGAGTGGAAAATAAATGATGTTCTCTACTGACAGTTTCTAGCATTAAAAACCTGGTCTGAGCTGTCTCTTCATTCTCAAAATTGTAACACTTGCTCTGGGTTCTTGATATTAAAAAATAAGAAATTATTATTTCCTTTAAGTCGCCTATTGACTTTTAGCTGATGCACTTAGAAAATGTTTCCAGCATTTGTGATTCGTGAGAAAAAAAGAAGCTTGAAAACATCTCGCTTTTAGCATAAGGAGAGCTAAGGTTGACAGAACTGTGAAATCCTGGAAGTTGGGGCTTCGCGGCATTGCCAGACATCAGAAGGTCCTTGATGACATGATGAGAGCTGGGAAAGCTGAATAAACTGATGAGCTTCTTCCATTCTGGTCCCTTGTCATGCAAATAGGCTCCAATCTGCATGTCAGATCCCTTGGGAAAAGGAGTGTAATAACATTAAAAATAAGGCAGCAAAACCCCCAAGGTGTGTGTGTGTGTGTGTTAGCAATCTTTAAAGAGGCAAAAAATACACTTGGAGGAGTTTGGATGGAGTGAGAGGGCTCCTTGTTACCACTCTGCTTCAAATGCAAAAAGGTAACTGCCGTGGCTTTAAAGAAAGTACTTTAATGCTACATAAATATAATTGCTTCGATGAAATGTCTTTAGCCTCCTGAGGGAAGTTGTAGTCTGTAAGCCTTTAGATATGAATGGACGACTCTGTAATTGCTATTGTTTCGGAGACACATTAGGAAGGCCTAATGCTGATCATTCCTGGCATGTTGTGGAAGCGGAGTAATGGCAATCCCAGGCAGCGGGCAGGGAGAGGGGATTAGTATGCATTTTGCAGGATGAAAAACTGACAAATGCTTCAGGACTGGAAGTTTTTCTCCTAATTAGATTGTGGGCTTGTAAATTGTATTTGATTTTTTTTTCTTCCCCCTTTTCCTGCTGATATGCAGAGTGAAGGTATCTAATTCCTGGCAATTTAGGCTTTGGATAATGAGCTTGAAGGCAGCATCTCAGAGGAGTGCAGAATTGATGGGTTAGTACATCAGCTCTGGTTAATGCAAGCTCCTCATTCTGACAGGGTCCAAAACAGCTGGTTCAGAGAAAAGAGGAGCATAGGGGTATTGAGAATAAGTATTTTTTACTTTAAAAAAAATTACTAGTTAAACATGGGGTATTCTGGTACATAGATTGTGCTTCCATCTCTGGATTGGGAGCAGCTATGTTTAAAAAATCAGAACCTGGGCTTAGAGATGATTCCTAAGAGATAATATGGGTTGTATCCTGGTTTTGGAGACTGTAAACATCCTGTTTTCCAGCTTTTCTTCCCAGCATAGGGCCCAGAAAGGCTAGAAGACTGCTCTGGCATGGTAAGCAACTAGGCAGGAGATGAGAAACCTTACCCTATCACAGCAATTCTGGCATTGGTGGTGTTTTTCCTGAAGACAAGTGAAACCAGGGTCCTGAGAGGTAGCAGTTCAGTGTTTTTTCCTGCAGGAATATCTGTCAGGTAGTAGCAAAAAAGAGGTGACTTTCTGCCCTTGGGTTGTCTGAGTGCCGCCTCTACAGTGCTGGTCTCACACCATCCCATGTGCATCTCCGACTTGTTTTCTCAAGTTGGTTCCAAAATGTTTGGGAGCTGCTACCCAAAAGATCTGGAGAGAGAGCCTGGAAAGAACTCTTCTGGGAACAAACCAGAAGAAATAGGTTTAGGTTCTTCATCATTGCTCTTGTGTAGGGCCTGATACAAATATCCTCATCTCCAATGCACCATGAGCATCCTATTACAGAACAGAAAGTAATAACTTAGTGATGCTTTCCCTTGAATGTTGAACCTCAAGTGGTAAATCTTGGTCCAACCTGGGATTTATTTTCTTCTGGAGATTTTTACTGCCTTCAGAAACTTCATGTCGAAGAGTGGGATTTTATGGCTCTAAACTGTTTGATTTTAGAGAATTGGTTTTTTCCCCAGGGGCTTTTTTTTTTAATGAAGATGAGAGGAATCATGTAATCCTTGACATACAATAAGATTGTCCCAGATTAGTTACACGCTATCTTTCACAGTGAAGGCGATCCTGTCCTGCTGTAATTTACTCTCCATCCTCGCATGCTATTAATTAGGATGAATACTTAGGTAAAAACTCCACATACAGGCAGCGCCAGCTTCCATAATAAGTTGCCCCAAAAACATGAGGAGCGAGCAGTAGTGAGTCAATGAAAATCCCGACATAAATTGACTTTTTGTGTCCTGGCAGTGCTTGGCTGAAAGCCAACGACAATAAGAGCCCGGCGTGCCAGAATTCACAGGCAAATAACACTTTTCCACTAGAGCATCCTTACGAGACACCCTCCCAGCAGCCGTCCTTCCTTCCTGCCACTCATTCCCTTGTGTCCAAGGAGGCTGTCGAGGCGGTGAGTGAAACATCTCGGTGTTGTGACGGGGTGTGATGAAAACATGAGTGACAGAGTGACATTTTGACAGCCTGACTTCAGGTTCCTACTGCAAATGTAAATACGTTCATTTGAATCCAATTTACACAACCGGGAGTTTTTAATGGAAAATAAAGGGGGGGTTGCTTAAAGGTGACTTTTTGGGAATTTAATCCAGGGTATTTGTGGACTTCTTAATGGGTTCAGCTGCAAATTTCCACGGTGTTGTGGAGGTTAAAGTGGTCTCCATCCCACTTTGCTCCAGTCATGTGTTTTTATATCAAATTGCTTTGTTTTCTCCCAGTTTAATGCTAATCCCTGTCTGAGTTGAGAAATGTGGTTCACTAAATATACCTATTGAGCAGCTGATAACATTGAACTGCAATGCCATCCTCCTCAAATCAAGTCCATTTTATCTTTTTCCTAAGGGGTTTAATCTGCTGCTCTTTCCGACTTAGAGACTTGCTGTGTTTTCACTGGAGAAGAGTCACTGAGTGTCTTGTCAGGTGGGAGAAAGAATGGCTGAATTGCTCTTCAAAGTGCTATTTATTCTGACAGTCTTGGCACCTTGGGGATTTCTTATTCCTTCTTGGTGCTCCTTGTAGTAATTCCTCCCTGAGATTTGGGTGAGTAGCACTAGAAGGTGCAAGTTCTCACTGCAGGAATGATACAGCTGAGCCTCAGTAGCAGGTGGTGTGAAATGATCCCCTGCATGACAGCATGGGGATGCACCTTGGATGCAGAACTCTTGTTCTTCTGGGATCTGATTGCAGTGCTGCTCTCGTTCTTTCCCAGGGCCTTTTTCCTCCTGGTTTTCTCAAATAGATACTTTTGTCTCTTCTGTGGTCCTTGGAGAAGCTGTGTAGTAGCTCTTGATGGCTGCAGTATTTTGGGTAAAGCAGCTGGACCAAAGAGACTGAGGGGACAAGATGGACCATGGCCAGATATGGCAAAAGTGAAGGAAATGGAAGGCTGCTTGAGGCCAGACCCTTATCCCAGTGTTTGGCACACCAGAGCAGCATGTAGCACCTGTGGACCCCCACAAATGTGGGTCCAGGTGGGAAAACAGACTGGAGTCAGCACCAGTTCCCAAAGGGACTATTTACTAAGGAGGGTTTAAACGATATTAGGAAAAATTTCTTAATGGAAAGGGTTATCAAGCATTGCAACAGGCTGCCAGGGAAGTGATGGAGTCACTATCCCCAGGAATTTAAAAGACATATAGATATGGCACCTGGGGACATGGTTTAGTGGTGGCCTTTGCAGTGCTGGGTTAATGATTGACTTGATGATCTTGAAATTCTTTTCCAATCTAAATGATTCTGTGATTTCCCTGGGTGTTACAAAATGTTAGGAAAGCACAAGGAATATGAATAGAGTGTATAGGAGTCTGGCTTTTCATGTAGTTGTGCCCTTGGACCAAGCTGGCTTAAGCTGGTTCCCTGTTTTTCTCCTACCTGAGAGTCTCTGTCTCTCCCGGAAGGAGTAGGACCAGGGAAACTCATGAGTGTGTTAAATCCAAGTTGTCTTTGTAGGATTGAAAAGAGACTGAAGCTTTCCACTCATTGTATACACATCATTTGTTGTTTGGGTCCTGTGATTTGTGTCAGTCACCTTGTAGCTGCTGGTCCTCAAATGGGTGGTTTAAACCTTGGTATTTAAGAAATTTTGAAAACAGATTTTGGGGGTTTGGTGGGTTTTTTTTGAATTTATTTGTTTGGGTTATTTTTACTGCACATCTATTAGTGTATGGGGGTTTTGTCTGTACAATACTCCATTCCTGGGTCTGTAACTGGAGTGGATGAGTTACCTTGGCTAAGAACCAGCAAATCTTTAATTTTACCCACAGCTAAAGAGACCACATGGACCTTGTAGCTGTAGGTGTTTGACTTGGGCTGCCATGGGACAGGGAGGTGAGAGGTGGGCTCCTAGCAAAGCCTGAGTTTCATACCTGGAGTTTTGTTCCTCCAGGGACTTCAACAGCCTGCGTTGCCGTCGGTGCATGGAGAATGTCACCCAGGATTTTGAAGAAGTAGCAGATTGCTTCTTCCTTACACTGAGACCTGTGAACACCCATGAGGGATGCTAATTAAGCATCTGCTTCCTTCTCAGCTTTAAGTGAAAGGGTGGCAAGTTAAAGTGACAGTCAGACCTCATTTATCTTAATGAGGAGGGTCAGGAGTTTAATGGAGTTTTGCTTAGTGAGGGTGTTTCAGCCTATTTTGTGTTTGTTTGGGAGATGTCTCTACATTTTAGGTCTACAGGTTTTTAGCTTGGGTGGTTTGCCTGCATGGGATTCAAGGGACTCTGCAGTCTTTCCTAGGGAGAGAGGTTCTAGAAGAAATCCAGGAGGCTTTCTGGTGTGCCTGCTGTGATTTTGTAAATGATTGGGGTAATGATACAGTGAATTTTGCAGATGACTTCTCCGCGGCCAGCAAGGGGCTGCGTTGCATCCACCTGAGGTGTGCCGTGCTGAGCGATGGTCACTTGCCTGTAACAGTTTAGACATTTAGCCAATGTACTTAGCAGATACCAGCAGAAAAGGGGGATTGTTTTTACATTCCAGAGTCTCACCTTGTACTTGCCACTTCTGAGGTCTGTTTGACACCACACTGACATATTTACAGTGTAGCCTTACTGTATACAGATGGAGTAATCAGGCAGTCACTCAGGGCTGCAGCAACTAGGCAGAAGTAAAGCTCTTTTTACTAGTTCACGTGCAGCACCATGCTGTGTGCATAACCTAATTTCTCAAGCCTGTTTCCTAGGTATTGAACATAGACCCCAGCAACACCTACCCCTTAATGGAACAGAGCTCCAGCTGGCCTGTATCAGCACAGCTCCAGCCGAGAACAGCCCTCCATCTACAAAGGACTACGCCAAGATTAGTGAGGGAATTCATGCAGGGCCAGCAGAGCAGGTGAACGGTATCACTGTCATTTTTCAGAGGGGACAGGAAGGAATAGGAGGGGTTGGATGCTGCTGAGACAGTCCAGAGCTGTGCTGCAGAGCTGATGTGGAGCATGAAAGCCTGCAGTCTCTTGTTGGGGCTGCTTGCCCTGCCTGGGGAGGAATTCAGACCTGCTCTGCTGGAGTCATTCGTGCTTATTCAAAGCCAACATTAAAAGGTCCCATTCTAATTCGATGCTTTTTAACACACAAATGGCAGTAAGATCATTAATTACTGCACTTAACCAGCTTCAGTGATTTAACACTTTGTGTTTGTGAGTGTCACGAGCTGGTGAAATCTTTCTGGTGCTGTAAGTGAAGAGCAGGGTGTTGCCAGCTGTTGAGGTTGGATGGTGCTGCTCTCTGAAGAGCCACATCTGTGCTGGGGTATAAACTCCATCTGGCCCAGAATATTTTCATGTCATGGCTTGATGGCCTGTGAGAGCTCTCTGCTCCTGCTTTGCTGCCCAGTTAGGTATGCGGGATCATGTCTTTTGGAACAGGGAAGCAGTAGTGTGAATATTTTGTGCTGTGGGAACGTGGAGCACCTTGTCTCATCAAGACAAATGTCTCTGAGGTCTCCTGTAGATAAACCTCTGTTGGCTTCTCAGTTTGTGAGGTGTTCAGCAGCTCTAACAGTATTACTTTTCCTCCACCAAGCACAATGCAGTGGGACTGGAGTAGGGAGCATTCCCAAGGGAGGTCCCCCTCCACCTTGGGAGATGTTGGCTTGAGGCAGAGGTGCCTTGGGTTGAGCTCTTTCGAAGCTGAGGAATTCTGCAGGCAGCTTGTAGCTGTTTTTGTAGAACATGGCTGGAAGGCAACAGGAGAGCCAGGCAGTTATTTTCCATCCAGCCAGTTTTTGTCATCTACCACTACCCATGAGGAGAGAATTTTCCCCCTCCTCCAGAGTGTGAGACCTTATTGTTCCCAGCACCTGAGGCATGCAAAATCCCCCTTGCCATCCTGGAGGAAGGGTCCAAGGGTAACCATGGCTGATTAGTGAGCCCTGAGCAAAATACAGGCCAAAAAGCTCACACCCATTACTGTGCAGGGAGAAAAAGTGGACCCTGAAAAGAAAGGTGCAGCTCCTGCCCTGGACATCAGTGGCTGTGACAGCCTTGCTCCCTTGGACTGTGACCAGCCAGCAGAGCAGAGCTTGAACTGGGAGGCTCAAATTGGACCTGGGATAATCACACTCTCTGTCTGGGTTTGTGTTCGGCACGCCGGGGGGGACACATCCCTTGCTGGACTAATGAGACTAGGCATATGTGACATTTTTATGACTCCTTCCCAAGCTATTTCCTCCAAGTTTTTAGGGTTAAATTGGATTGCTTCCCCCAACCCCCTGGTGTTGTTGGGAAAGCCATCTGCAGACAGAAGAGTGATGCAGAGATAATGCTCCTGGTGTGGGTCTGTCTTGACTTTATAGCTCTTATATCTTTCCTTTAGGGTTTCTTTGACTTTTTACCAGGCACAGACACATTTCTCTGGGCATCTCCCTTGGCCCTGCATTAAGATCTGCCTAGTCCAGCACATCGTGGATCACACTCACCCCACAGCCCTCCCAGGGCTTTGTTGCAAGAGGTGTTTTGGAGCAGATGTCCCAAACGAGCATTTCCCAAGTTCTCACCCCACTAGAGATATTCTCAAGAGAAACATGCTTCAGTTTTATAATGTAGATGAGCCTCTTTTTCTTTCTTTTTATTTTTTCCCCCTCCAGTTTCCAGCCCCAAAAGTAGGCGGTGAATTCTAAGGCTTGAGGGAAGCAACCACACAAAAGCCTATTACAATCCAGTCACATTGTGCAAGGTGAGGATTTGCAATTTTAAGCAGAGGGAGAGGGAATCATCATGATAATTACATATAATACCTAAAGTACCTATAAATACAGATGTATATTTATATACAGCCTCTCCCAGCACACGAGTTCCCTGTCTGGCTGGGGTTGCCAGACCACCCTGTCCTGCACAAACAAATGAGTTAGAAAGTCCGAAATTCCATCCCTGCCTTTCGGGGCTCGTCTGGGGAATTCCTGAGTAATGGAGGTTGAATTGGGTCACAAGGGCAGCGGGGAATAAATCTTCAAAGGTTAGCTCTGGCATGAAGTCTCCTTTTTTAGGCATGTGAGGGATTCTTTTGTTTTGCTTTGTTTTCCAAAGGTCCCCCCGGCAGGGGAACAATACCTCACTGGGGCCAAGCCTGGCTGGGCACAGCCCTGCAGCATTGTCCGGGGGGCCAGGGAGGGGGCCGGGGGGAGAAATGACATCTTAAAGAATGGTGCTTCTTCTTATGGACACTTAGTAGATCAGTGTGCATTCAATTAACCCTATAAACCGTGCAAGGTCCAGGGAAAGAGCCTTTCAGGCATTATGGATTGAAAGTATTAAGGGGGATGGGGGGAGAGCTGTTGGTGAGTCCAGTTTAAATAAAGCCCATTAGGCAGGGGCGGTGTGGTGGGGGTGGAGACCGGGGATGTTTTTCCTCTGAAAATGAAATTCATGCACAGTCTCACGTACTGGTCTGGATTTTCTTTCAGTAAAGTTAGGAAATCCTTGCACAGCTCAGGCTGGGTGTCTTGGTTAGATGTTTGGTCCAACTGTCTTTGGGTTTGCTGGCTCGGGAGTGAAGGGATCTTGTAGAATGTCTTGGGTGGAAAAAAGATTTTACATGAGTATTTTCCTCCTCAAATTTTTGCTCAACCCTGAATTGTGTCCTAAGGCCTCAGCTGTAATAGCCTGTGGGACATCCCTGACCTTCCTGAGTGCATGTTTGATGGTCCCCAGGGTATGAAAACATCTAAATGCTTCTGTGAAGGACCAAAACACCTTGGTCTTTCCAGTTGTGCCTCTGACATCTTGCAGGATCAAGGCATTGATGTGTTTTGAAAATACAATATTTATTCCTATTAATGTTTGGAGGACGGTCAAATTTTGAAACTTTTATGTGCCCCATCATTCACCCCAAGCCCCAGTGCCAGTCAGGGCTGATTAGCCCCTCCAGGATGAGAGCAATATTGTGAGCAGAGAGATGGAAACAGCCAAATTTCTTTCAGTGCATATGGCTAATATTCACCTGGAGAAATCCAACCCATTTGTAGATATTAAACTAGACACAGTAATAAGTTCAGTATGTATTTCAATTTACTTCGCTGCAAATAGATTTAATTTACCAACTGCAGAGTTTGAGATGGAACTGCCTGTGTTCCCGCCATTTTATGCTATGTTCTGAATATATGATATGTAAAGTTGCAAATTAATAGGCCTGTTTATGATTTGTTGCACTTATGACATGGACCTGCAACTAAATTAACAGTGAAGTCTTAGTGTTGCAGAGTTTAATTATATTTGCAGATGAATTAGCATCTAATTTCTCTGTCCCTTCCTTAAGGTGAAGTACACTGGAAATTTTTTTTCCCTCAAGATGTGGGTATTTTGTATTGTTCTGAGAGATGATCTTTGAGATCTGCTGGACTTGCAGCTTAGCTTGGTCAGCACAGTGCTGTGGGCTGAAGAACCTTTAAATCCAGGCTGAGCCTGTTAGTTGGCTGTTCTTAGGTGGGATGTTTCCTGAACTGGGCCCAGATCAGGCAATGTCACCTTTGCTGATTCACTCTTTTAAACGAACTCCTAATTGCTGGAGGTGCCATCATATTGGTGAGCCACGAATGTGGACTTCTGGAGCTGCAAAGTAAAACAGTCTGATTTTTGAACAAACCAGTGAATTTAAAGTAGCTGTGGTTTTACCTGCTAATGAAGTCTAGTGGTACCAAATAAGGAGGGTATCCTCCCTTTCTGCCTCTGCTTTGTATTGGTTTCCTAAGGAAACAGCACCTATGTAGCTTCCTTTATCTTGGGAAGTGCTGCAGAGCTTGGTGGTAACAGCTTTGTGCCATGTGCTCCTGAAGATCTGCTAAAGTGTTGGGCTTCTTGGAGGTAAAGAGATAATGTGGGGCTCAAAGTCCTGCCCCAAAATCTTCCCTAAAATGTGCCGTTCCCTCAAGGAACAGGTACATACATCCTCTTTGAGAGGATGTGACTGTGGAGAGTGGCATCTGTGTGGCTTCCTGCCAGCACCCTGGGGCTTTTCAGGGGCTGTAGTACCCATCTCCTTGGAGTCTCCAGAAGTGTTAACTTTTCTGGGATCAGAGCCACAAAGTCAACACTTGGTGGCATTACTCTCAGCTGTAAATTGTGTAGGTGCTTTGCTGCTTCACTGGATTGAGGGCTCTTTGCACAACACCTTTGAAGCTGCCTCCATCCTTGGTGCGTTAGTAGCATCCGTTGACCTTTTTTGAGCAGCTGGAATGAGATAATGAAGTCTTGCTTTATTAGCTCTTTTTTAAATTATTCTGACCAAACTAATGGTTTTCTTTCTCCCTGCATTACACTGATTCACTTTTAAATAGCACTGAGCCCTTCTCTTAATTTAAAAGTAGCTTCTGAGCACATCACAGTACAGATCACATCCTAGAAATAAATATTTCTTCTTTCCTGAACAAATATAGACAGAGTCAGCAAATATGAAGCATCTCTTTTTCCTGTTGTCTCAAAACTGTGGCGTTCCCGAGATTGATCTGTGCTTGCTCGAGGGTGTGCTTTAACAGGAGCACATTTGGGATATAAAGTGGGCAAGGCTCTCAACAGCTTTTAATTGGAGTTGTTGCTTTTGATGGGGCTGCACTAATTTCCAGTGGCTTCAAAGCTGGCAGGGAGCGAGGAAGGCTGGTGAAATCCCAGCTCCATCCACGGGCGGTGGCAGGTTTGCTGTTGCCTCAAAGGGACATGGTGTGACGCCACTACACTTTGGGCAAAAGCAAGAATTAAATCCAAACGACACCGATCCATGCACTGGGGCTGTGTGTATGAAGTGGAATTTAAATTTGTGTCTGTCACTGCCTAAGAAAGAAATCTGGGCCATGATGAGAGTTTGTAAGGGGAAACCGAGCTATTCCCCCCCAGAGCCACTTTCCTAAGCCATGCCAGGTTGCCAGTAGCTTCCTGTCTGTTGTTAGTTTTTCTTTTCAAATACAATTTAGTTTCTGCGGGCCAGTGGCTTTTAATGATTTCCTTTGAGCCCATGCATCCTCTGGAGCAACCCTCTTCTCCCTTGACATTTGATGTGGGAATGTGTACATCAGTATTGTTACTTAAACAATACCCTTCAGGCACCGATGCTGGGCCCTCAGATAAATCACAGATTAAAATGAAGCAGAATTGCTTGATAAAAAGTCTGCAGTGTGCTGGCATGCAGGGAACAAACAGCATAGAGTCCAGGTAATGGGAAATTCGGTGTGTTATCTGAAGACCCACGTAATTAATGAACAAGAAACCTGTTTACTCTGAAAATAGATGGCAGAGTTGCTATAATGTCTTTCTGCTTTGAATGCTGAACAAGTATCTCCAGAGGAATAAAAGCTTTAGCAGCTCAAAGTCACATCTCAACCAGAAGGGCGGGCTGGAGATGGCACTGAGCATCTGAGCTGTTTTGCTTTTATGAAGAATATGAAATCAGCCTTCCTTCTAATAAACACCTCATTTATTTTCTCTTGGCTCCTAAGCGATCTCGTTTGCAAATCGTGGTGCGGACGGAACAATTAGCGGATTCGATTCAGTGCACATGCCATTGCCAAGCAGGAAACGAGCATGCCGGGCATGAATAGCATCAATTTGATTTTCAGGCATGTGCAAGTATCTGGCACTTCAGAGAGCTTTGCAAACAGGCTGTACTTCTGGTTTTCCCCTCTCTTTCCCTCCCAATCATGCTGCTGCTGTATTTGTGTATACAAAGGGCTCATGGCTTCCCCGTTAGGGCTGCTGGAGGCTTGGTAGGCTTTTACCATGCTCAGTATTTTATCCCAGCTATTTTCCAAGTGTGGAAAAATGCACCCGTGTGGGTCTTGGCATTGCAGCGTGCGCTGGGAAGGGGAGAGCTGTCCCTTTAACCATGCAGAGCATGTGGCTGTTTTTAGTTAGAGCTCTTTTAGCGAGTTGTCTCAGCACATCAGGGCCCCGCTTTCATCATGCCTGGCTTTTTTTTTTCCTTCTCTTTGAGTCCTAGAAGTCAGAGGCCACAGGGGGGGTGACAGAAAGCAGTGACCTCTGCATAAGTAAGCGAGGGACCAGATGGCCACTCCTCTTCCTCTGAGCCTTTCTCCCCTGGCCCCAGGGCACAGATCTGTGACCTTCGCTTTAACTGAATGCCCAGACTGTGTGACTAGGGCTTTGACATGCTCTTTAATAGGCATACATTATCCCTCCATTGCTAAAAGCCCAGAAAACTGGGTTCATTTAGATGGAATTTAAGTAAAACTGTTTGGATTGGTCTTGCTATCCCCTAGCTGCCTCCTGCTAAATTGTTGATCTTAGTGCTAATGAAGGGAAATGCATTTACAGACAGTCTGGGAAGCATTTTATTTGCAAAGTTTAGCAAAACCTAGTGTTTTCTGACAAATGAGGTGTGCACTCATGGTGTGAGCCCACTTGTGCGCCCACCCACGGCATAAACAATGCCCTGGTACTCTGACCACATCAAGCCCTTGCCCTCTGCTGCTGGACTGGGTTCAGTTTTGCTCTAAGGTCTGTCTCTCCCAGTTAAAGAAAACTTCTGATGTTAAACAGTGGCAGAACTTGGGTTTGTAGCTTCTTGCAGCATTTGCAGGCACAAGGGGGAGATGTAATCACTAATACTTAATAATTCTCAGTTTCAGCTGTACACGTTGGTCTGATTCCAAGTGTGAGCCAAGCTAGAGCATTGCAGTGTGGTAAGACCCCATGGTACTGGGCACAGGATTGGTGAGAATGGGCAAAAATACCCCCGACGAGGAGAGGTTGTACTGGACCAACTGAAAATGGAGAAAAGACTTTATTCTCTGTGAATCTGAGGTCACCGAGTTTTTCCCCAGTACCCCAGTAACTGAGAATTTCATCTGGTATTTCTGTCTGGTCCTGTAGGTGTTATTAGAGGAGGCCAGGCTCTCGTTAAAGCAATTTGCATAATGGTAGCTGTGCTCTTCGGGAATGTCCTCAGGAGAGACTGGAAATGCGCTCTTTTCCAGCAGAATGGAAATGCAGAGTTTTGTTTTTCTGCTAATGACCAGCAAACATCGCTGCTGATCAGGCGTGGATGGCCTCCAACCTCTGCCAGGCAAGCGGATGCTGAGGAGGGGCTTTATTAATGCCTACCATTTCCGAAGGGTTAAGCACATGAAAGTTATTCCAGGAATTTCCTTTCCAGGGCAGACCTAGGGAGGTAGGTATAAGCAAAGGCCAGTTCAGCCCTGCTGAAAGTGATGGATGCAAATTCTCTTTGAAGTTCCTGGGAGCTGCACTTCCTCACTGCGTGGCTGAATTGAATCCAGAGATCTTCAACTGTGAATCTGTAGCCACAAAACAGGGTTTTGTGACATCTGCTGTAGTTCATCAGCTACTGAAGGTGGGAAGGGGAGAGCAAAAAATTTTCCAGGAACACTGGTGCGGATGATACCCGAGGTTTGACTGCCCACAGCTCATGTTCCTGTTTTCAATTAAATTAGAAAGTATTTGTGGATGAAGTGACCCATTAGTTGGGTAATAACACTACCTTATCACGCCTGCTTATCAGTATTAGTTATGCACTATAAAACCCATCCCAAAGCCCTTGGGGGAATCAATTAAAATGGAAGGGGCAGCTTTGTGCACGTGTGATGGAGCTGCGTGGGGCACATTTGTGCACCAAACTGTTGCAGGTTTGGGGCAGAGAGTGTTTCTGAGCTTGCACACCAGCCCTGCCTGTAAGCTGTCAGCATCACACATCTTTGTAGCCTCTACCAATTCCTCTCTGAGCAGAAGAAACAGGCCATAAATTTGCTGATTATGTGCATTTAGGCAGAGTAGCTCCCTTAATGGCCTTTACGATGGCTGCAGCAGCCAGTGATGGAGTTTTTGCATCCCCAGCTTCTAATAGTAGACTGTTGCTTGTTCATGCTGTACATCCTGTTAAATAAATCTGAGGCAGTGGTAACTGATTGCTGATATTAAACTGCAGAGGGAGAGATTAAAAATATTTTCCCTGTCTGCTTGGAAAGCTTTGGAGGGCTTTGTTCAACTTGAGTGGTTTGTAGTGTTTTTTTTTAAAGAGGAGGTAGGAAACACTGTAAGAAATAGTCTTGTCTCTCTTTGCCAGTGTTTGAGCTGAGCAGCGGGTAGGGGAAACCTGATTTAATGACATATCAAATAGAGAGCTGCTTCTCATCTGATCCCTCTTTGAAATGCTGCTGAGGAATGATCAGTGCCTGTCTGCGTCAATAATTAGACCTTATAAAGTATTTAGACTCTGGTGGCACAGGGAGCTGTGGTGGAGCTGATCACCTGGAAAGGGCTTGATTTCCAGGTAAAATCTCTCAGTGTAGTGATTGAATCTGCTAAGGTTTCAGCTGGCCAAAAGGAGCCAGAGAAAATCACCCATCTCTGGAGTCTTTCAGGGCTGTAATGTAAGGAAAAACGTGGTGGTTTGACATGTCCATTATATCTGTCGCCCCTGGGGCTGCAAAATAGCCATGTTCCTCTCAGCCAGCAGCGAGGAGAGGTCGGAGGGGAGAGCCAAAGTGTGGGGTGATGTGGGGCTCCTCACCACAATCCCTTTATCCCCCCTCAACCTCCCCTGGGGCTCAGCTCCAAGCATTCTCTCCCTGCTTTGAACCTTAGGAGCCATCACACCTTAAGGTCAGGCGAGGGGGCCCCGTTAGTGGGTAGGGGGAGGTGGAGGGAGCAGGATGTCATTTTGTCATTAGCCAGGCTTCAAAGACAGGCAGGCACCGGGGAGGGGGGAGAGGAACTGCGGGGTCACGGGGCTGTGAGCCCCATGCCCAGCCTCCCTGCCAGCCCCTTGCCCAGCCTTCCCACCGGCTAGCTCACCTGGTGCACAGCTGCTCCGGGAGGAGGGAGACCAGGGAAAGCAGAAGGATGGAGGAGGCAGTGTGGGGAAAGCCTTTTACCCCATAGCCTGCCAAATCTGGTGTGCAGGTTTCAGGCTGGGCAGATCTTTCACGGTGCTGGGATGATGGTGTGAAGCACTGCCTGTGTTAGAGTGGCTGTTCAAAGCGTAGCTCTCTCGGAGCATTGCCGCCTAGAATGATTTAGTGGGGTTCTGAATGTCTCTTGGAGACTCTGGAACATGATTTTGGCTTGCTGGAGGTGCTCGTGTTGGAGGCTGGTCATAAGGCTCCATGTCCTTGTGTTCATACATCCTGCTTGGGATGGTCTTCAGCTTTCCCGAGTCAGATCCAACCCCAAAAAATTAGCAGAGTGGGTTAAAAATGACAAGATTGCCAAAGGATAAGAAAATTACCCTAATTTTGGTGTTCTGTGAATTTGTGCTTTGGATGTTTTTAGAATAGTTTGGGGTCCCATGTCAAGGCTTTGCTCTGCAGCCACCAGGGATAGGTTTGTTTATTCCAATAAGCCAAGGTCCTTCTGCTGGTCCCCACAAGTGGGGCTGGGAAGGAACACCGGCCGCTGCAAGGCTGGAGATCAAAGCACATGTGTTGGCAATACTGGGAAGGTTCTGGGATCAGATGCTCTTTGACCTGCCCCTGCAAAATCTGAGGGCCCTGATGCACAGTGCACATCGGGAGCCGATGGGATGAGGGGCAGCAGCTTCAGGAGCAGCTGGGCAGTGCATGGAGCAGCCAGAGCCAGCAGAAACATGGCACAGCTCTGCTCCACAAGCTCCTTCCATCCCGCAGCCTGATGAGGCTTGTGTGCTGGTAATTAGGATGTTTGCTGTCATTTCTATGGGTGTGACAATGCATATTCATCAAATATGTAAATTAACACATTAAGCTATTTGCATAAATCTGGATCCAACAGGATGGTGGAGATGAATTGCTGCAAGAGCAGCTCTGTAAATGATTCCCTGATGCACATGTCACACTGGAGTTCTGCACACCCTCTGTGGGTGCTCTGGTGATGCAGAGCAGGGTCTTGCACACTCCCTGCGGGTGATGCAGAGCAGGAACTTGTTTGAGTTAATTAGTGCAAGAAGTCCAGGCATCCTTACCTCTGGAGCAGAATTACAGCTGCATTTACACTGGCAGCCCTCAGGTGGCCTTTCCTCCTGGGTGAGGGTGGGTTGGAGGGGTGGGCAGGCAGGTGAAAAGTTATCCATGGAAAAAGCAAAGCTGCCTAAATGTGCACTAAATGTGCCGGTGGTCTCCAGTGAACAGTAACACACACATGGAAGTTTGCTTCGTCTTGCTCCGAGCAGTGAGATTCCCAGCAAACCCCCAGCACAGCCGCTGCCTCCAACACATCTGGTACTACCAAAAGGAAAATACATAAGACCTGTAACCCTTGCCTGCAGTAGCTTAACAATACCTCTGAGTATTGCTTCAAATACATATAATAAGTCTGAACTAATAAAGTAACGAGTTTATGAGCTTTTTAAAGATTTTACTAGATGAACAGAGGGCCTAATAACATGATTCAATTTCTTAATATAAACAATGTATTTGCTGTGGCCTCTTAAAATATTCCTAACTTTAACTGCAGAAAATCCAGCGTATGATTTATATTTCTGGCTGCTGGAAGCTCTGGCTTTCATTATCTGTGTATGCCGCAAATCCAATTATGTAATATCATTGAGATAAGGCGTGTAATGTTTCACGTCTAATTGTTCTAACATGCAAATTTTTTCCAGTGCTGGCGTATGCTGGATTAAGAGGAAGGCAAGGGCTGTGTTTCATGGGTGTAGGTTGTGTGGGTGGAATGGGGCTCTCTGCAGGCAGTTGGATGTGTTGACCTGGGTGTGTTGTGTGCAAGGTCTCTGAGAAGCTCTCTGGGAGCCACAAGGTGATGCTGTTTTTTGGGTGAATAAAGTGTTGGTTAAATGCAACCAAACAGCAGCCCCTTGCCTGAATGGGGAGAACTGTGTATGGCTGCAGAATATTTCACTGATCCAGGCATTGTGACTCATTTTTTCCTGTATGAGGCCCATGCCATGGGGTTTGATAATCCCCGTGCTTCAGTATGAATAGGACAGCTTGAGTCTACAGCGTCCTTGCCCTCCCCAGCGAGTGGCTGTGAAATCAGGGTGTGGGCTGGATGTACCCCTGGCAGACAGACTGTGCCTGCCTGGCTAACAGTCCAGGGTACCTGGTGATTCACTCTGCGAGATCCAAATTCCACACCCATTTTCTAGGTAGCTTTCATCCATAGGTAGGAAAGAGTCCACAGACCTAAGTTCTGGTACATCTTGTAAACAGCAGCTTATGTGCTTTGCCCCTTAGTTATTATCATCACTGTCTGAACATCCTTGGACACGTGTGTGACATTCCAAGACTGCGTAGACTTAACTTTAGAGCTGGCTGTGTCCTTGTCCCTTCCCATGATGGGGTCCCATCCAGCCTGCACACTCAAAGTTGCACACGCAGGGCAGGCATGAAGACAGGGGTGGACAACACTCAGATCTCCCCTGTTACATCCTCAGAATGCAACCAAGGAGCATGTCCTGACAAGGGAAGAGGATGGCATGGAAAGAAGGAAATGGATGTCATCTGGGACACCCAAATTTTTATTCTTGGGACTAGAACAAACACTTATATAACATTTGCCCACATTTGTGGGAGGGCAGGTAGCAGCATGATGTGAATGAGGGGTCTTGATGCAGTATGCAGGTCTTTGGCTTCTGCTTAAAGGGTGCTTGGTTTCTCTGGAAGAGGGTGGAAAATGGATGTATATGGGTTGTGGCTTTGATGGCCTTGCTTGTTCACCACAGCACAAAGGAACATGGAGATGTGTCTAAAAACTAGGGGGTTTTTAGTAGGATTTGTGTTGTCCGTGGTGGAGCTGGCTGGGGGAATTTAAAGGAATCATTTAAAGCAAAACATTGGGATTTTTTGGCCCAGTGCACTTGAACGCATGAACTTGTCCTACAGATTGACTGGGAAGCACAGGCAGAGCTTCTCAGCCCCTGCTCTTCCTTTTGGCCACACACACTGTCCCTGCCAGGTTCTGGTGCTGCTGTGGTGTCGGTGACATTGTCCAGACAGTGGTTCTGGTCCTGGTATTTGGCTCTTCTGAGGAAGTTTTCCACTATCTTACAGCCACTGGGCATTGTGCTCTGGACATGAATAGGTCCCTTTCAACCTTGTTTTATTCATCATCAGCAAAGCATGAAATTACAGTGGAAATGCTAATAGATTTCCTAACAACTTGGTATCTACTTGGGTGAAACAGTTATTTGTTGACTAATTAGTAAGTTAATTGTTTTATACTTTATTGAGGTCAGGTTGCTGTTTTAATGTAGAGGGAGGAGGTGTGGGCTCTTCTAAACAAGATGCTGCTTTAATGAGCAGTTACTATCATTGGTTGGGCTAAAGAAGCATAGGGAAATGGTAATGGTATCTCGAAAGGAGATACTTGGAGCCAAAGGGATGAGCTGCCCCCAGGAGCTGGGACAAATTCTGCTGGGGTGCTCAGCTTTCTCTCAGACCATTAACAGAGCAGGCTTCTCAGCTCCCACAGCTGCTCACAAGCTTTGGGCATGCTAATTAAAACCATTCCTGACCAAAAAAAAAAGCATTTTGCAGAAAGAAAGGAAAGACCTCTACTTCCTGGAGTTTATGATATGAATGAGTAACCTGGCCTTAGGTTTCTGGGGCATGAAGTCTTTTTCCTGGCTTGATTTATGTCATTTTAAAAAAAAAAGTTTTCTGCTCTCCTCCTTAGTAGCTTGCTTTCTCCTTTCTTCCCCCTCCTGACCCTGTGCTCATGGCCAGGAAAAGTTTCCTGGATTTAGAAACGATCTTAAAAGATACCTATGTGTGGATGGAGGCAGTAGCAGATCACTGGGGAAAGCTCCTCCAGGATAGTTAAGCATACTGCTTTGGGTATTTTTTTCCCCTTCCACGTCTTTCCTGTCCCTCCTTCTAATTAGGACTTTGTTGTAAATGCCTGCCTTGGCCAATCCTGTCCTTTCTCAGAGCAGTCCTCGAGCTGTGATGTGAGTCAGTGGGTTTGTGCCCCTTCTCACTCATTCTGATGAGCTTGTCTCCCACGTAGGGAGGGATTTTAAGATGAAGGAACTCAGATTAGATTTTGAGATGAAGTTCTTCCCTGTGAGACCCTGGCACAGGTTGCTCAGAGAAGCTGTGGCTGCCCCATCCCTGGAAGTGTTCAGGACTGAGTTGGACGGGGCTTGGAGCAACCTGGTCTACTGGAAGATGTCCCCTGCCATGGCAGGGGGTGGAATGAGATGAGCTTTAAGGTCACTTCTGACCCAAACCATTCTGTGATTCTGTGATTGTTTATGAAGTATTATTCTGTGTTAGGCAGAATCCCAGGGAAGACCACGAGAAATATTATTGCTTGGAGACAGCCTGTTTTCTGCTGATTCTTCCTCCTTCCAGCTGGAAATAAGTGTGGAATTACTGCTACCTGTTGATGTATTTGTGTGATGATGATCCTGTGCTTTTTTAAAAAATTGCCTTGAAGTATCTCCAGCCTGCTCTGTAGTCTCATTGGTTTTGGCCATACACCTATAGCAGTTTGGCAGTTCTGGAAATGTGGAGTTACAAGTGAGAGACCTGTGTCCAGAGGGATGTGCAGGTAAACCTGCCCAGTCTGTGCCCAAATTTGCCTGGTTTTCCACTCCTCTACTACTGTGAAATCAATCTGAAAAAGGCAGTATGGCTTCCAGTAAATAAAGCTGGTACCAGCTCATTGCAAAACAAAATTAAACAAAATGGGACTCAGACCAACCAACACCCCATCTTGGTTGCTGCTGGTTTTTTGTTGCCTTCTTTTTCAGTTGCTTGTATTTTTTTTGCTCGAGTGGCCAGGTAGCTTTTAAGTTTTGGTAGTGGTACTTTTCCTATGCTGTGTCCAATAACCCTCTGCGTGGATTAACTGGCAAGAACAATCCCTGGGCAGCCAGGGAAAAGGAGTATTTTTACAGCATCCAGGCGTGACTCCAGTGTTTCATGCCACCACCTGAGCTAGGACAGGCTGTGAATACAGATCACGCCTCTCCTTTCCCTACTTTTCCCGGGCTTCTCATTGGGAAAAGAGCCTTTGCTCAGAAGCCACCAGGGAAGTGGGTTATAAAAGTTTTATTGGTGAGGCAGAGAGATGTTTCCACTCTTGCTGTTCCTTGGGAAATAAGAGAAGGAAAGACAGATAATGTTTTGTTTCTTTATTAGATTGGGAAATCATCTATAAAGCAGAGGTGTATTTCAAACCGAGCCCCCCATGTCTCTTGTTAAAGCCAACTCAGCAGCATCCAGCTGGGCGGATGAAGGGTTTGGATGATGTAGGACTTTGAAGGGATCCTGTTTTAGTGGGATGAGAGCCCCAGGGGGGCTGGATGTCTGGTGAGAAGACCACAGCCACCAGCCTGGGTGCCCTGCACTCAGCCCTTGCAGTTCCTTGCAGCAATCCCACTAAGTGCTAATATTCACCTGTGACAATCTGCAGGCTGGAAAAACTCATCCTTGGGGGAAGCTACCTGCCTGGTGGGTAGATGAGAGCTTGTGCATGTTCAGGGGTTGTTAGTAGGATACTGAGGGATAGCAGTGAACTGTAAAACGGCCTTAAAAGTGGCAAGTCCAAGTGAAGCTATGCAGCTTAAAATGTTTTATCATGTCGCATGCCAGGGCTATTAGTCCCCTTCTGTGCTTCTGTCAGGCAGTGTGGCAACCAGCAGTGAAGTTTTATCAGATATTAAAACCTGCTTTTGAAATTTCTCTTAGAGCAGAATGCTAAATCAACCTCTTCCCAGTGATATTTCTTTTTTTTTTCTTCTTCTGCTGTTTCCTGCCTGGCAGCTTTACCTTTACTTCCATTTCTCTCTTTCATTTTCTATCAGCTTTATCTGTAACCATTTTGTGTTTTATTGAGCATGAATGAATAGTGATGCCTTTTAGATGAGTGATATTTTCATCTCAAGATGCTTGTTTAATATAAGCCTCCACTCAGCTGTTACCTCAATGGTGCTTTGTGTTTACCAACAGATTATTTCAACTAGCTTGAATTTGGAAGCAGATTTTATGTGGGGAGGTTTTCTCCCCTTCTCCTACCCCAGCAAAAATTCTCCTTCTCTTCTGGTGGGATGTTACGGACCTGGAATGTGCTTCAGAGGCAGCGTGAGCTGTGTAAGGGCTGCAGCTTTGCTCCTGGGGCTGGGTGTAACCTACGCTTACCATATGCTACCACCCTTCCCTTTAGGTAAAATGGGGGGTGTTTCTGCCTCCCTGCAAATGATAGCAGAGACTGTAATCACTCAAGCTGCTGCCGCGTGGGTCTCAGTGCATTCGGGAATAAAATTTTCCATCTGTGGGAATAGGTTATGAATCCAAAGTTATTAGAAAGGGTCTGGGTTTACCCTTGGTGCTGTAAGCAGGATCTCAGCTGTCAGTGACAGTGATGGATCCCCAAATACCTGCTTGTTGCAAGGCACCACTGCCACCCCCAGAGGTTTCCTGGGATGTTCAACAGCAGCTGGACCTGGGGAGGCTGAAATGTGCCTCAGTTGTTAAAAGGTTTGGGTTTTGCTTGATCTGAGGCTTGCTGTGGCAATTCCCAGGAGGTCTCTGCTGGTTGAGCTCACTCTGGGGAGGTATGTGGCTATTTTTTGGTACTGGTGATAAGTGCCACTGCTGCTTACAGGAACTGGGTTCCCATCAGTTCCATGAAGCCAGTGATGGAGGGCAGGAACAAAATCCCTTCCTGAAGGTTGACTTTCCTGTTTGCACCCAGATGGAGGGGACAGATCTTTGTGCATTGCTCCAGCCAGAGGTTGAGTCCCTTCAGAGAGCTCTGAGCTGCATCAGATATGGATCAGCATCCAGACATCCCCAGGGTAGCACCTGGGAGGTTTTGGAGGCACAGTAGTTTTGGGCTCAGGGGAAAAGGAGGGACTGTGTGTCCCCTTGGGCTGAAGATGCACTCTCTAGCACACATTTCCATGCCTTGAGAGCACTGTGCATTTTTAGCCCCCTGTCGTTTGTTCTCTTGATCCTCATGCAACAGCTGGCAAGGAAAGAGGCTGGAGTTGAACTCACATCCTTGAAAACGTGCTCAGCCAGCCCTTTGCTGCACCAGCACTGACTTTTCCCTTGTGATTCCATGCCAGGCTCTGCACCCTTGTCCAGTACCATACTGCTCACGGAATTCAGACATTCATGGCTGCAAATGTTCCTTTGGGACATGAGTCCTCTGGGGTCCACCCTGCCAAAACCATCAGGGTTGCTCCTTAGGGAGAGGCACTGCTGCCGAACCTGGCCCAGAGCGCTCACATCGACACCTCCATCCCCTGCTCTGCCTGGACCCCATGCACAGTAATTTCCCAGCCAGTCTGCTCCATTAGGGCGTTACAGGGACATTAGTTAATGAGGCTGGTTCTGAGAGCATGGTCTGAGTTAATCTGGGCTGTCCGCGCTGCTGCAGAATTTGCATCTGGCCAGGGTTGTGCATCTCGCAGCCGAGCTGCCAGCACTGGATGAAAAGGGCAGCACTTCCAGAAACCCTCGCCAACAATTTGTCTTGCAAATGAGCAAGGGTGGCTCGCACTGCCCCGGCCATGCTGAAGCCGGGGCTGGGCTGTGGCTCCGGGTTCGTGGCACGCTGCAGCTGCCTCACACCGCTCTCCTCGCCGCCCTTCGCCAGCCAAATTTCTCGCGAGCGGGCCACGCATCTGCATTAATTTAGATGGCTTAATGTGGAGAGATCATCAGCTTGATTTCCCCTGTGGCTCTGGGAGTCAGCTGGGGCTCCGGGGCCTCCCATTAGCGGCCCAGCCCGGTGCCAGATGGCGGGTGATGGCTTGCAGAGGCTCCGGAGCTGACGTGCCCCATTGTGCGAGAACACAAAAGCGAGCCGGGCTGGATGTTTTTTTCTTACCCCCCCTTTCTACTTTCATTTTCCTTCAGTGCTGTCACCCTCACAGCTAATTCCTGCAGCTCTCTTTATTTATTTATTTTGCTTCGTGGTGGGGAGGGTTGTGAAGTTGCTGACAGTGTTTTCCATGCGGATGCTCCTGCCTTGTGCCACACAAGTATCTTAAGGACTTTGCTTCTCCTTTCTTTTATTCTCTGCCTGAATATGCATGTGGGGTGCACAGTCCCGTGTGCATGCACATCCTCATGGAATATCCTCTTGGACATTTGGGTCACATAAACAAGTTATTAGGGTATTACAGTGGGTCTCCTGGGGGGCCATTATATGCTACGAGGTTTTGTTAAGATAGATTTAATCACCTTCTTGAGTATTTCAGGTGTCCCACCAGTTTTTCAGATATCTTAACAGTCTGTGCTACAATCACCTGTTTGTTACAGAGTTTTCATCTCTTTTGTTAATGCTGGAGAGGTGCCTGTTTTGGGGTGCAAGTGTTTTTTCTGATGAAGATGCACATTTCAGGAGGGAGAAGACTGATTCCTCAGGCTTGGTACAGGACACACTGAGCATCCCTGCAAGGGCCCCCTGAAGATCAGGCTTACAGGGCTCTGGCTCTGATTTCCCCAGTGTGCTGCAAACACAGAGGCAAAGCTCAAGTTCAGAGCTCCACTAAAAATGCCCCTCTGCAGTCTCTCCATTCAGGTGCAGCATTTGATCTCTCCCTGCTCCCTGAAACCCACATTGCTTTTGCAGTGCTGCTGCTCCTTGACTTTTATCATCACTCCAGCCCACGCAGCTTTCCACATTCATGTGTGCATCCCAAACTTAAGCTTTAATTAAAATTAAATTTCATGCTGACAGAGAGCTTAGGTGGCTACATGTGGTTAACCTTGGCACCTGGACAGGGAATGAGTCTGGGAAGCAAATGAGAACAGCAAGTGCATGAGCAGGGATGGGGACAGAGGAGTGCCAGGCAGTTGCAGGTCTGTCTGGCTGTCCCATCACTGACAGTCTTTGAAGGCAAATGCTGGTATTTAAATTTGGATTGTGTGGCTGCTTGAGTGTCCAGCCTGTCTTCTAACTCTTCCTCCTTTGGCAGGAGCTGCAATGTCAATGTTGACCTCTTCTCCAGGCTGGGCACTGCGTGCTGGGTTTCTTTTCAGCACCTCCCCTTGTCTTTTGTTCATGGCACTGAATTTTGTTGCCAGCAGTTGTTTGGTAGGATGGGTGGAGATCGATGGAGGGTGTACGGACTTAGTGCATTTGCAGAGGGCTTAGGTGCTGGTAGTCACGGGAGAATCTGTGAATCCTAGTCAGGGAACCACAGCTCGGGGAGTCTGGCAGCCTGCCCACCCCGACCTGCCCAAGTGAGTTTCAGGGTGCACAAACACAGGAAGAAGCACAAACATTTGGGTAAAATATTTGCAAATTTCACAGTAGGAAATAACACAGGCTCTTCCAACCTCTTCTCCTCCCAACAAATCGATAAAGCTTCTCCTTGTAGCCCTGAGAGCTGATAGTTATCCCGTCCGGGAGCAGCCCTTGGGAATGCTCTTGAAAGGCTTCCTGAGCCTCACTGCCCTCTCCTCCTGTTACCCAGGGCTTCTTGTCGTATCCTGTTCCCATAAACAGTACCAAAGGTCCTTGCAAAGGGAGGAGAGGCACCACCTGAGGTGACCTGTGTTTGTTTAATCAAGGATAAAAAAGCAAAAAAGAATTAGAAGCATGTGAAGTATATATCTGAATGTCTTAGGAAAGTGCTCAAAGCTGAAATTTAGTTTTGCTTGACTGCTCGTTTTAAAAATTCCCCACAGAAAGGACTTGGTTATTTCTCTGTGGCAGTAAGAGATGCATATGCAAAGTTCTATATGTGGTTGTGACACAGTACAGAGGTTGGATGATGGCAGATCACGATCGTGGCTCTCCCATGGGCACAGTCAGGTTGTCTTTCGAAACCACATCGAAACCTGCTCTTGTAAACCATCTTCTATCAGGAATCTTACCCAGCGAGCACAGCCCTGTGTGGTGTGGCTGTAGGTACAATAAACCACAGAGCCGTGTGACGGCCTCGCAGGAAATCAGTGCGTCCCCTCTTTCTGTCAGTTTGCTTCCTTGATGTGATGCTCTGGGATGGTTTAGTGCTGGCGGTGATTTCCCAGGCGGTGTTGTCCCACCAGCCACTGCTGCTCGGCACGTGCTGGAAAGGATGTGCTGATCCGGGAGCCCCGCCACAGGGTGATGGGAGCGTTGCCTCCTTGACCCACGACTTTTCTCCTGCCACCTCTTTTCAGTGAATCCTCAAAGGTAATGAGTTTAATTTGATAAACTGGGCCCAGGGTGAGGTGTCACGGTGGGTTTAGGAGATAAGCCTCCCTGCTTCTTATCAACAAGAAGCCAGTCCTCCCTGGAGAACTGTGTTTTCTGGAATGTATCACTGCTCCTGGGGTTCAGTGATGGTCTGATGATAGTGAGGAAGATAAAGATGGTGAGATTGGTGGTTTGTAACTCTGCTATCACTTCCTTCCTCTGTGTCACCATCTTCAACATCCTTCTTATCTTTAACCATTCTCCTGTGTTCTCACTTGTGTTTGTCTGCCAGGATGGTGATTGTGTCTCCCAGTTGTATTTTAGGGTGCTGTGGGGTACACAGGGAGGAGAGAGGGCTCACTGTGGGTGCAGAGGTGCTTTGGGATACAATGGCTTCTTCACATGGACCTGGCATGAAATGTAAGCTCTCATCTTGTCACGGGAGTGGGTGTCTGGAGGGACCCTGGCTCACAGAGTCTGACCTGTGTTACCACCCCCATGCTGTATCATAAAATCACTGAATCCTAGACTGGCTTGGGTTGGAAAGGACCTTAAAGAACATCTACTTCCAGCCCCCTGCCACGGACAGGAACACCTTCCATCGGACCGGGTTGCTTCAAGCTCCTGTCTAACCTGGCCTTGGACACTTCCAGGGATGGGGCATCCAGAGCTTCCCTGGGCATCCTGTGCCAGGGCCTCCCCAACCTCACAGGGAACAATTTATTCCTGTCATATGTCCACATCCGTGCACGTAACAAGCGATGCTGGGGTACAGCCCCAAGTGCAACCATCCCAGCGGAGGCACAGGAAAGGAGTTAACACTCGCTGGCTCGTGCACAGAAATACAATCTCCATCTCCTCTGAGCTCCCAGAGAGAAATCGGTGAAAACATCAAACCGCACGTCCTGTACCGTGGGGCCGATACGCCGGAGCTATGAACTTTCTCTTTGAGGTGGTAATGGTTTGGCTGGCAGCCAGGAGCGGCAGCCGTGAACGGAAAGGGGGACTTCCAGAGATAAGCTATTTTCAGCCAACGGGGCTTCTCGCCACGAAATAAATAGAAAAAAGGACGAGCTCTACGTCTGCAGTCATGTGTCCTGCTTTCGTGGATTTGGCCTATTTTCTGAAGAATGGCTGTAATTCAGCTTGAATTTCCCCTGGATTGCTGCCAGCAAAATAGGAAGCTGTTGCTATTGCCAAGGAGCGATCAGGAATTTATATAGTAACTCAGCCACAGGGACGAGATGACAGCTAACGGCTTAGCTGCTGCTAGGAGGAAAAGCAGACCTGGGAGGAACCTGGATTTTCTCAGGATCACAACAGTTCAGTCCTTTCTACATCTTTGACATTATCCCCTTCAATCTGGACTGGGCAACATTGAAGCACAATATCTGTGCTCCATACCAAGGGATGGGAGCAGAGCAGCTTTCAGCACTTAGGAAAATCACCTGTATTTGAGTGAAATTAAGAGTTAAAATGAACGGAAAGGAGCTTTAGAGCAGTTCTTTGCAGTGCTAACCCTGTGCCCCACTTGCTCTGGCTCAATGCTGGGATCCTGTGGTCTCTCCTTTCCCTGTGCACAGGGGATGCTGAGTATTTCCCTTGCAATGATGTGAGGCAGCTCCTCTGTGGGAATCCAGCTTTTTGTGATTATTTTTCTATTTAAATAACTTCTTTAGTTATCGTGTGCACCATTTCCACTTCTTTTTCATTCCTTAATAAAGAAGGGGAATAGTTTATCATGCTTGACAGAGTATGGACGTGGTGAAAGACATACTGTTCTGAAGGATTTAAAGTTAATTTCCGTTGGACAGAGAGACCGTTGTTTGGGGTACTTCCACAGCCGCCTTTCCCCCCTGCTCTGGCTGCCTTGGGTCCACAGGGAGCCTTTGCCTTGTGTCTTTGGGCAGCTCTTCCCCCTTCCTGGACCCTATGTGCTGGGAGGTTTGCAAGTCTGTAACGCTTTAGATTCTGAGGGATACAACTGGGACTCAGGCCTGCTGTGCGATGGGACACAGCGGAGAGGTGCATCTGGGTGCCACAGAGCCCATCACCTCTGACTGCCCACTCCATCGTGAAAGCCAGAGTCTCTCCATGCTGTGCTTGGGTTTTTGCCAAGACCTACGACATACTTCACTGTATGCACTGCCACCCCTTGGGCCACCAGATTCAGGAAAGAGATCATCTTGGAGGCAGTTTCACCTCTTCCAGGCACTCCCCAGCTGCTGCCCAAGGGAATATCTCAATCTGTGCAGCAGGCAGAAGAGTCTCAATATTCCAGGGACTTGCTCATCCCAGCCAAGCAGGAGCAGTGTGATGCCCATGGCTCAGCAGCACTGAGCACTCCTGAGCTCCCTTGCCCAGGCAAAGCTCCCACCTCAGCAGGGCTGACCCTGCAGCAGCAGGAGGGAAAATGAAGAGTGAATTTGCAGCACTGGTGCTGTTTGCTGTCGGCCCGATAAAAATGGCACCTTGCCCAAGTCTTCTATAAATCACAGGTTCCATTTGGAAAGGAGTTTTCTGTGGTAATTAATGAGCCAGTATAAAGACATTAAATGGAGAATGTGTAGTGATAGAAAGGCTTGTCATTCACTGAGCCATCTTCCCCCATGTGAATAACCACGGGGGAACAAAGGCCAAACTCCTTATAGACTGAAGTGCACTATCTCTGATAGCTGGGAATGAAGTAATTCTCTGAAAATAACAAAGGCGCAGTGAAATACATTAGTAAACTAATTACAAGAGAGCTGGTAAAAACAGATGCTGAAAATTTAAAGCTATTACTGGAATGATTGCTGGCAGAAAAATGGGGGCTGACAACAAAAAATTAAAAAATGCATCTCATTTAAAATTCATTAGCCTGTAAATCAGGACAGCTCCCTATCTGAAAGCGAGGCTGATGGCATTTCCATGGGCAGTCGTGATGAAAAGCTTCCTTGCCTTCACCTTTACAGATTCCACCAGTGCCTCCGGAGATGCCAAAACAAAGTGTGCACTCGCTGGCGAGCACAGAAAAGCAGGGAAGCTGCTGGCTTTGCTCTGGGAGGTCTGAGCAGGGACGCTTCTACCCAGAGGTGTTGTGAGGGCTGCTGAGGATAACACCTCATGCTTGCTTGGCGCGCTGCCTCTCCGAGCTGATGAAAAGCAGGATTGCTCGTCCATTCGCGCTCCATATTGGAAGGAGTTGGCTGCAAACAGAGTGGTCCAGGGCCAAAACCAGCTGTGTGGGAGCTTCCTCTTTTACTATCTCCATCAATATTTGGGAGAGGGATGGAAAACATCAGTATTGTGCAACAAATCAAAATGGTAACTATGTAATTTGTCTTAATTGTGTGTGTCAGAGTAGGAAAAACATGAGGAGCTCCGGATGGGAATCTGGCAGGAGAGACCTGCCTGCTGGCAGCGTGCTGCACGCTTTGCTCTGCCCTTGCTGAGCCAGCCTCTCCCAGGGCTTGTGGACAGCTTGCCCTTCATTTTCTCATTACTTCAGGGGTCTGCAGGGGCACTTGAGTGGGATAAATCATTGCTATTTTGCAAAGAGCGAATGTGTGCTTCAAAGGAAAGTTCTGAAGAAGCCATTGCTGTGGATGCAACAGGAGGTGGCATTTTCTTGTGATGCTGGAGGGGAACCCTGCTTTGGGGCAGGGGAGCCTCGTGTGATGCTGGGGTTTCTTAAGAAGTCACCTCACAAAAACATAGGAGCCCTTTGTGGTGAGTTGTACATCTGGGCAGGTGTCACAGCAGCCAGTGTTGCCTGGCCAGCATCACCCTTGGTGCTGGAGCCCTGTGCTGTTGACAGATAACTCCTTCCTGCACTGCAGAATCACCAGCCCCATGTGCAGTCCACCCAGGCAAATTAAGAGTTGTTTATGACATTTAATACTCCCCCTTGCCTCCAGCAGCAGGGCGGCAGGTCCACAGGTTTGGCTTCACAAATGGTCGCCTCAGGATACACTAAATGCTGTCATGAGCCAGAGAGCAATTTCATCTTGAAAAATTACTGCAATAGAGCTCCCTGATAAAGGTCTCTCCCAGCAATGCCTCCCTCTTTGCCAGAAACTTCTCTCCCTGAAACCCATTTGAGAGCACTGAAGGGGCTGTTTATTAGTTGGTTCCCCTGCAAAACAAGAGGGTGCTGGAAGATGAAGAACCACCCTGGGCTGTCTGCTGTGCTGCTTGGCGTAGCAAGTAACATGATGAGATGCTGCCATGTGCTCTGAGCATGGAGGGAAGTGAGAAACTTGATCCTTGGAATTGCCAAGATGCATCTTTCTTTCATGCATCAAAGTGGTTTATAAGGAAGCATTGCCTCATGGGTAGAGTGTGCTATTGGTACTCAAGGGATGATGTTGGATTTTGGTTGTGACCATGGGAGTCACTTTGTACCTGTCCCTAAAATGACTTACAACTTTATAGGAAAGGTGTGAGGGTGCTCAGACAGTCCTCATTGCTCACTACACTGCAGAGAGGGTGTTTGTGCTGATGCACAGGGACTCCCTGCTCTTGCTTCCAGGCTGGGATGATTTCTGGCTGCAGTTACATTATAGGAGGTCTTGGGTCTGAGCAGGCAGCATTTGGGCAGTGCTGCTGCACGAGGGAGAGCGAGGCAAAGGCCAGATACTCTCAAGGGTTTCCTCTGGCATTGGCAGCTCCCCTGGCGCTCTCTGCTCTCCTAAGTTAAGACAAACAAGGGTGGTGGGCTGTTGAACGTTGGGGACGCTCCCTCGCATGCTGTACTGGGGCAGTGTGGGCACAGTCTCTCTCCAGAGGTGCAGCATTTTTTGAGTTTTATAGAAATTGTGAGATACTGTAGTATAAAACAGTCCTCGGGCCACAGGGCCCCTGTTCATTTCCCTGCATGGTGCAGAGGCTGCATTTATGCAGTCAAGCATCTTTTCCGCTCGCGGGAGAGTACCCCTGCATCAACAACTGATGGTGGTATAGTTCATTTTCCAATAAGTGAGCTATAATCAATACCATGAATATACTAAATGTTCTCTAGGACTGGAATATGGGCTTGGAGATGCCTGTGATTGTGCAGGAGAGGCTGGGTGTGCTGGTGATGAGCAGCACATTCAGTCAAGCCTCAGGAAGAGGAGTAGAGCTGCAGTACAGGCATGCAGAGGTTTTCCAGGTGCCATCCTACAGGAACCTTTTCAGGAAGAACCCATCATCCTTCTCACACCCTGGTTCCTTCGCTTGTGCGGGGTGGGTAGAGCAACCAGGGGCTCCTGGGGATGTTCCTTCTGACCCCTGCTCTGCATGCAGTGGAGATGTGTTCATTACTTTCACAGGATATTTATCATCCCTACGCAGAAGCAGCCCCCACAGGGCTCTGCGCTTTTTTCTTCTTCTGAAAGCAGCAGACCCAACAGTAAATCATGGGTCAGTAGCATCCATCGGGGCTGTTCATTGCGGTGCAGCGGGGAGGTGACCTGAGCTGGATTTGCCTCACAGTCATTTTGTGTGTTATGCAAAAAGTTGAGAAGCCACAGTTCCAGACCAGGAAACAATTTGCCTCCTGGTGGACTTGAGTCATGAGGTAGTAGATTTTTCCCCCCACTCCTCTTGTAAAATATCTGTTGCATGTTCCCCCCCGTGGGCAGCTGCTGTGTCCCACTGCAAGGCATTATCTCGGTTGTCTCCCTTTCATCCTTGTCCCAGGAGCTTGGCACTGGAGAAGAAAATAGGCCAGGTGGAGACTGTTCCGCAACCAGAGAAGTCTGTCTGATGTGCTGTCTTCTCAACTTATTTTAAATTCTTCCAGTCAGCTTTGATTGCGGGTGAAAACAAGAGACATGAGGATGCAAAATGCAGAGAGAACAGAGCCTGGACCATTCTGCGTCCATGCTCTGAGCCATCCTGTTAGCTCCAGGGGAAAAAAGCAACAGCCAAAGCAAAAGAGGAATAAGCATTTATTTGCAAATATTCCAAATAAAAGTGTTCAGGACTGACCCTTTCCCTGTACCTATGCACAGACCGAGGTGGGTCGTCCTCCCTCTCTTAACTCACCATGTATTTTGGTTCCTCTTAAATGAACTACATTCCTCTAAAATGTCTTCCTTGCTTCAAACTCTCCTGAGTCTTGCAGGCCATATTCTTTTGAGATCTGAGGCTCGGCATGGAAAACAGAGATTTGGGATTTTCCTCACTATGATTAGTGGACAGGGGCAGAGAGGATTTTTCCTCCGTGCTGGGAGAGGCATGGCTGTTCTTTAATATTTCTCTCCCTTTCCAAAGCTGAGAGAAAGGCGATTTTTCTTCCCTTTAGATGTGAGTGAAGGGCCCCGCTCCTGCTACTCCTGGAGAATTAAATAGATAAATGGGCGGCGCTGTTGTTCACGCTTCACTATGCACAAAGCAACTTGCATTCAAAATTGGGCTCATGGCAGTTCAGCAACAACCTCGCACAATAGCATCATTAGACACGCAGGGCCAGCTCGCAGGCGCAGAGGCTGCTCTCCAGCTGGAGTAGCTACTGGGCTGGCCTGACATGGGCTTTTTTTTTAGCTTTATAAAAATGTATCTTTAAAAAAAACATATATAGAAAGAAGATTCAGTGTGTTTTCCTTAAAGGCTTGGGCAGGCATTGCTGTGTGAAGGCAGGGGGGAGAGAGGACAGGATGGGATCTGTGGTGTCCACACGCCCCCCATCTTTTGTGCCGGCTCCTTCTTGTAGGGAAATCCTCCATTTCCACAGTGTGGGCAAATAAGGGACAGTGGGCAAATAAGGGACCTGCGTCTGCAGAGCCTTCACCTGCTGACTTCTTTGAGAATGTTCCCTGGCAGGTTGCTGACTTAGTGGTGAAGGTCTCTTAAGCCAAGAGGCAGTTGAAAATTAATCCCTCTGCTTGCCTTGGCACTGGTGGCTTCCAGGGAAAGGAGTTGGGTGCTCTGTGAATCTGACAGATAGTGAAGGTTGGTTCTGCTGGAGCTCTCAGCCTGATTTGATAGTTGTTCAAATTTAGCATTAATTGGCATGGTGTTCATTGTGTTTTAAAAACAACCCTGACTTCTGCTGACCTGAGGAGGAATTCAATTTTATTAGTGAGTAGAGAAATTCAGTATAAAAATCAGCAGCTCACTGTCATCGGGATGGAGCCAGTCTTGGAAGGGGTCAGCTTGCCCATGGCTTGTTCTCTTGCACTGGGCAAATCATTTGCCTCCCAGATTTCACCTTCCTCAGTTGTAACGGAGGTAACAAAGCTTGCCCTCCTTGGTAGGAGCATCTGGAAGCCCAGGTACTGGAGGCACATCCCCATAAAATTCTTCTTCCTTATACTGTGTTAACTTTGAGGCATTTTAACCACATGCCTCTACTGGAAAAGGTCTGGATTTAACGGGTTGGTGGCAGAAATGTGGAGAAAGGATCTTGATTTGTGGGCTGCTATTTGTGGACTTCCTGGCATCCGTGGTGGTGTGGATGCTCACTCCTCCCCAGCATCATCTTGTGTCAGAGACAGCCTGGGTCTCTGTAAGTAATTTAAAATCAAAAGGCAATTTGATTGCAGAACTAGCTGGCTTTCCCAAATGCTCTCCTAACACCATGCTTGGCACTGAACATTTCAAGTCTTCCTCCTCTCCTTGTGCCTGCACAATGTTTGCGTTTTAATGACTCTAAAGACCTTTGCTTTAACATACCAAGTTAATGTTTTCTTTTTCTATATCAAATCTAGGTCAATCTCTGGCTTAGCACTAATGCTGTACTGAGCAAAAAAGGATTGGCCACTAATGGTTTCAATTTAGTTTTTTATGGAGTAGAGAAAATTTCACTCGATAGCTATTTTCATTTTTATTCCATTGGCCTTTCCACCAGGCCTGTTGGGATGGAGAAAGTGCTTGTAATTTGATTAGAGGAGACCCCAGAATGAATCCTCCATTACTATGGATGAGGATAAGAGTTGCTGCTCACCTGTGCTGTGTCCATAGGACATGCCTTCAGGGACTGCATCCCGGTGGGGGTTAAGTGGTGGGCAATCCCAAGCATGGGGGTTTCTTTATGGAAGAGCCTCCTCTGTGATCCAGCATCATCCTAACTGAGGTCCTTAGTTATGTAACACAGGGGAAGGAGAGATGAAGAGTAACTCCTCTGCTTCATGTATCGGTGTGCCTGTAGACAGCTCAATCTGAATCTAGCCTTGGCCAACATCTTTGGAAGGAGGCTCCTCTATGCCTGCAGCATCAGAGGGCTGCCAGGACCATTCCCTGTCTGCTGTGAGCCCTAATTTTGTCTTTCCCTGCCCTGTGCCAGTCTCTGTGTACCGCAGCCAAAATCCAGGTGGGATGGTAGCAGAAGCACTGAGACACTACAGCTTGGAACATTACTATGGAACATGAGTGTGAGTGTGATTTACATTATTTTTATGGCTTGATGACACAAGGAGATGGCAGAGGGAAGTTTAATGGGAACGGGGTGGTATTCACCCCTCTGATGATAGTAAAAAAGGCCTGGGGCAGCACCAGTCCCTCCGCTGGCACGTGGATGCTGCATTGCTGGGTAGCAGAGGCTGCTGGCAGATGGATTAGTGAGTGCCTACCCTCTTAGGAGCTTGCGGGTGAATATTGTGATTGCATGTATTTATTTTTAAAATTATTATGGCCATTAGCATAGAAATGAGCTGCAGCTCCCTGGCTGCTGGCCAACCTCACCCGGGCTGGCATGCAGCTTTTCTCTGTGGCGGCTGGAACAAAAGCGCCCAGCTAGTAACGGGGTCCTTCTGCTTGCCACGGAAAGACAAGTGACAAACAGGAGCAAGCACTCTGCTGCAAGAGTTTGTTACAGTCAGTTGGGACGTATATAAAAACCTCACATGGGTCAGCAGAGATTTAGCCCCTCCAGGCAATGCCCTGTGAAGCAGTTTAGCTCCTATCCCTCTCCTCTCCTTCTCCCTGGTGATTTATTCCCAGGCTGGAAACACAGTAATCACTCACGTTGAAGTTTTGTTGCTGTTTTACAGGAGATGCTCCGAAAGTCTTTTGTCTCTGCAACTGTAAATAAACTCATAAACCTGTTTTAAAAATAGCATTTTGTAGCTTAGTGCATGAATTTTTAATGCATCTTCTGCAAACCAGCTGGTCTTGGCAAGGGTCACAGTGTTTCCTAGGCATTTAACATAAAACTGTGCTTCAAAGCCACATTATAGTGTCGTTGAAGAGTAATATTTTACTTAACATCCTCATAACTGAATTATTTATAACTTGCCATGTTTTATTAATGATAAATATTAATACTGGTGTCTTTAAGAGTAGAGGTTATTGCTGCAGTTTTACCTATAAGAGGTGATATTATTGAAATAAAGGAATGGTGATGAATTCTGTAGCCAGCAGAGCGAAGTGTGTGCTGGGGTTGTTCTCATTCACACCTCCCTCTTTTATCAACCCTGTCAGCCACCAAAAAACCTCGGTGCTGAGCATCTGTACATTTGAAAGGAATTTTCCTGCAGGCATCTGAATCCCTAGGTTTTGTTTTAAATTTTCTTAGAGAACTTTTTGTCATTCTCAGTAATTCTTGGGTTCATTTCTTGGTGAGGGTTCATAAGCTTTGGCTTTTTAAAAATGCTCACCCTGGTCTGGGTCTCCAGCCTTGAAATGTTCTGCAGGCTCCTTTGAGCTCTCGTGCTGCAGGCACCCCTGGATCCTCCATCTTTTGAAGCATCCCTTGCCACCTTGGAAGAGCATTACCTGGTGTGGGAGACCTCCTAGCAGCCTTTGGGCTCCTCCCCACATGGCTGAGTGCTCTGGGCCATGATCAGTCTCATTTCAATGCTAAATCTATATGAATTGGGTAAATTGCCATTGCACCATTGGGCTCCATCCTTTTCCAGAGAGGATAATTGCATTGGCTTTCATCTTGGGAAAGGGAAATACAATTTTCTGTGATCTTTCACCTTGTGCTGGTGTGTCCCCATCTGGCAGGGAACATTGTGCAGCCACTCCCTGGCCCAGCTCCTGATGTGGAGCTGGCTGCGCATCCCACCCTCATACCTACGAAACCCCAACCCTACACCTGCGCGGGGCCAGAGCTTTGCTCCGTGTTACTCCATCAGCTTAACAAATCTGCCGTCAGCGGGTGGAGAGTGGTGGTTGCGGGAGCAGCGCAGGTTAATGCAACACATATTTAATGTATGATTGCTAATGGCCATCTCCCATCTGCCCAAGCCCAAGTGCAGTTTGGAGATGAATGATTAAGCTGCCCTGACACATAGGCAGCTTGTTCCTTAGCAGACCTACAGTCATTACACTTGATGCATGTAAAAGGGGATGAGGCTTTCTTGCTGGGGAGAGGGGTGTCATCGGGCTGGGGCGGCAGAGCAGGGGCTTCTCCTGGAGTTTGTTATGTATGGTAATGTGAGAGATCTTCCCGTGGATGCAGCACTTTAAATGAATCATGAGCTCAATAACCACTGGGATGTTTATTAGCTTTGAATATGTTTATTGCGGAGTCAACAGGCAGCACCTTCCAATTAATTAATAGTAATAATTACGGTATTATTTATGTAGCTCTAACAGCATGCCAGAGTGTTTCCGCACGACGGTTACAGCTGTGGCTTGCTGGAACAGGCTGGTCTGTATTCACCCTGCATGGGCATGCTGGGGTTCATCATTTGCTGTCAGGTGGTCCCAGCCCCAAAAGCCTTGCTTTGCTGAGCTCTTGGCAGCTCTTCTTTCCTTGTGGCCGAATCCTTTTGCTGCACGGTGCGGTGATGTGGCTGTTCCTGCTGCGGTGCTGGAAGGCAGAGTATGCAATGAGCAGGAGCACCTGCAAAGAGAGGTGGAAATCAAGGACTGTACATTTCACTAGGGTATTTCAGTATTCTTCTGCTCAGGGTATTTAAACAACATGAGTTTAGGAGTCAAGCTGTACATATCAGAAGGATATTTACAACAGGTAAGACACTGATGGCAACAGAAAGAATCCATCTCTCTTCTGATGTGGACTAGGATCCAAAGGCTGCTCAAGCTGTTGGGAATGACCTCTGCTAAATGCCAGTGCAGAGTCTGTGTTTCTCGCTGCCCCCGCAGACCTCACTGAGGACCATGAGGGTCATGGAGCAAAGTCTCCTGTTCTGGTTGAGTCAATCAGTTCAATGTGCAGAGGCAGGTGGGATACCAAGAACTTCCCACTAGTCTTGTTTTTCCATGCAGAAGGTTACGCTGCAACCTGGCCTTCTGCTCTTACATTACAGTCCCATTTGCATTCTGTGAGAAATGAGGGTGTTTCTAGGTCATGTGAAGTTGCTGACGTCTTCCAGTAGTTGGATCGTTCTTCACATGTCAATAATTTTGTCTCTCTTTTTGTCTTCCAGCAATGTCTGACTTCCACATCCACCCTCAGAATGCAGTGGTGGAGGAAGGTGGTGTAGCAAGATTCCAGTGCCAGATCCACGGCTTGCCTGAGCCAGTCATCCTATGGCATAAGAACAGCATGCCAGTCAACACAGACAACGAAAGGTAGGACAAGTCGAAGCCATGTGTTGCTGGCCTTTCTCCAGGTGGGAAAAGATGGCCAGACTTTCTATTGCTTTCACAGTTGTACTTGGGCGCAACTAACCTGGGCTAAGGGTCTTGGCCAGTGTTCCCACCATGGAAGACTCTTTTGTTTAGTGTTGTGGCTTTTCTGGTTTGGTTCTCCTTCTGGTCAAACACCTTGCAGGAGTACTGCCATTTCCCAGGAGAGGTAGATAAAGCTATTAGCTAATTTTGAAGGGCTTGCACTGACCCTCCCTGATCGACCCTGCTCCACGTTTATTTTCCAGCATAGAGACCTGCCCAGCAAGCCTCAAGAGCTGGGTAGCTTTGGCATCCTTCATCCCTCCGTGGCTCCATTTTGCGTAACTTTTTCTGAGACAGATCCATGACTTAAGATCTTGCATATGGGTCCTGGACTCTTGCAAGTGCTGAATTACACCGTGGCTGCTATTCCCAGGTGGACTCCCTCATGTGTGGCAACCGGCGAGCTCCACAGAGAGCTTCCCACAGCACCCTGAGCTGCCATTTCCCAAACAATCTCCTAAAGAGAAACTCCAGCTGCCTCCCTTCCCAGCCTAGACCTGGAGCAGCACGTCGCCACTTCCTGTGTTTGACAGGCTGCTCCCTTCGCGTCGGAAACATCCCTCATCACGGTTTGATCCTCGGTGCGGCGCGGGACAGGTGGCAGGAAACGCGTGCTCGGTGCCGGCAGCCTCCGGCAGCCCCAGCTGTAGCTCGGGAGCCGCACAGACAGTGGTGGGAGACAATCGCTCACAGCACACCTCGATCGCGGATTGACGTCCCTGCCTTGGGAATAGGCGAAACCAGGAAGCTGTAAATATTTTCATGAAAGCCCCTATTCTTAAAAATGTCAGTTCTGCAGAAGAATGTGGTTGGGTTCTTTGGAGGCAGGAGCCCCATGAGGGCTGGAACAATGCCTGACCTTCTCAGAGTGGCAGTGAACTTACAGTAGAAGGACCCAAGAGGCCCAAATCTGCTGTGGAAAACTGCAACTGTCAGGTTTTGTTTTTCCTTGCGTTTTTCATCTGAGCTTTTTTTAGCCCAGCACAGGGTTGATTTGTTAAACTTGATCTCCTCTGAAGGCTTCTTGCTCATACAGGTGCTGAACTGGGGATTTGGTAGAGTGGAGCAACTGGTCTGAGGTGGCATCAGCAGAAGTAAGGGGTGGAGAACTGGGCTGGATGCCTTGTGGCATCCCAGTGAGATGTTGCAGGACAGGTCAAGTTCCCCTGAAGTCCTTCACACATCATTGATCCTTTCCACTTGTGCCTGGGGACACAGTTGCGGAGATGGTCAGAGATGTGTCAGGGATTTAAATGTGACCAGGACTTTTCTCGAAGGCTGAGGAACCCCAAGGAGGAGCTTCCAGACCAAGGAGCCAAGACTTTTCTCCGACCCAGAGAGCTCCAAGCTATGCTCATTCCCTCTGCTTCTCCTCTGGGGGAAGGAGTCTGCCCAAGCCCAGGAGGATGTGGCCTAGGAACAGTTTCCCTACATTCGTGTCCCGATTTTGAAGAGATTTTGCTTTTTGTAGGAGTAAAGTTACCAGGGAAGGTTTTTATTGTCAGCTCAGTAGATTAATCTCTGACACCAGAGCCTGGGTGATGAGAGTTGCTTCTCTAACTGAATTGGATTTCTGCATTAATCACGCTTGGTGCATTTCTGCGTATAAAGTGTATATAAATTTGTATGCCGAGTCTTGCACTTGGAGGCTTTGAAGGCAGAATAATAGCTTTGGAATTGAATCTTCTAATGATGTGGGCAGATTGTTAACAAAAATGAAGGCTTTTTGTAGTATAATTCATCCAAAACAATGGGCATTTTAAAGTCCCAGAGAGATTGCAATCAACTTCGGGCCATGTAAAACTGATTGCTGTCATGCTGCCACCGACACAGAGCCGCACGTTTGGAACCCGGCGCAGGGAGCAGGTTATAGGCACTTAACCATATGCTGATATGGAGAAAGATATTCTTCATCTTCCGGACGGAAATGGATTATTAACTCATCACAGTGTAATGACTTACTACCAGCCAATTTAAACAAGTGGTTGCCAAGCAACCTGTAATGTATGTGTACAGATATGTGTATATGCACGCATGATTTAAATGTGCCTGTGTTTTAAAGATGTAAAATATTTATTGATGTTTACATTTGCCCACTCAGTATTTATTTAAAGCATACCTTTTCATGCATCTGAGGTTTTAAGGTCATATGGATTTGAGTCCTGGACCTGGAGTGGGGGGCGTGGAGCACAGGCTTCTCCTGATTCTTGTCCTTGGTCACTGTGCTTCAGCTGATGAGTGATGATTCCCACGTCATGATAACTCTAGTGTCAGCTGTCCTCACATGCAAATGCACTGCCAAAGCTTCTCCACAGGTTAAATAGAAAGCATCTACTTTGTAGCCTTCCAACAAAAATCACCATTTCTCAAGGATGCATCAGGAGATAAGTGATTTTCTCGTACCGCCTTGTAAAAGAAGACCAGAGGCTCAAGTGTCCAAAAAAAAAAAAAGAACTGATGCAGAGGCAGGCGTGGGCTCAGCCTGCAGGGGTGTTGGCATCTTGGTGGTATTGGCACCTCTGCACTGGGGTGCAGGGAGCCAGCCTGCCTTGCCTGGATGGGTGTGCAGCCTGCTGTCACATCGTGTCCTGCTTTGCAAGCTTTTGATTCTGTTTTCTCTTCGCACAGGTACACACTGCTTCCCAAGGGGGTTCTCCAGATAACGGGGCTAAGGGCAGAAGACAGTGGGATATTTCACTGTGTTGCCACCAATATTGCTAACGTGAAGTTCAGCCGGGAGGCCCGACTCACTGTGTCAGGTTAGTGCCAGCTACACTGTCCTGGCTGCCTCCCTGTCTTCTTCACATTGCTGTTCTGGACCAAGACAGTTAAAGAGAGCTTCAGGCTAACAGCACTGAGAGGCATTCCTCTGTCCAGCCATAACACCTTCCTTGTTCTGGATTGTTATTTGTTCAGATCCCCTCCGGTGGGGGACATCCCAGATTCCCTGTGGAAATGGAGATTGCATCTTTGGAGATAAGAGGCAAGGGAAGTCTGCCCAGGGATGGTTGGGTGGGTGTTTCTCTCTGAGTTCTTTCTTATATACAGCCAAAAGTCTTTCCCCTGAGCTGTGATAATTGCTGGTACCTGGGAGCTGGAAACTTTCCAGCATACAGCCACATCTCATAGCTTCCCATCACCCTCCAAAATACTGCCTGGCCAGTGGTTCTGGAGCAGAGACTTAACACCTGTACCAAGTGTCAGATTAGCCTCTGCTGACTGTAAAAAAGCGGCATGTGTGAAATGGGGTGAAGCCGAGGGAAGACTGATGCTGTGTATATCAACTCTGATAGGGAAAGAAAGCAGGTTAACTGGTTCTGAAAGACCTGGGAGCTTTGGGTGCCTGTGACTTATCTGTTTGCTTGATCTACAGGAACAGTAGCCACATGGAGGGAAAAAAGAACAGTAAATTATCGATGTGGTGAAGTTCTTTGTGTCAGTTTACTGGCCTGAGTTACTATTTCTCGCAGGGCAGAAAGCGCTAGTTGTTCTCATCTGACATCCCTCATTGCAGATGGATATTTTCCAGGTTTCCTGTCTGTGAAACATTTGTGGTTTTTTCTCCTCCTTAAAGCAGTTGGATGATGAATACGGGCATCGTGTGTAAGTGTTTGTTGAAGGGTTTGGACCATGCTTCAGTGCCTGCATGTCAGCAGAGCTGCTGGAACTGGACATTTGCATGGAAAACTCATTGCTGTGGGTTAAACCTCCATGGAAAAGGTTTATGCTCTGGGGTGTTTGCTAAGAACACACAAATATCTGTTAGATTCGGACAGCAGGTATGTGTTAGCATGTGAACCCTGAGCTTTGGCACAGCAGCAGAGGCTGTGGTGAACCACAGAGGTGCACGGGGCATTGCTGCACTGGTGTGTGTGTGTTGTGTCAGTAAATACTGAGCTAACAAGAGTGCCGCTGTGCACATGGCATTAGGCATGATGGGGTAAGCAGAATTCTTACAAATCTTTGTATCACCTTCCTCTTGTGTCAGGGGTGAAGGGAATGGTCTCTCTGCTCTTCGTGGTGATAGGAGGGCTCCCACTTTTCCCTGCAGGGCAACAGCTTCAGCCATTGCTTCACCAACAGAGAAACACCAGGTGTGCCTCCCTGACGTTTCCAAACCAAGCCCTGCCTGGGGAAGGAGAAGGGAGAGGGTGAGGATGGGCTCTGGAAGCCTGTCCCCTGCAGGGCACTGCCACAGCCTGGCAGGAGAGGAAGAGGGTGGCTGCCTGTAGGGGGTGAAGGAGCCTGCTCACAGCACTCTCCCTCCTCTCCCTGGCAGTGAGCAGCACAGAGATGTCTTCCAGTCCTGCTGATTGATTATTTTCAAGTGCCTGCTCAGCGGAGCTGCTCCCGAGGGGCTGCCTGCCTCTCTGCACTGACACCTTTCCAGTGCGAGCTGCAGCTCTCTCTGCTGCTGTCCTTTTGATCAATATCTGGCAGGTGACGCTCCCATCCCTGCTGGACTGCCTGTCACTGCTGGCAGGGCTGGGGACCTCCCCATCCTCACTATGACTGCTGCTGGTGGAGTCCCAGGGGACCATGGGCATCATTAGAGCCTTTTCCCCTTTCAGAATAAATCCCTGCACTGCCCTGAACCCTGTTGAGCTCCAGCAGCACTCGCTTGCCATGAGTCCCTTGTTTTGTCACTCCTTCCTTCCTGACCCTGCATCAAAGGGCTGGTCTAGTTGAAGAAGGAAACCTCCTCCTTGATGGTGGGACATGGTCAGCCCCTTTGTGTCGTGCTGGCATCTGACTGCTGTGTCCCTGCTGTGTCCGTGTCCTTGCTGTGTCCCTGTCCCTGCTGGCCCTGGAGCTGTCACTGCCTTGGGTAGTGGGCTCAACAGCAAAGCTACAGGACCATTCCCTGGCCTTTGCAGAAGAAGGTGAGCAGTGTAGAAATGCCACTTCCAGAGCTGGACAGCATTTGCCCAAACTCAGGGAGCTGAATCCACGCTCAGAAACCTGAATGTCTATTTAAGACTCAGAGTAGAAATCAAAGAATGTGATTTTAAAATATTTTATTGTCAAAATAGTGCATTTTATAAATTCTGCTTTGAGCTTGGCTCCCATTTGCTGATATTCTTGGGTGACCTTGGACATTTCATTTCATTTCATTTCTCCATGTTTTGAAATATTGAAATCGCTATATAATATGCTGATAATACCGTATTATTCTAAGCGTGAACATTTAGTATTGTGATTCAGAACAATAAATCTACATGGGTTTTAAAGGCACTCCGAGGTACTGAGGGGAAGGTATTGTTTTTCAGGTCTCTTGGGGTTAACCAGCCGGTCATATGAATTTATTGTGCATTCTGGTTCTCATCAAAAAATCTGCATTTTATGGCTTGCAGTGAAATGCATTTAGTGAGAAAGTCTGCTCTTAAGTCACACTGACATGGTGATTTTTCTTGGATTTTGCCCATTTACACACAAGCTCGGAGTCGCTTTATCACTCCCTGCTTAGCCCCCGTAGGAACAATTAACAAACAAGCGCGCTGATCTGTGCTTGCCCTTTGTGGACCATTGTGGAATCCCCCTGCTATGCCCTGATTCCAGCCCCTGAGCTGCTGTGAAAGGGTAACACTCAAAAGTGCAGAAAGAAATTGTTTTTGTTGGAGAAAAGCCCCTGTAGATAGATTTTGGTGGATCACTTCTCTTTAACGAGCCTTTTGAACATTGTACTCCATGTACAGGAGTCAGTGTGGGATGGTCCCTTTGGCAAAGCCCAGCCAGGGTTGTGTTCCCCAGCCCTCCCTGTGCCCCACTCCTGCTCAGGGACAGATGACCAGCCCAAGTATTTCTCTCTGCAGGTGTACAGAGCTTTTTTTGCCAGCAGCTGTAAGATTGATGGAATTTCTTAAACACTGCTTGACCTCAGCATTTCTGGAGTATAACCCAGCTCTCATCATAGACAGGGAGAAAGACTAATGCAGAGATTTTCAGTGTTCCTGTTTACTGATGGAAAACTGAGAATATCTCTTGGGTTTCCTCTTCTCCTGCTCTCAGCAAATAGGAGTAAAGGCTGCAGGGACATTTGGCCCAAGGATAAGGCATGTTTTAGGAACTCAGGAGATGTGGGTTCAGCTGTGGTATACATAACACAGGATGATGTTTTTGTCCCGTGCTGTCATTCTGCCTAGTGAAATGTGTTTTCTTTTGCCTTCCTCGTGCCTGTCTTGTGTGTGTCCAGGGTCCTTGTGCCAGGATTTTGTTCTATTCTGGGTCTGTACATCCATCTGGCACGATGGGTTTCATTCTTGGTTGCTGCCACTTGGTGCTACTATAGTGCAAATAAAGGATTAGTGATTGTATCATGAGCAGCAAATGTGTCACAGTTATATCAGAGCAATGGAATGCATCCTCTCCCTGCAAGAAAATGGTAGGAAAACGACCACCCTGTGGGGTGCAGTCATCAGAGGAGTTTCCTCTCAGAAGGATCCTCAGCGGGAATCAGGGACTGTTACCTCCATCACTCCTTGTCCCAGGACAGGGCGTTTGGAGCAATGACACCAGCAGCAAGAGAGGATGCTCACAGAGTTAGGCACTGTGGACTGTATGAATTTCTCTATGGCTTGAGATGCTAAAAGATAAAGTAACTCCTTCATTTGTTTGCATTCCTGCTGTCCTGCATGTTGTGTCTTCCTTATATACCATGCGCATCTTCTCTTTGCAGTTCACAGTGCAGTTCCTTCTTTATGCTGCTGATATCCAAGCGTTAACAGGGCTGTTTGTGGCTGGATCATTGGTTCAGGGGTTTTCCCCACGAATAATCAATGCACACTTTAAACATGTTCAGTGTGACTGTCACACAAACATTGTGCTTGTTTTGTTTCATGTACATCTCAGATTTACACCAGCCACATCATTTAGAATCCTGGAATGGTTTGGGTTGGAAGGACCCTTAAAGCTCATCTCATTCCATCCCCTGCCATGGACAAGGACACCTTCCACTAGACCACGTTGTTCCCAGTCCTGTCCAGCCTGGCCTTAAACACTTCCAGGGATGGAATCCATGACTCCTCTGGGCAACCCGTGCCAGGGCCTCACCGCCCTAACAGGGAAGAATTTCTTCAAATACCTAACCTAAATTTCCCCTCTTCCAGTTTGAACTCACTACTCCATCTCCTGTCACTACAGTTCCCGATGAAAGAGGATATGTACTTAGAAGAGATGTACTTAGAGGATGCCTGAAGTCCTCGATGTTCCTTTTAAACAAGAGGGAATCAGACGCCTTCTGACGATGGTGCTGTCGTTGCAGGCTCCCACTCCACCGTGTACAAGGACCCCATGATTCTCGTGGGCCCGGAGAACCTGACACTGACCGTGCACCAGACGGCGGTGCTGGAGTGCATCGCCACCGGCAACCCCCGGCCCATCGTCTCCTGGAGCCGCCTAGGTAAGCCCTGGGGGTCACTGGGATTTCCTCCTCCTCTCCATAGCCATCATGTAGGAAATAGGTAGGTGCCAGTGACTATTTTATACAACAACTGATTCACCCTCTCCCTTCCCACAGAAGCTAATTGTAGGCTTGAAGTGCTTTTTATTCTCATGTCTACACTTTGTTTTTTCTCTCTGCCAAGATTCTGTTTTCAGCTGTTAGAGAAGTGGGTTGGTTAAACCTGTAGATGTTTCATGAAAGGTGATAATTTTATCTTTTCTCAAGTGACAGCATCTTCTGCTGCTGCATCAAAAACATCACGACTGTTGGCCTAGAGAAAGCAAAATCATACACAAACACATCTTTCACATAAAAACAGACTTGAAAGAAATTTGCTGCCTGTTCAGGGAGTTTTAAAACAATTTTGAGGGGGAAAGGGTGTTTAAAAGTGTGTCTGAAGCCCTGAAAAAACAAATGCGTGCTGCTGGGGTCCGTGATAAGTTTTTAAATCAGCATGGAAACCAGAGACAGTGTCTGATGGCATGATGCAAGTGAGGAAGAGCAAAAGGCTGTGTTTCTCTAAGGTTTATTTTAGGTTCTAACTTTGTGATCATAGCTTAGAAACTTTTGCTCAGAGCAACACTCCCATTGCCCTACAGAAACCTGCGCTGAGCGAAAAGCTGATGGATTTTGTTCTTTCTCCCAGAGGTTGTAACTCTGCCTGTGCACACAGTGGGGTTGGGTTGAGTTAGAATTTCCCAAGATCTTGTGGTCCTCGAGGTCACATCATTTTTGGGATGCTCATCTCCCAGTGTCTCCCAAGGTGGCTGTGAAGCACAAACAGGGATAATCCTGTCTCGTGCTGCTGTGCTGGATGTGGGACTACACCCCCATGGCTCTCCAAGGGTCAGGGTCAGCTCATGGGCAGGGTGACTTCCCGCTCCAGAGCTGCCTGCCAGGGAATCCTGAGGATTTGCATCCAATATCAGTTGCACATTTTTTCTATGTTTTCCCACTTTGCATCCTCTGGTGGCTTGTAAAATCAGCCTGTGTATGCCACTAACTGGTATTTTTGCCTCCAGAGCCATAACCATCAGATTGATGCTGTTTTAAAAATTCCCCAGATACTCTGTATCACTGGTTTGGTCCTCTTGGACACAAGGCAGCTCTATGTTAGTGCTCAACCATAATAAACTACTTTATAATTGCCTTAATTATAAGTGCTTATTACCTTCTTCAAAACACTTGTCTCTATAGAACAGTGCAATAATGAAGATGTAATAGCAGTGTGTGATGTTTGTCTGGATGGTCTGAGCTCAGCATTGCCTTCCACCAAAAATAAATACCCTCTCCACATTGCTTTGCAGCACAGCGACAGAATCAGAGCTACTGAATGGGAAACAGATCCTGTTATTTTCCCTCCCTTTCAGCAGGAATGTTTCCTGTCCAAAGCATCACAAGGTCTCGTTTATTATGACAGTGATCCTGACAGCAACGCAGTGCACGGGCTCTCTGATGAGTTGGAGAGTTTGTCATCTCTTTGTAGCCATTTTGGAAGTGCTTTCATGTCTCCTTGTCTGTGTGATCATGAGGAGGGAGAGGGGTTTATGGTGGACAGGGAGGTCCTCAGAGTATCTGTCATCTCTGGCTTCCTCCCATGTGAAGGTCTTCTTCCTGAAGTTCCTCCTACAGAGCCAGTTTATCTTAGATAACCAGTTAATTCACTCACCTTGGGAAAAAAAACACTTTTAATCCATGTGCAGAAATAAAAAAATCCACGGCCACAAAGTCTTAGAGAGATGCAGCTGGTTTAGCAATAGGAATGGCTTAATTTAAGCAAAAAAAGTCAATTCTGTATGAGCATCTTTCTTGCCTGGTAGAAGTAAGGAAGAGCTGTGGCATTGCTGTTGTGCTGGGGCTTTGCACAGGGCACGTTGCCTTTTTGGAAACTCTCTCTGAACCCCTTTGCTCACAGTTTTGACATTGTGGCATTTCTTCTGTCAAAAAGGAGCAAAAGAACAATTTTGCTTTCACAGCTTTCTGGTACAGGGAAAAGCAAGCCGTAAACACCATTTGCACTTCTTGCTTTGGCTTTGCTAAAACCTGGCTGGTTTTCAGTGGGAAAGGCAGCTACATTTTGCTTGAAGGAAATAATTTAGATTCTGGGACAGTTTTTGAGTGTCACACAATCAATTTTGAATTTAATTTCTTTGGGAATATGTTGTAGCCCCTGACCACAAACAGAATTCCTGTGTCTCGCTGTGCATGAAATGTCAACATTCATTAGAGAGCAGGCTCTGAGAGAGATGTAAAATCATTAAGGGTTTGCTCAAGGAAGATAGGGATTTTCCTTTCAGAGCTACGCACTTCAGGCTTGGACCTGTATGTGTGCACAAATTAATATCCTGGGCACTTACTGCAAAGCCTTTTGAATGAACGACGATTTTAATGTATCCTTACTCTTTAACTGACAGGCCACTGAGCTGGCCTCCATAAAAGGTACCAAAGCAGAATAATAAACTATTTAGAGAGATACAGAAAAGTGAGGCGAGAAAGAAAGGACAGTGATTATCTGATAGCGTTATACAGAAGTTGTCAGAAAGGGCCGCACAATGGGAAGGAAATTACTAAAGAGGGAGCCATTCAAGAAGTAAACTATACAACAATTGTAGGAGCCAATTAATTGGTAACTTATTGGACACAGAAGCTTGCAATAGATGGCTGACTGGTTGACAGGAGCACCGTTCCCGTAAGTGTTTAGAAATAATAGAGTAAATTTCACCACTTCACATACTGAATAGTCAACTGTTGCAATGTACTCTAAATATGCTAATCCACAGTGTCCGCAGGAGCAGGAGACCCATGTGTCTAAAAAGTGGAAGGCTACTATGACACAATACAAAGAATTCACAAAAGACCTAAATGATCAACATTAGAAAGTTGTTACTTTCTTTCTACTTGCTACTTATAAAAGAAAGGCGTTCGTGTTGTTGCATATTCATATCGCCTGGCACGTTTTAAGGGGGCTCTGTAATTGGTGCTGGTGTGCCAATCACTCAGTTAGCAGGCAGAGAATGGGCTCCAGAAAGCATCACATACACCTTGGAAAAATAAATAATGCGGCTCCCAAACCGCAGGCGTCTTTCATCCAGACTTCACCCCAATGGGGAACCTGAAAGTATCTAAAGGAAGGCTGTGGGGGGATTTTTTGCCACGGTGTGCAGTGATAGGATAAGGGGGAATGGCTTTAAGCTGAAAGAGGCTAGATTTAGATTGAATATTAGGAAGAAATTCTTCTCTGTGAGGGTGGTGAGGCCCTGGCACAGGTTGCCCAGAGAAGCTGTGACTGCTCCATCCCTGGAAGTGTCCAAGGCCAGGTAGTACAGGGCTTGGAGCAACCTGGTCTAGTGGAAGATGTCCCTGCCCATGGAAGGGGGATTGGAAGGAGATGATCTTTATGGTCCCTTCCAACCCAAACCATCCTATGATTTAGTGAAGTCTCTACTTGTCTATAGCCAGAGCATCTTTTGGGAGCATCTCCCATTTGGAGAATGGTCTCCTTTATTAATTAGAGATCTGTCTGCTCCTCACGACAGCTGAGCCTCCCCCTTTTGTCCTCATCAACCGAGGATCAAAAGAGAGACATTTCCCTCCAGACTGGCTTTTTTTCAGCCCTCAAATTTTCTGCTTTTGACTTCTTTAAAAGAAGTAGAAGGTCATGTTAAATGAGCAGTGGTTTCAAGCCTGCCTGGGTCCTGAGAGTTTTGGGAACTGAGCAAGTGTTGCAGTCTTTCAGATCTTCATGTGAAGAGATGACTTCATGGTGGCAAGTGATGCCAGGAAGCTGGATTTACAGGGTTTGGATTGCTTGATCCAAACCATTCTTCAGGTTTCTGTGTAAAGAAAACAGGGTTAAAATAAATAGCAACCTTTGCAAAGCAGGTGTGAGAAATCAGTCCCTCAGCACAGCAGTTCTGTAAAGTGCTGAGCTTTCAGGATGCAAGGAATTTCTTGTGCAAACACTCTGTATTATTTATGTGTTGTCAGTGTTACTAAGTTGGACTAGATACTAGCTGAAGACCTTCTAGCTGACTGCAGGACGGCTCAGGCTGAGTGAGGCACGGTAGAGTGAGAAGGATGGAACAGACTGGGAAAGTAGAGGTGTTTCTGTAGAAGCCATTTTCAGTGCTTTTTGAAGGGGAGGAGTTGAGTGAGAGGTGTCTGAGATGATCTGGCACAGTGATCTTTGCTGGCTGTTAGGGATGGCCACACTGACCCAAATGGCAGATCCACCGAGGTTTCTGAGCTTGGGGGGCTTTGTTCTTCAGGGAAATGAAAGATGTGTGGACAGGCGCTGTTTCTTCAGACCACTACACCTCTAATAGCTGGAGTTGGAGAGATAACTGGGGGTATATTGGTGCTGGTATTTGGACTGGGAGGGGAGCACCTGCTGCAGGCTGATTGCATGCTTAAATGATGGAGCATGTTATAAATAATACAGTAAAACTGCTGACATTCAAGTCACATTTCCGTGGTATTTCTCAAGGCAGTGATGTGATGAAGGATCCAGGTATGACCACTTTGCATCTTTCACTGGTCCCATCCCTCCCTCAAGAGAGAGATTTGGTTTTTATGCCTATTGTAAATACTGACTTCCGAAAGGTCTAATTTAAAAGATGAAATCAAGTTCAATTTGGATTTAATTCAAACCTCTTTGCACTTCAGTTCAAATGCTGTTTGGAAGGAATGGTTCCTTGTTATTGCTCATTAAATGTGGGACAGGTCATGTTTTACTGTCCTTTTTATGACTGAGCCATTTACTGCGGCGGTGGCTTGGCCAGGAATGTGATCATTTAATGACATTGTTTTTCTCTCTCTAAAAGACCTGAGCATTTTTCTTTGCAATGCAAATAATGAAGAGGTCTGGCATTTCCTGTCTAATGAAGCAAGGAAACCTTTAAGCTTCAAAATTTCTTGAAAAACAATATATGAAGAGCATGGCAGAAGATAGGTTTGGGAAGTGCTTTTGTAACTCTCGGTCCGTGCTTTGCCGATGTTTCCTAGAGGGATGCTGCCCAGAATCTGAAATGGGATCCCTCGCTCCTATGGTTGTATTGGGTTTGCATGACAAGCTTTTGGTAGTGTGGGGGCTACAGGGATGGCTTTAGTGAGGAGTTGCTGGGAGCTTCCTCATATCCAGTGGAGCCAATTCCAGCCGGCTTCAAGATGGACACACCACTGCTCAAGGCCAAGCCCATCAGCAATGGTGGTAGCACCTATGGGGTGACAGATTTAAGAAGGGAAAAAAGTTATTGCACAAGAACAAATTGCAGCTGGAGAGAGGAGTGAGAACATGTGAGAGGAACAGCCCTGCAGACCCCAAGGTCAGTGCAGAAGGAGGGGCAGGAACTGCTCCCAGCACCGGAGCAGAGATTCCCCTGCAGGCTGGGGTGCAGCCTGTGGTGGGGCAGCTGTGCCTCTGCAGCCCCTGGAATTCCACAGGTAAACAGAGATCCACCTGCAGTCTATGGAGGAGCAGGGGTTTTCCCAATCTATTCCAGAACCTGTTGGTTATGAATGACCCAAATTCTCTAATATTTTTTATTAGGCAAAGCATGACATTACATCTAAAGCATGTGATTTGCAGGGTAACTTTTAGCCAGCCCCGCATGCTGTCTGTGTTGGAGCATGAAGCTCGTGGCAAGATTATGGCACAGAATTTGGAGCACAAGACCAGGCTCTTCTACTGTAGTGGAGCACACGAGTATGGAAGTCTCATGGGATGGTCAGGTGGGGACATCACCAGGGCTGGTTCTTGTTTCTCTGGTTTCTGTAGGTTCTTTAAACTCCTCCATGAGCAAACTTGAGAGAACTGAATCCTGATTCCTGTCTGATGAAAGTATGCTCTCTCTAACTGCTGCTCCGGTAAAGCTCCTCCCCTGCCTTGCCCCTCTGCTCAGACACCCTGACATGTGCTAGGCCTGATTTAGAGCTGCCTTTGTCAGACAGTATCTTAAAACACAAATCAATGAAACAATAGAAAGCAATAGCCTGATACTAATGAAACACATTGTAATTAGAGCTAACTGGGAATTTTCCAGAGAAAACAGGAAGGAAGTGAATTCCCTGATACTGAACTATTTCACATGCCTCATATCCAGCACTCGGGAAGGGGGCAGCTTTTTTCAGTTGCCCTTCCCAGCCAGAGTGACTGAGATCCAACCACCAACTCAGAGACTGGCCAACCCTAACCCTTGGCCCTGAGCTAGTGTGTGTTCAAGAGCTAAGGAATCAAAAATCCAGTATTCTCTTATTTTCTGAAGCCACAAAATCCATCAAGGGTTATCAGGTAAAGTGGTATAACTTCTGGGTCAGGTAATCTGCAGGTCATAAATTGCTGGTGGCTGGGAAAGTGCATCAGGGAAACACCTGCAGTAGGTTGGCTGGACTTCTTCTTGAAGCCTCTCTGTTGGAAATAGGCTATTGAGCTGATTGGATCCTTGCTCATTCTAATGTAAGAACCCAGGCAATGGCTCAGAGAAGTTGAGACGATTTAGCTTGGTTTAACCTCTCTGTTGAGCTGTGTTCTGGGTGCTTCGTCTTAATCTGAACACGTGGTTGAAAGCTTTCACATTTCCTGTGGTGGTACTTTGGGTTTTTAAGCAGCACAAAGAATGATTTTGGACAAACATGTAAATAAGGATCTCACTTTCTGCAGAAGGCAGTTCTGATAAGAGCATCAGCTAAATCCCATTGACTTTACTTGACAAATGCCAGTAGCAGACCCTGGCACCACTCCATAAGTACTTAGATTGGACCTCACTGAGGGCTGTGGCCTGGAGAACCTCACACAAAAGTCCAGCATGTGACTCTTGTCCTTCTCCCCTTCTTTCAGATGGCCGCCCGATTGGCGTGGAGGGGATCCAGGTGCTGGGCACAGGAAACCTCATGATCTCGGACCTCACGGTGCAGCATTCTGGCATCTACGTGTGTGCCGCCAACAAACCCGGCACGCGGGTGCGCCGCACCGCACAGGGCAGCCTCGTCGTGCAAGGTGAGCCCCTGGGACCCTGAGGGCTTGGGTTGGACAGGCACTGACTTCATCTCTGGTGGTACCAAACAAAGCACTTCTTCTCTGGACATGTGGTTTCCCAAGTGGGTGTGTATCTGTGTCCCACGAAGGTGAGTCACAACTAGGTATCATTCAGCTGAGGCATCAGCTGCATGGGCTGCAATGGTTTCCCACCCCATCAGGCATTTCTTTGTCTTAGCAGACACTGGTTGTTACTTGTTATCATACTGGTACATCTCATCCGAAAGCCTGAATTAATCAGCCAAATTTGTCTCATGGACACCTCTGAATGATAGATAATGACTCCGGCAGTGATATCCAGCAGTGGATACCACTCACAGAGTATTGTTCTCCAACTGAAATGGCACGAGTAAGTCTAAAATCATTTCCTAAAAGTCTGTGAGATTGTTTCCTGTAGCGATTGACACTGTCTGAGCCCATTGCCACGACCTGAGTGAAGCACCCTTTGGGGGCCATGCCCATAGGATGCAGGTTGCTCCTCTTCCCGCAGCAACTGTCCTGAAATGCTACTTGTAAAGGGCAGTTCAGCCCAAAGCAGAGATCAGCACTAGGGAAAGCACACAAATCCCTTCCACATGCTCCGTGTGACCAGTCTCCATGGTGAGGGGAGCCACACAAGTATTTGAGAAGGCAAACCCAGCTGGCAGCGTGCTCTGAATGGCAGCAATCCGCCCCTGATTACAGGCACTCACCTCCTCTTCAAGCTAGTCCACTTAAAGCATCTCGCGCTCTCATCAGTTCACTCATTAACTATTGACTGATGATATCCTGAATCTAAAATTACACACCTCCTGCCGGAGCTGCTAATTGAACCTTTCATGCTGCTGATGGGGAAAGTGCCTTGCTCCAGCCCTGATGCTCACCCAGCTCCAGCCCTGATGTCACCGGACAGATCCCAGGAGTCGCTGGCAGTGATCCCACCTGCCATGGCGGAGCAATGTAGAAAGGCTGTGGAAAGGGCTGCCTGTGCCTCCTGAGCCCCAGGTGCTGATCAAACATGAGACAAGGTGAAAACTCGCTGTTTCTTTTGCTGTTGGATTTCTGGGTGAGCGGTGCAATGAAGGGACCTCCCAGTTGGCACAGCTATGAATCCCCTTATTAAGAAACATCAATCCCGGCATTAAGAGCAACCTCTCTGTACTGATATAAACCCTTTAGAGCTGCTGCAGGACAGCTCTGCACATGGTGCATGTAGGAGAGGTCTCCTAAGCCCAAATGCCAAGCTGATGTCCAGGAGGCAGGGAGGTAGACCCAAAACAAATTACTTGGAAAATGTATGAAGTTATACAATTCCGCCATTAAATACAGTTGACTGCTCCTGTTAGTAACTGAATGAGAGGGTGAAAGGTAGCACAACTTTTTATTGCTACAGATTGGCAGTTTTCAGTCTTTTTGGAGATTTGAACACCAGCTCTCCAGCAGCTGGTCTAGTGCTGGAGTTCAGCTGCCATAGAATTATTGTGGAATCTCCTGGGGAGCCAAGAATTTGTCCCTAAGATGTTACTCACAGGGCCATTGGAGCCCAGACTTTCTGTGGAGGGGGGATGCTCCTGCATTCAGCATCAGCAGAGAAGCTGGCAGTGGTGTGGAGAAGTGTGGCCAGTGTGTCCTTGGAGTAGCCCTTAAACAGGACCTGCAGTGTCCAGGACCCCAGCCTGTATTGCCCATCCTTAAAATGCTTCATATTTTTTAGGGGCATGTTCCCCAGGCTGGGTAATGTCAGACCCTGGCCAGGCAGCTGAGCTCATTCCAGGTTTGCTCACCCTCCCTCTGGAAGCAGTTCTTCCTGCCTCTGCATCTTATTTTGCCTGAATTTTCCAGCTGAGAGGTACAAATGATTGCTGTTCAGGTTCGTCTGGGAAGAAAACAGTGATAATGACTGACATGGGAGACTGTGGGTTTTATCTTTGTCAAGATGTCAGCGATGCAAATTACATCCATAAAGAGAAGAAAAGCAAAGATCGGGCTATCAAAAGCCTGGTTGGAGAGGAAGTTAGCACAGGCCTAGGACAATACGGCATCCTCAAAGCACACCAGGCCAGGTACTTGCTGCCTTTATGTATGGGCCCTTGAAGTGCCTGGAGGCACAAATTAACTTGCCCCATGTCTTTTGAAGGAGGGACTGTTTTATAGGTGGGAAACTGGAGGAGAAAGGGCGATGTTTCCTGTTGTAAGGCAAGGAGTTAGCGGGAGGCTGGAACTGAGACCAGTCCTCCCTCCTGCTGCCAGCAGTGGTCTTTGTCCCATCCAGCAGCTGCGTGGGCAGAGGTGTCCCAACATAAGTCTCTGCTCTTCCTCCAGCAGTAATATCCTTTCCATTGCAGGTTTTCCTTCAGATAATCTTAACACCATCGTATTACCTTCCTGGGAATTCCTCCTCCCTCCAGAGGAGAAGGCGTCAATCCCCCACTCCTTCCCTCCCTGCCCTCCCTTGGCCATTTAGGCTCCTTTGATCTCTTTTGTAAGGTTCTCACACAAGAAAGTTTCCATTTTCCCTTCAGATCCCGGCGCAGCCATTTGAATATTGCTTTGTGCTGGGCTTCAAATGAAAGTCTCACGGGGGGAGTTGTCGAAGGGCCGAATGCGGCGCTGGCTGAAACCAAGGGTGTGCGTGTGTGTGAGGCGAGGGAAGAGCAGGCTTCGGCGGCAAGGAAAAAAATATATCAAAGCACTTTCCCTCTACCTCCTGTGCAATCTTTTGTGCTTTATTATGTGTTTGGTGTCATAACAAACTGATGGGCTGTGAATGGCCAGATGGTCACCAGTGTTCTCCACTCCACGCTTCATTTCCTCCTGAAAGCTATGCAGAAAAATGAGATCCCATCTCATAAATGAGGGCCCATCTTAAGGACATGGGTTTGAAGGCTCTGCTGACAATGCCCGCCTTGTTCGCCTTGGTTTCTGTTGGCAGGACTGGGCAGCGCTCCTTGGTCCAGCAGATCCGGCCACCGCTGCGCTTCCTGATGTTTCTTCCATCGTTCTTGCTTGCTGGCATCACAAGCCTTGGCTGCGGGGTGGAATTCAGCAGCAGATGTATTGCAGTTGCTGTGGTTTAGGCTTGGCTCTGTGGTACTTGGTCTGTCCTTGAGTTTAGGCCTGAAGTCATTCTGCAAACCAGCTTCAATACGTGTTGTGTGAGTCAGTGTCCCCCATGGAGCAGTTCCCTTCCTGACCACATTTTCCCTCTCAAGAAAAGCCACCACACAGGGACAGGAGGGCACTCAAATCTTCTCCGTCAGGATGCTGGAGTGAGCTGGGGTGTGTGATCCCTCTGGAGCATTCTTCCAGAACCACACTTGTGGGTGACGTGGGAACATATCCCACTGCTGTGGAGCTCCAGCCTGCACCTTGCTGGGACAAGAATTTCATGAGGGCTGAAGGACAGGCTCCATGACAGCCCCCTTGAGTGTTCTCCACCTATTTTCCAGGGAACATGGGCACAGTTTCCATCTTTGGCCCTTGCAGCCCCATCACTGCTACTGTAAGTTACTCAAGTAAACATCTGAGCATCCTCTACAGTGAACAGAGAGAAGCCAAGTGAGCAACAGTTGTCTTAAATCTCCTGTCACCATTTGCTGTGCTTGACTGACTTCCCCACTGACCTGACTTCTCCTTTATATCCTTATTGTGAGTGCCAGTAGCCTAATTTATGAGGGTTTGTTGTTTCCATGTTATTCTTCCTTCTCTTCATCCCAGCTTCCCTCCCCAACCCTGCCACTCCATCCACTTGAGAATTAATGACACTTCATACTGAGATGCAAGAGGCATGGATTGGTCTGGCACTAGAGCATTGGCTGTCACTGCTCCCTCATCCTTGGGATCTTCTCAGTGACCTGTCAGTGCTCCCTGATCCTTGGACCTTCTGTGAGCCATAAGGCACTGCCATAAGCACCACACCACAACCTCATGGCAAGGACAGCAAAGCTCCCTGGTGTCTTGGGGGACACATTGGTGGCTGGTCCCTGCTGACATGTCCCAAAAGAGATGGAGCCCATCTGGGTCTCTGTTAGAACCTGCTGTTGCAGTGCATCTCCATGCTATCACAGTTTGCTGAACACAGTAAAAGCTATTGAATCACTTTGTTAGCAATTCTGGGGGTGGTATTAAGTGTTACTGCTTTTTGATACCAATGTCGTGCCTTTAAATATTCATTAAAACTGCATAATCCCCTCCTTCCCCTTAAGTCCTGAATAATCAACGCTCTGGTTTCTTCATACTTCACAAACCAGGGCTGGATCCTGCCCACTCCTCCTTGCCAGGTTTGAATCCTCTGCTCTTAACAGTGATCTCCATTAATACCTTTATTAAAATCTTAGTGGAGGGCTGAGAAATGCTTCCTCTGGCTGCTTGCAATGGCCTTTTTGCATGTAGTGTGGAAGGGGCAGAGGTGTTCAGGCCAGTGCACCTCCATGCAGGGTGGGATGGGCCCTGACAAGATGCTCTATTAATTATGAGTGATGAGGAGGGTGAAGGGCTGGCAGCGGGCAGGACTTGGCTGAAGATGGGGCTGGCAGCAGGCAGGGTTGGCTTCTGCTCCTTTCCCACTAACCCAGGGTGGCAAACGATTGGATCCTGTCGAAATTATTTGGAAGGGCAGGGGAGAGGACCTGGGAGAGGAGAGGAGATGTTCTTCTGCCCAGGAAAGGAGCCATTTGCCCTGAGCCCACACAACAGCAGTTGAATGAGGGCACCTTCCTTGGGGCCCTGGTTATTTACACCAGGTCGGGTACCTCCTGGTCCAGGTAGCAGAGGGGCACCCACTCAGTCTATGTCCTTTAAACTCCACCTGTTCGCAGACCACAGAGTCCTTCTGACTCCATGGGTTTCTGTTTTGACCCGGGCCATTTGGCACTACAGCTTCACATTGTCGAGATCTGAACAGGACAGAGCAATGTCTGGGGAAAGCCAGGAGGAGCAGGAACAGTAAAAGGGCAGTCTATGTCTTGCAACAAGGGATGCCATGGAACAGGGGACAGCTCAGCACAACAGAGGTGGGAACCTGCTCCCCAGAGAGTTTAAGCAAGTTAAGCAGGGGCTGGGGTTTTGATCTAGTTGTGTTTAGCAAGGCAGCAAAGAGGAGGGGTGGCAGAGGGGAGCAGGGACCCGAGGAACCCGTGGGGCTGTGGCACTGAGCAGTGTCACTGGCGCCGAGCCAGCGGCCGCAGCTGCACATTCGTTACCCCGAGTCACACGCGACACCGCTCCAATTACTCCCTCTTGACACGGGCTAATAAGGGAGGATAAGGAGAGCCGGCGGTTCCAGAAGGGTTATGCCGGATGCTTCTTTCCATATTTCAACTTTGTTTCTGCTGGAACAAACGGTGGGTTTGAGATTTGATGAAGCGAGGGGGAGGCAGAGGCAAAGAGCCAAGAGGATCTTTAATGAAGCTGCAGCGAGGAGCTGGAAGGTGGCTGTGCCCTTCCTTGGCATCGTGGGTTTGCACCTGCGAGTGCTGCGGGTGCAACTCAGCAGCCCAGATGAAAGCAGGGAGGTGCACAGCCACTTGCAAAATAATTGCTCCTGCAAAACTGCGCCAGCACAAAGCGGGGGCGGGAGGCTGAGGAAAATCAAGTCTCTAATGCTCTCACTGTACACCACAAAGGGGCCATTCATGGCAGGGAAGAGGGGTTTTCCCCCTGTTTATCCTTGCTTCCAGCTTTCATTGAAGCCATCCTGAATTTTGTTTTAATTTGTAAGTCTAGAGCAAAAACATAGAAGGGAAGTAAAAGGGCAAGAGATTGATTGGCACATGGGGAAGTTTAGCAGGAGGTTCTGAAAGTACGTGTCCATTGGGTTGCTGGGATCAGGTTCATTAGTGGAGCTGAGTGCTGACAGCAGTGGCCTGATAATAAACTCTGCTTGTGGATACCCCGTACCACAAGTAACGTAAGTCAGAGCTGCCATGCTCCACTTCCCTCTGATTATTAAAAATGAAGTAGGGGGCTCCTTCAAGGGGGACAGGCTCTGTGATGAATTTCTCTGTCTTTCTGCTTGGATGACTTAGAATCTGCACAACTGGACTTCTACTCTCACACAAGCACCTGTCCCTGCAGTTTGGCCATGTTACAGCAGTAGCTGTGCTCTTCCCTTACCTGCACACAGCTGGGAAAGAGCTTTATTCTCCCAAAATGCTGCAGCAAACCCCAAGGGGTGTTTTGGCCATGAACCACAAGACTCAACTCTTGCATCCCACCTGCAGCCTGGCCACTCCTCAGTATATTTTGCTGGACCAGTTTGCTCCCTTCTCCAAACCCTAAATTTCCGCTGGTGGCACAGCCCACCAACCCCATGCTTGGAAAATGCCAGTGAGTGGCTCTGAATGTGTCTCCCTCGATAATCTTTCTTTTGTCAAAAAAATTTAATGTCAGCTATCCGTTATGTGATGTTAGTCAGTAAATTTATTATGGGCCTGTGCCTCTTATCTGTTTGTCTTCATTGTGTCTGCTGCCGGTTCCACCTGATTTTAGGTTTCAGTAGCAACATGGAGTATATTTATCACTTTGCCCTTTGAAGCAGAACTGCTTGAATAATCTCACCTATTTGGCAGTGTCTGTCAGGCTCTGCTTTCTGCAGGCTGATACGCTGGTTTATTCTGATAAATGATTTAAAATCTAATTGGAGCTGCTGGAAGGAGGAGATCACTTTCTGTTATGAAATGTTATTGTCAAAGGTGAAGACACTTGGTGGCAAGATGAGCAGCAGTTACAGGCATGGTGTAGTCTTTTGCCAGGCTTGGCAGGACCCCAAGAGTCCCAGGCTGAAGATCTGGGGTAAAAAAGGTTTCCCAATCTCTTGCTGACAGGAAGAATTGGCAGCAAATCTGATATTTACTGGGGAAAGAACACCCTGCCAGATTGCTGTATGATATCCATACATTTCTTTCCATTTCAAGCAGTTTGCTAATGCTATTCAGGTCCTTTGGACAAAGCCAGGGTGTTGCTCGAGCTCTGCCATTGAAGAAACAGCACATCTCCCCAGTGTCAGCACTGGGGTTGCTTTCCGTGGAAGACCAGGGAGAGGTGAAGGGGCTTGAACCTTGGTCCTGTTTGCCTGAACCCTGCAGGACTCATCTCGGCTTTCCATCACTTCTGATCTGGCCTTCAGGTGCCTCCTGTGAAGCCATGATTGCCAGGGTGGGCAACCAAAAGGCAGCACTGCATTGTTTACAGACACACCATCCAAACCATGCCTGTGCTGTGGGTTGGCCAAGTATCCCATGTTCCTAGGCAGACAATGCTTATTTACGAGGTGGCTTTTGTACTAGGATAAAGTGGGATCATCATGACTTTTCTCACCCTCTTTCTCCTTCCTCCTCTCAGCTCCAGCAGAGTTTGTGCAGCATCCCCAGTCCATTTCCAGACCTGTGGGGACTACTGCCATCTTCACGTGTGTGGCCCAAGGGGAACCCCCTCCCCAGATCACGTGGCTGAGGAATGGGCAGATCCTGGAGACCAGCGACCACATCAAGCTGAAGAATAACAACAGGTAAGTCCTGGTGCACTGGGCTCTGGCACTGCTGTGGAAATGGGAGTGGGAGAGAGGTTGGTTTGCTTTCTTCATAGCAAAGAGCTGATGTGAAGGTGGCAGTGTTCGGAAGCAGATCTGTGGATTCAGCTTGGGCTTTGATAAACTAAAACACTGCTCCAGTCCTGCTGGCTGTGCCTTATAGTCTTACATTTCGGTGCTCCATGATTTTTTGTGTCAGGGCATCAGCATTAGACTTCGTTGATGCAGGAACCCAGGAAAAGTTTCTCTTTCATCCTGATCATCATCTGGGTATTTCTGGAAGGGCTAAATGCTGTTCCTGGAGCTGACAGGGACCACATTCACTCCTCAGTGGAAGAAATGTGCTTTAACACCTGAACATTGACCTGCCTGGGTGTGCAAATGCAAATACATTAGAAATAATACTTGTGTGGAGCCTGACTTTCACTAAACTTTAGCCTTTTATCTCACCAGGGAAGAGTGTGTTCTCTGAGCACTAAATAACTGCATTTTCCTGTAAGGGGATGGGGATGGGGGATGTTTGTATTGAGGAAATGATGCACTTAGCGTGAAAATTACCAGTCGACGATGTAGTTTCTATGGAAATAGCATGAAAAAATACAGTACCAAATAATAGCACCTGTGTTGTAAACCTGAAGTATTGGTAGAGGTTTGTGCTCTGTAGTGTCATATAACTGCTGTCTATATTAACAAATGTGTCTCAGGAAAGCAAGTACCCAGCCTTGCTGGAGGGTCTGGACCTTCAGTTTAGACAGTTGGGAAGTGCTGTGCAGGCAACATGGCTTGTTCCTCAGGGGACAAGAGTGAGTTTATTTTTCTGAGTGTCTGTATAATGTGGCTTTTTGTTTCCTCATTTGAGGAGTTTTTAAAGCTTTGCTACATGAGTGATGGAAGGATGTGTGATGCAAGAAGGTGTGAGTTGTAATAAAATCATCTCAGTCAGTAGAGGTTTGCTCCAAACTGGAAGTTTTTAGAGCTTCGGGAAACTTTGTATGTGCACATACAGATGACACTCAGTTCAGGCTTGTGGTCTTCTAGTTCATGGCATGGCTTTCTGAGGCATGTCTGCCCTTTATGGTATGAACAGAGCAGAAGGGATAGGAGGGAAATTAGTGCATCCCCTTTTATTGATGAGACAGCCAAGTCAGAAGTGATGAAGTTCAAGTGGTCATTAAATCCATGGCAAAACTGACACTGAATGCAGCTGTGTGTCTCGCCCAGACATCTTCCCTGTGAAATCATTCCTCTTCACTGTTTCAGGAGAGCAGGAGTTGGGTCTTTGGTCATGGTCATGTCTCCTGGCCAGGTCCCTGTGCCCGGGGCTGTGCTACCCATGCACGTGAACTGTGACTTGGCGAACATCGCTGTAATCAGTTTCTTATGGGAATCATTTAATGCAATTTCGCATCAGCCTTTTCCACAGCGAGCTGAATGATCAGATTACAGCATCTGGCACAGGCTGAGGGAGCTCAGCCCATTCCTGAGGCTCAGCTGACATGTGGCATCTTCTCAAGCTATAGTAACAGGATTGTAAAGCTGAGCCCTCAGGCCGTCGTACTTGACAGTGTTGAACTTTTGTCTTCTTTCACACTAGTCTTGGTCTACTCCAACCTCCAGCTCCAGGCAAGTGGCCATGCCTGGTGGTTTCCAAAGCTGTCAGTCTGGAAAATGCCCTCACTGGTGCAGCAGGGCTAGGAGCTCCATGAAGTGGAGGAGATACATCAATGGATGATTTTTTTCCTGAGCTTTCTCAAGTTTGCCCTTTATTTTGCTCTCATGGGCATGACTAAGTGCTGTAACCCACTTAGTTGGAGGCAGAATCAGTTTGTGGTTATGTCTTGGATTTATCAGTCTGTTGTGCTTGGAAAATATTTGTCTGTGTAAAGATGGATCTTGAATCTACTAGTAATGAAGCTACTAAACTGCACTATGAGCTTTTTAATTAGATTACATGGTTTCCTAGAAAATTCATTTGGATTAAAACTCTGCTTAATATTGCCATAGAGGTCTGAATTCTCCCTAAGGGATTTTTAGGAAAAAAAGAAGTAAATAATCCCAAAACATCATGTGCTAATTGACTGCAAAATGTGTCGTTAGGAGCAACTTCATTTTTGTAAATTAACACAGCCAAAAGTGAGGTCCAGACCTGCAGAAGGTGGTGTGTTCGAGATGCTGGTCTGCTCCTGAAAGCTTGAGGCCACGTGGGCAGCAGCACAAACCCACAGCTAATGGATCTGTTGCTTCCCAAAGTTGTGAAGGACCCTTTTGCATCTGCCTCATGCCACACTATCTCTCATATGCAGTAACTGCAAATCCAAGGAGAGCAAACCCCACAAGGTGAGGGGACTCCAGAAACCCTTCATTGCTGGGATGCATCTTCAGGACTGGATTCACTGGAGATTGGATGTGGCTGCTGGTACAACATTAGACATTCACTTGCTAAGCAACTTCTAGGCTTTCAGCACAGTAAAATCAGCCTCACAGGCTGCGTCCAATAAATATCTCATCCCTCGTGGTCCCTCAGATGTGAATTCCCATCACCTGATGTGTTGTCGGTTTCTGGGCACATTAGCATTAAAGATCAGCCTTCTGCTGTGCCCTCTCCAGAGGTGGTTGTTATGTTTTGAAAATGCCAGCTGTGTGGGAACAAAATAGCCAATCGATGATTAGCAAAAAAATCAAAAGCAGTTCTGGGATAGCGGATAATTGTTAATGAAAAATGCATGAAGGCTCAGGCATAGGGAATTGTGGGCTTTTCCATTAAAAGCTGTGAATAAAAATGACTGAAGGAGCTGACGATGGGGCTGCCTTGCCATGCAGCCCCTGGGCTGGGAATGCAGCTGATTGCTGTCAGGGTGATGCTGTGTTGAGCCAAGCTCTCTGAGGGAGAAGCTGATGGAGCCTTTTGGACTTAGGTGGAGCCATCCCTGTGTCCAGCAGTGGCAGGGTCTGTCCCTCTATGCTGATTAGAGATGCCCATGTTGCTCTTGGAGTGATCCTGATCGATCGTGGTCCAAATGCCTAAGAGGCATAAGGGGAATTTCTAGCAAAATTCACACCGGCATCACCAGCCCATCCCAAAAGTGGAGTATTGCTGCAGGAGGAAGGTGTGGTTACTGGCCAAGTTAACCGTGCGCTTGTGTAAGATTATGTTTCTGGGTTATTACTTCAAAATTTACAAGGAGGCATGAAATAGTCCCCGAATTACCACTGTGAAAGGTTTATTGTTTTTCTTCCTTTGACCTAATCAGGTTCAGTGGGGTAATTTTCAGCCTGGAAGTGTATCAGACTATGGGGTTTATATTGCCTAATAGCAAGGAACAAAGGCCAACATCTTCAGAGAAGGCAGGCTCTAAATATTGATTTTCCAAGAAGATTTTATTTACAAATTGTAATTAAGAGACTTCATTTGTTCCACCGGAAAAAGGCTTTGTTAGAATTTGGGCTCAGGTGGCATTTGCTCTCCTTGGTGACCTTTGCTTGTGAACTGTCCCCTTTTTAAATTCTTCCTCACTGATTTGCACTTGGTTTAGTGCTCTGGAAACGTCTCACTTCCAGGGCCATGAATGTTCAAGGTTCATCAGGGGAAATACTGCTTTGTAAATAAACGTCAGGACAACTTTGCTCTTCTTGCACTTCTCATGCTGTTAAATCCCAGAACAGATACAGAGAGGGGCCTTCAAGCACAAACATCCAAGCACTTGGGACCAGACAGCCCTTCTGATACCAAACCCAGGGAAACTAGAGCCTGTAATTCACAAGGTGGCTTTTTTTCTATAAACCCTACATTAGCTGGATGTGGAAAGGTGCTGATGGGTTTGTACATCCCTTCATGGTGCACACTCCCCACAAACACTTCAATTTGTAGGGTTTTGGACCACATAAGGGAGGACAGGCAAGTCTGCAGTTCGTTATGCCGTGAGTTTGAAGACAGTTGTGATTGAGGGAAGGGTACTCTATAGCAAATCATATTTCAGTTCCCAGAAGCATGACAAATAAGTACGTGGAGGATGGGGATGTGAACCAGCTGCTCCTGATTTAAGCATAATTTATGGGTTTGACTTTGGAAGACACACAGAAATGGCCTTTGCAAGGAGGATCTCTGCGCAGCACCCAAAGCCCTGCTAAGCAGTGGGGAATCAGCGTGATCCCTGCACCAAGCAGGGATCCTGTGCTGGGATCACACAGCCGTATCCCACAAAAAGGACCTGCAGCAGCCCCGGATCAGCCACAACAGGCAACAGGCATTAGTCTCTCCTTCTCATGTGGCTGCGATTATTTTGCTACCAAGTTGCCTGTGTAATTTCTCTGTGTGCTGCTCCACTGAGCTGCTCTTGAAGTGCATCGAGTCAGGAGTTTTAAGTGTTTGTTCCAACTATTGCACACAGCAAAATCCATCAGCAGAGAATGGTCCTTACACAGGAGGCTTTGAGGCAGGACTGAGCCCATAGTGGTGCAGCCTAAAATTAGTCTCCCCTGAACTAGCCTAGGTCTTTTTCTTCTCCAGTATCTGTGCTGCTTGCTGGGAAAAAGGTTTGGGGGACTTTCCATTTATCAGCAGAGAGCTCTCCCCGGAGTCTGCATTTGCAATCCTACCAATATAGGCTCTGTCCTCCCTTCCAGTAGCTTTTCCTGAGATGTTCTGTGCTTCCCCATAGTCCTGATGATGTAAACACTTCTCTGCTTCCTGGGGCAGGATTCACTTAAGCCTGTGATTGTACTCTGGCTCATAAAAACAGACTGAATGGCGTGGACCAGCAACATCCTTCCAGAAGCTGCTCTTGGGTGAGTCTGAAATCACAAGATTCGGCTGGCCAGTGGGCTGCAGTACCTGCAAAATGGAAATCAGTCCTTCTGCATAACCCAACCCCATTTCACCTAGAATGTTCTGTATGATATTTAATTTCTGGATGTGTAAGAATATGCATATAGAGGGCTGGGAATGACATGCAGTGTCCCTCTGGGTTGCTGAGTGTCACTTCTAAAGCTTTGCACCTTAATTTTCAGCCTGTATGAGGCAACCTTCAGAATACAGGGCATTTCTGCAAAGCTGGGGGGCAAAGGCTCCTTCCCAGCATGGTACGGGCCAGCAGCCCAGGAGCAGACCATTCAGTGCAGCACAGCACAACAGAGGCCGTGACAAACAGAGCCAGAGCAGGGATGGGGCATCTGAATGTGGCACTGGTGGCTTTCTGTATCTGCTGGCACTCAGAACGCTGTCCCTGCTAGCCACAGCCTACTCTCTGCATTAATTTCATCACACTCCCTCCTTTGTGCGCCTGTGTTGATGCCCTCCCAGATGGGCCCCTCTCTTTGTGCTGCTGAATCGATGAAGAGGCTTCCTTCAGTTTGCAGACTTTTTCAGAGGAGCCTTTGGAAAGCTGATCTCCGGTCACCGGCCTGGACCCCTGACCCGAGCCAGATCAGTCATCCTGATTCTCTATGAACTGGGGAGACAGCTTGGGAATACTGTGGCTTTCGAACAGCAGAGGCCTCTCGTTTCAGCTCAGCCGGGTGTGAATCTGCAGCGGCTCCTCTCCCCACTTCCATCAATGCCTGTCAGGGCATTGTGTGGAGATGTGATGGAGCCCTCGGCTCGCCGAGCGGCTCTGGTGACCAGCAGAAAGCCTTCTGGCATCTCGCCTCGTCTGACGTGCTCGCGGCACTGCCAGTCTGGCACTCGCGGGAAAGTTTTCCAGCAGCAGATGTCCCAAAGTGACAGATTTTTTTTTTTTTTGTGTTGACGGGAAGAAATAAAAGGACACTGCATATTTCAGATGGTTGATGCACAGAGACGCTCTGCGCCTTCTCACACGGCAACTACAGATTTTCCTTTTGTTTGAGCTTTCTTAAAAAAAAGAAAAAGACAAAAAGCAGCAAAACCTGGGACTGAACACTGGCCCGGCTGCACCTCATCCTCCACATGTTGGAAGGTGATGCAGTGGGTGAAGGCAGAATTTGTCCATAGTTAAGGTGGAAATAGATGCACAGCAGAGATATCAGCTGGGGTGATGCTGGGGTTCAAGTAACTCACTGCCAGCTCCCGCCCCACTCATGGCAGCTTATGCCAGGACTTGCAGGAAGCTTCCTTTGGAGATCTGCCGGTGGGTGTCAGAGGGACCCACCAAGAGAGAAAACCTTTTTTCTCATGGAGCTAGTGTTTAGATGCCGGGCATTCTGTTCACCAGCTTCTCCATGCTCTTACAGCCATAAATCTGTCTGATTTAGTGTCCCATTGCCTGCATGTCATTCCAGGTAACATGGGCTCCAGGTAATGGATGGCCAAGGCTCTCATTGCATAGCACATCCAAACACAGCCAAGGAAATCTCAATGAAAATGAACTTTTTGAAGCCTGAAGCAAGTTTCCAGCTACGTGCCATGATAACTTTGCAGAAAATATTGTATTTATTTCTTTTGACTTGACTGTGCATGACAGAGACTCTGCTCAACTCCAGGTCCCAGTGGCCAAGTGCCATCCTTCCAGGACCACTGGCATCCTGCAAATCATCTGCGTCCTACATGAGGAGCTTTGCTCACCCCCAGATCCTCCCAGGAGAGAGAAGTCTTGGGCGCCAGAGTCATAGCACTGCCATCAGGCTCCTTGGACTGCTTTTCAGCCTAGCTACCCTCTTCCTTCCTCCACATCTTTTCCTCTCTCTGTGCAAAGCAGATAAATGCACCTGGAGGTGGTGGAGCCTAAATACTCCTTGTTCCAGATCTGCTTTGTGCTTGGGAAGCTTAAGGCTGATCTTGACCCATGTGCCAGCCTGGCCTGGCTGCTCTGGGTGCCCAGATGCACAGCAGCCACATGGAAATAATCCCTGCATTGACAGGGCAGAAGGAAGTGCTGCTGCTCCTTCCACACATCTGCTTTGTGCAGGGCTGGGAGTGCAGCTCTTGGATGGCGTAATCCTGCCTTCTGCCATCTGTCCTCACAGGAGTCAGTCCTTGTTGACACAGCTGAGCCACACATCGGGTCCTTCCTCCCCGCGCCCTCTCCCAGCTCTGCCTTTCTCCTTCCATTTAATCAGATACGTTGAGCCTGTGGCTATGAGAGGAGCTTAGGGCTGATTCTCGAAAATCACCATATCAGCTGAAACCATCACATTTGATATTCCATTTACAATGTTTCCAAGGAAACAAAGGCACAGGACATAAATAGATGACTGTTAAACATTTGCTCACTCACCATGGCCCCCGATAATTTGCAAGGCAGAAATAGGAATGTTAAATCAACAGCAATAATAAATTTTAATATAGGAAGACCAATATTTTGCTGCAATTAGAAGAAGCATTTGTTCTGACATATAGGCAGGCAGTGGCAGGTTATTTATCATTTCCACTTCCAATGTTCAATTTTTCATTTACATAAAAGGCAGCTTTGATTGTGATTCCCAAAAAGCTGTGAAAGGCCCCTTGCATCAGCAGGGATGCTTGGGATTTACTTGTGCAGTCAAGTTCCAGGTCCAACTGGAATTCACTGCAGGAGAAGAAAGTAATTTATTTCTCCTTAGAAACAAGTAGTGGATGTGGATTTGGTTAGGTTTGGGTCATTTCTTACAGAAAAGTAGGAAAAAGCTCATGTGAACTTCTGAAATTTTCCCAAGGATGTCCTATGTGTGAGAACACCCTCCTAGGACCAAGGGCATTGTAAGCAGATTTTACCATAACCTGAGCTGCTGCCTCAGAGGTGGGTAAAAAACATCTCCAGTGTCAAATCTGCCTTTCCAGCTCCAGCTCAGAGCTGGACACAGTGGTGACAGTGACCCAGTGACCATTCCATGCCTTGGAAGGGAGATACACTTGGTATTTATTTATTTATTTATTTATTTATTTAGAAGGCCTTATGTCTGATGGATTCACATATTGAATTGTGTTGTTCCTGGCTTGGTTTTGAGTGGAGCTTTCATCGATGGGTCCTTGTTTGTGAGTAGATGTTATTAAGAGAAGCTGCTTTGCACATTCAAATGGAAGACAGAGCTAATGTGTCACACAATTATTTCTGAGTCAGTATTTGCTGGTGTTGTTTTAAAGATACTGGGTGGTGCCACCTTTGAGCTGGCCCTGAACTTGCTCCAGTCATCCACAGCCATTGCTGGAGCGTACTGCAGTGCAGAAAGGGCCTCCAGTTCATGCGGCCACATGTAGATGGACTCTGGTTGTCCCTGTGCAGAGATGGGCATTGTGCTCAGGAATATGCTCATTTGGGAGACTGGTACATGGCTGGTTTTCCCCCTCCTTTAGGGATGTTTTCCAGGATAGCCAGTGCCTCTTCTTTCTTAGATGGTGAAAACAGCATCTAAGCCTGATATGGAAGCACCCAAGAGCAGGCTGGAAGAACAGGTTGTTTCCCTGGAAGGCAGCAAGTTTTGATGCACCAGCATCAAAAATACACTTGGAGGTTCTGCGGACAAAACCTGTGACTTGCTCATAAGCTTTGGCTTTTGGCTCATGGTGCTGGTGTTTCTGGAGGTGCAGAAGCGGGGGCTGAGGCTGTAACCCTGCTGGATAAATCAGCTAATCCCAGTGTTACCCTAAGACAGCTCTAATGCGCTATAATGCAATTAGAGCATCACTAGAGGGCTTTCTGGCTGTGTTTGATTAGACTTGGCTTAGCAACCGTGTACAGTGCCTGGATGGGTCTCACTGGTGTGTACTGGAGCTAAGCCAGTTAAAGCTGTTTTGAGTGTGTGGATGCACTTGCCACAGAGCTGGCTCTGTAGCGTGGCTGGGATCTTCCTGAATCCATACCTTTAGATCCTGCTGGTCCCTGTCCCACCCTGTGTCCACATCTGCCTATACTTGAACCACAGTATCTGCAGGTTGAGACAGATAATCTGCCCAGTCAGAGGTTCCAGGGAATGATGCATCCACCTCCTGGACTTTTCCTTCCCCCAGAGCACCAGCCCACAGCTTCCTGAAAGCTTTCTGTAGAAATAGAGGCCATGGGATGCCCTGCCATGAGAGCCAGCACGGGGACCATGGCAGTCAGTGTAATGCTTGTCCCTCTCATGTCCCCACACAGCACTCTCTCCATCTACGGGATCAACCAGGCGGATGAAGCCATCTACCAGTGCCTGGCTGAGAACAGCGCAGGCTCCACGCAGGCCAGTGCCCGCCTCACCGTGCTATGGGCTGATGGGCTGCCCAGCCCTCCTCAGGGCGTGAGGGCAGAGACTGTCTCTGCAACCACCATCCAGGTGTCCTGGGAAAAGCCCCTGCAGAACACCAAGGAGATCATCGGCTACGTGCTGCACATCCGGAAAGCTGCAGGTACGGTGCTACACCCACTGCCCAGAGCACCCTCAGCCTTCCTGTAATTTAGCAACACAGCCCACTAGGTAAAACCAGGTCTGCACTGCAGTGGTCCATGCTGCCATGAGTGTTCTCCATCACCTCCCAGTTTCTGAAGAGCAGAGATGAGGCTGTAAATACACTGTAAATACCTGCAAATAGTAAATATACCATTATAAATACCAAAAGGGTGGGAAGGGTGAACCCACATAGTCAAATCTTGCTGCCCACGTAGCTCTCTGGCAAAGAACACAAAAATCACAGAATCAGAGAGTCACAGAATGGGTTGGGTTGGAAGGGGCCTTAAGGATCATCCACTTCCAACCCCCGCCACAGGCAGGAATACCTTGCCCTAGACCAGGTTACTCAAAGCCCTATCCAACCTGGTCTTGAAATGTAAGCAGAAATGTGTGTGAGCAGGTACATATCCACCCCAGGGACCAAAATTACTGCTTGCAACATCTATTTATTCTCTTTATCTCTTGCAAAGCCTAACACCGCTGAGTTCTCTCTCCTTTTGCATTTCAGATCCCGTAGAGATGGAGTACCAGGAGGCTGTTAGCAAGAGCACCTTCCAGCAGCTAGTGACTGATCTGGAGCCCTCGACCAGCTACAGCTTTTATATAAAGGCTTACACCTCCCGGGGTGCCAGCAAAGCCTCAGAAGTGACGGTGGTGAGCACGCTGGGGGAAGGTAAGGAACGCTTTGTGCAGGGACCCTCAGATGCTGACGCCCGCTGTGCATAGATAGCAGCAGCGCCGGTCACCCCGACGCTGCCCCACAGCGCTGTGGCACTGTAGCCTGTGGTGTTGATGCTCCTTGTTCCTGCTGCTCCTCGTACTCTGGGATATTGTGTAAAACTCACTTGTATCGTTGCAGGGGGGTTGACTGATTAAACACAGCATCGCCTCTCCCAGCTGATGTTGTAGCAGGGGGTGAGTGCAAACCTGCCTGGCCTCATGCATTGCAGCTGCTCTGGGCTGTTCCTAAACTCCTTGCTAAATGCAGACTTCCTGCTCAAGCAGCATCTCAGCATCTTCCAGCAGCTCTGGTACTCACAGCTCTTACTTGATAGGTGCCACACTTTTAAAGATTTTATTATTTTCTGCTTTATCTTGGAAAAATCACACTAGAGCTGAGCTGTCCTGACCTACAAATCCCTACCCTGGAGCAGCTTTCTGTTTCAGTGGGAAGTTAGGGTGATCTCTAAGGGGTTTTTTTCCTGACTTGGCCACCAGTTAGCTTCCCCAGTAAGACAGTGGGTGTTTTAATACAGGACCCTTGCACACAGGTACCAGGCAGAAACCACAGCCCCAGTGTGATCTGTCAGTCAGAACTGGAAGAATGTTTTCCTAGAGAATCATCTATTTCTGAATCCTGGCTTGTCTCAGATATGGAGACTAATTTCTTAGGAATCATTCTCATGAACATTTAGTAATTATGAATTTCCAGCAGAGAGGGCCTTGGGTGTGAGGATGTTATTTAGGATCAAATGGAAAAGTGTGTCGACTTCCAGGTGGGGGATCCAGTTCTCATTCTGTTCTCAGCCCTTGCAGATATTTATTTCAGAATTTAAGCAAAAACACCAGTAAATCCTTGCCCACTGGGTTGTTGCTCTGCAAGTTTATTTTCCTTGGTACTCTGCAGGGAATCAGTCACCCTTGGAGTTTGTTTTTCCTTCCAATTTAGAGGCAGAAGGATGGGCTAAGGCAAAGCTTGAAACTCCTTCACCCGATACTCTTGAGTTCAGCCCCAGGAGCTACAAGCCAGCCATGCTCTATAGAGCTTGGTGACTCTGCAGAAGTCCAGGTCAAGTGAGAGAGGACTTTTTGTCATTATTACTTTCAGTCATGACAGGAATAGTTAGGTATCTGGTAATGGAATCATAAATTTCCTGGCTCTCTGAAGTTTTAAGATATCTCTCTCCTGCTATCCTTTAAAAAAGGCTTGTCCTGTGTAACGAAGCTTCAGGAATTAGCTCTCTGTAGAGGATGGACACTTGCTTGGTTCAGATCACTCAACCCCAGCCTGTGTTTGCCTTGTAGGAAGGTAAAAAGATATTTAAAAGCCCCAGTTCTGGCTTCAGTTGTTTGCTTTGCTTCACTTGGGCTCCTGTTGCCTTCTGCTCGCAGAGGAGAGATTATCTCAGAGAGCCAGGGCCCAGTGGCTTTTGTCACCAAATTTAGGTTTCACTGCAGATCTGTCTCTTGTGGCCAAGCCTTTTCACCCTGTGCCCTCCCAACATGCACAGGAGACCTGTGTCCACCCTGAGCTCGGGAGCTCCTGGATCTGTACTAACAACCTCAGAAAAGGATGGATTTTCCAAGATGCCATATCTGGCAGCCAGGGATGGCTCAGTGGAGCCAGGGCAGCAGAGATGCTGCCAGCTGGAGACTGGAGTGACCATGTTATGCTGGTATTCTTTGGAGCAGGAATATGAAATAGAAAACAGAGGAGCAGGGTTGTTTTTGGCTCAGGGCCATCAGCTTTTCAGGGCTGGCAATACGCAGAGAGCACGCTTGGCTGAAGCCTCTGATGCTTTCTTGAGACACGGTGCTCCTTCCTTTGTGCCAGTACTGATTTTGGATGGAAAGTAGAAGGGAAGATGCTATAGAGAAGGGACCCAAGTGAACCTTGTCCTCCTCCATAAACCTCACTCTCTGGGAAGGCCCTCCCGCCTCCTCCCTGTCATTCTCCTTTACGCCGTTTCACAAATGCCGTGGTATTTTAAATCTCAAATGCTCTCTGCTTCATTAAGCAGCACACACTCCTTGTTCTTGTCTTTAATGCTTTTTAGGGTTTTCTCCAGGACTTTTTGACATTTCTCTAGGATGAAGACTGTTCCTTTAGTCATCTTCGGCTAAAGACGCCTTCAAGAAGAAAGTTGAAATGACCTGGGGAAAATTCCAAACAGCACGGAAGAGGAAAACAAGTATCCCAGCCCTTAGCATGAGGGAGATGCCTCACTTATAGTAGCTCCATATTATGTCTAATATATACTTCTGTGAAGCACCTATTTGCTGGTGTGTGTACATATATTTACACACACACAGATATATTCCATTGTATACACTTATTTGTGTAATCACATTATAAACAGCACGTGCATTCTGCGAGTGCATATACCTTTAATCAGTATTATATATATATATATATACTCAAAGTTTGAATAAATACAATATATTCCATACTTTGAAGGAGAGATATTCTTGTGGTTTTTATGAAATGTAAGGCTCTGCAACCATAAAATAAAGCCAACTCTTCACAAATCAGGATGGCCCACATCAGTGTTTCTTTGTCCATGGGATAATGTGATAATTTCCCTTTCTGTGGTGTTTTCACCCGTGGCTGGGAAAGTGATGCTTTAAGCAAGGGTCCAACTTCTCAGAGCGGGGATTTTGCCCTAGAGGGAATTGGGAGAATGAGAAAAAAGGAGTATTTAATTGGATTGCAAAAATACACAGCCTTGGGAAGAATGCCACATTCTGATATAAATAGAATTTACTCTATGTTTTGCACTCAGGAATTGTTAAGTTCAGCCTTCCCAGCAATGAAATGCATGACAGAATAAATCCTAGCAAGAAGGATTACTTCATCCCATTTTTTTCCCATTGGCAGCACTCAGGCAGGATGGGATCTCATTAATGTGACCCAGGACACTGGGTCTTTCCTCTGGAATCCACATGGAGATATGCAGCAGTCAACAGGGACTTGTTCATCTCCATGGGCTTATTCAGAGGACATCAAGCAAAACCCAGGAGGGCATCACTTTGGGAAGAGACAGGATTGCCCAGACCCTCCTGCTCAGCTGGAGAGGCATCCATCCTTCCTCTAAATCTCCTTGTGGGAAAGCTTGAGCTCTCAGTACCCGGGAAAAGGCAAACGGTTGTGCTGTGCAGTTTTACTGTTAAATTGAGGAAATGCCCCTTTTAGCTCTCATCAGTCTTAGACTGACATGGCCACATTTCATCTGCTTTTCCCCATCGCTCACTAATGGTTGTGCTGAACTCTCTGCCGAAGGCCATGTTTGCACTGCTCATCCTTAGAGACCCTTTGGGGAGAAACAAGCCAGAAAACAGCTTTGGTCCAGTGCAAGCCCAGCAGTCCTTGTATTTGGGAACTGCTGAGCTTGTAATCATGTGGGATTGGAAAAATAGCTCTACCTCAAAGCTTGGAGGCTGCTGGAGAAGTAGGGCTATTCTGCTGGATGATTTTGCTGTGGGGTTTGCTGAGCTTGGTGCCTGGTGCCCAAAAACTCTTCTCTCTCCTGGTGCCAGTGCTGGAGCAGAGCCCTGGGCAGAGCAGAGCCTGCAGCACCTCATGCTTTGCACCTTCTGGATGGTGCCAAAGGCTGGGGAACTGATGGGAGAGTTTAGCCTGTGGGTGTTTTGTGGAAATGAGGAAAAAATCATCAGTGAAATGTCCTGCTGAGACACATCTGGTATTGGTGTGATCAGTGTAGGAGAAAGGGAGGGAGGGGGAAACGTGGACTGTGTGCCCCAGAGCTGCCCAGGGCACAAGGCTGGGCTTGGGGCAGAGCCAGCTTTGGAAAACCCAAGTATCACAAGAAAATTGGCTTTGATTTGCTTCTCAGGCCAGACCAATGGTGTAGGATGGGACCAGGCAGCTTTTTGGGGACCTGGAGAGGGAATGGTCTGACCCTCTCTGCAGCACACCCTGAGAATAAGAGCAGGGTTTTGGGGCATTTACTGGAGCATGTTCCTGGTGGACTTTGAATCAGCAGCAGGGACATCTTCCCAGCTAACCCCCTGTGCGCCCCTAAGGCCAGGTAAGTGCCTGCCTCCCAAAACAAGCCAGCCCCAGCTGTGCAGGGATCTCAGGCTGCTCAGCTGCTTAGGGCTGTTGATAAAGATGCCCCCGTTCTCTCCTGAGTCCCCAGCACAGTCACAAACCTCCCTCCTAAAGCTGATGGGGAGAGCCAGCCCCCTGCAAGCCAGTGCAGGTACCTAGCACACTTCTAAGACGGATGTCTCCAGCTTCATCCCTTCTCATTCCTTCCTCCAGGAAGGGGGGATTAATCACTCTGAAAGGTCTGTGCCTCAGGGTGAGGGCAAAAAATTGGAATTTGAGAATGCATTGCCAAAGTTGCTGCATTCCTGCCCTGACCCGGCCAGGCTGAGCATCAGATTGCAACCAAAGTGTAAAAGTAGCTTCTGCTTGCTGATCTGAGCAGAGGGTACTCTTGGAAACTCCTGCAGCTCCTTGAAGAAGTTCAAAGCTGTTAAACCAGATCCTGGTCTGCTCAGATTTTTCTCAGTCTCAACTGGCACATTCTTTGGTGCAGTGACTGCAGGGAAAGGCTGTTGGGGAATTTCCCATCACACAGACCTAAAAAGCACATGCAACCCACTGTCTTTTCTCTCTCTGTTTCAGTCCCAGCCATGCCATCCCTCTTTATTAAAGTCATTAACAGCACCACCGTGCAGGCGACATGGGAGCCCTCCATCAAACTGGGCCAGCACAAAGGCTTCAAGCTGTATTACCGCAAAGTCCACCTCTCGCAGTACACAGGTCCGGTGCTCCTGGCCAGCAACGTCACAGCCTACAACATCACCCACCTGGGTGAGTATGGTGACACCGTGATCCATGTTCCCTCCCCACCCCTGTCGTGATTAGCAGGAGAGAGCTCAAATGTGTAGCCCAGCCCCTAAATGCTGCAGCTCTCCCTCAGGTTTTGTGGGTGCTTTCCCAGCAAAAGGTACTTGTTTGCAGCATCTTGCAAGTGTGTATTTGGTAAGATGTTCTTTTCCCAAATAAGTGTCACTGGGGGAGATGAGGCTCATGGTTACACCTGAACTGTCCGTCTTGTGTCCCCCTGCGCAGATGCATCGGTGGTGTACGAAGTCAAGCTCCTCGCCTACAACCAGCACGGAGACGGAAACTCCACTGTCCGCTTCGTGTCCCTGAGGGAAACTGTGGAGAGGACAGGTGAGATGGGACCTGGGTCTCAGTGCTGGTTTGGGAAACAGCTCTGCAGAAAGGTGGTGAGGCCAAACACATCCTGTGTGCCCCCTGTGGCATTACCCTCATCTCACCTTCACCCACCCACTCATTTATTTTTAGCATCACAAATAATGCTGAGGCAAAACTCTGCAGGGCTGGGAGCACCTGGATGGCTTTTTTACCAGTGGGGAGAAGACAAACCAATGTTTTGCACATGCCAAGTTTGTCCCCTAAACCTGAGCCAGAGGTGAGGCCATGAACATGAACAGCCCCCCATGCATAAGGCACAAGGTGCCATCCTCAGGTGAAACGTCGTACACTGAGCATCTCTGCTCTCCTGGAGCTCTCCTGGGTATTTTGACCTTCACTGGTCAAAAGGGAGGACATGTAGCTTTGGAAAGGGAAATGGCTGCAGAGCATGAGCCCTACATTACATGGCAGCAAAGGAGAAACCTCTAGAGGGAATCTCTTAACTGATCACACCTTTCATATTCATCTATGTGTAAAAAACATCCTGCTGCTCTTGGAAGCCTTTTAAGCCTCCAGTGGGAATATCTTCAAGAGATAGTTATTACTCTTCTGTCTGTGCTGGAGTAAATACTAATCTCATTGGCATCTGTCTACTCCATCAGGTTTCAGTCTGCTCTGGTGTGGTGACTGCCTCTTACCTCCCACCTCAGCATGGGGATTGCAAAAATTAACATCAGAGTGGGTTTTTTTCATTAATTGCGTCTAATGACAGCAGCCAGGTAATGGCGCTCGCTCACTACAGACATTCCAGTCCTGTGCTTGCTGTGTCTCCCTTCCTGGGGTGCTTGGGAGCAAGGGAGGTACACAGGCAGGCAGTGACCCCCTGTCTTCCCACGTGGTTCTCCTCTTCCTGTACACAGCTCCCAGCACTGCCCAAGGCTCTGACTTTGGCTCTGGGCTCCCCAAAAGCTGGAGGAGCAATAGAAGAGTAGCACCACTGACCTCCCTCTTCTTCTTTTCCTGGCAGTGCTGAATCCCCCCTGTGACTGCATGAAGGATGAGCAGAACAATAAAACCTCCACGACGGGCATCATCATCGGGATCCACATCGGCGTCACGTGCATCATATTCTGCATCCTCTTCCTTATGTTTGGGTACCGAGGAAGGTAGGGATGCTCATGCCACTGCTCACAAGGGGTGGTGGTCCCTGGTACTGTGGGTGTGCCCACTTGAGTCTCACATCCCCAGTGCAATATTGGACTTTATAGGATAGACTGAAGGATGAAGGAGTGTAGCACAGGGATAAGGGCAGATGCTGGCTTGGGGGAAGGAACAGAGGATGAACCACCTCTCACTCTCAGGCTCCATCTCTTTATTTTTCAGGCTGCTGATGTGCAAAAACGTGCAGGAGCAGCTGTCAACCCCGCAGATCCCCCGGAGCCAGCGGAGCACCACGGGCCTTGTCCTGAATGGGGCCACTCGTAGGGACAGGGACGACCGGGACTTGAACGGAAAGCAGCTGGATATGAATGAGCTGGAGAGGTTATTCCCAGCATCCCCATCCCAGGAGCAGCAGGAGAAGGGAATAACAGTAAGTCCAGCAGGATGGAAGCACACCTGGCTGTGCATCCGTGAGCTGTCACTGTCACTGCATTGTTCCCTTCTCTCTCTCTCTCTCTCTCTCCAGTCGGCTCACAGCCCGTCAGCCCCCCATGACGAAACCCAGATCTCCACACTCCCTCTGGATGAGTTCAGCATCATTGAGGAGCAGCCAGACCCCCTCCCAAAAAACCCCCGTGGCAGCAGTCCTGCTGCTCCGGCTCCCAACCACAGTCCCGCCAATGAAGGATAAAACTGCCAAGACTCGAAGCCTCTTGTAGGAGTTACCAGAAACCAAACCCGCGGCTGGTGATGTCTTTACGAGTTGTCAATCTCAGGTCAATTGAAGATTTCTACGGTCTGATTGTTATTTTTTTGTTTTGCTTTATTTTTATATATATATATAAATATATATATATGTATACAGCCTTTTGGAAATTCTGTGAAGTTTATCTTTCTGACCTCTCTTGAGCCTCTCAATGTGTTTCTTCCAATGACGGCTCTCTGGAGACTGGTCACGATGGATTTTCCCCACAGCTGCTATGTAACAGACTCCTTGGCAGAGTTTGGCAAACTCTCCAATCTCTGACAGACTGGGGATACGGTGGAGCCCCCATCTCTTGGTATCCCAGACTTTTTCCTGATCAGCAGCTTTAGGACTACTTTTGGGATCTATTTTTTATTTCCAGAAGACTGGATTTGGAAAAATCCTTCTAACTTGACTCCAAAAATCGAGGCCCAGGAAGGCTGTCTCTCCACGGATTTGATGACTTTGTACACTTTTGCTGTTTCTCAGGATACATTTTTTTGCTGATTGACTCTAAATAATACAAAAAAAAAAAAAAAGAAAAAAAAAAGAGTGCGTGTGTGTCAAAGGATGCCTGAGGGCTACTGAAAGACTTGGACAGACAACCCGAGTGAACTCAGAACCTACCTCAACCGGAATGAATGTCTTCTGGGAAGCAGAAATACCTGCGTCTTCCTTCGTGTTCAAACAAACAAGTAGCGTAGCACTTGGTCAGTACAAGCATGGTCCTACCTCAGCAGTCACGCTCTGTACCCGCCACCTCGGTGGCTTCCTTGTTGTCGTTCCCATGTAAAGCACTTCCAAACCTTTGAAAGCAATGTTCTACCTCAAGCGTGAGAGAAACTTGTGAGCGTGGGGGGGTGTGTGTGTGTGTGTGTGTGTGTGTGTGTGTGTCCTCCCCTCTCCCCCAATTCCTGTGTCTCCCACCCAGCCCCACATGAAGCGTGATGCTTCACTGATGTTATGAGCTTTACTTTTGGGGGCTCCAGTGTGATTTTGTGTGGCGAAAATTCGTGTTGTGGTTTTTTACTTTAAAGATTGTTGGGGCTGTCACAGACAAGCAGCGCGATGCCCTGTGGCTCCCTGGCACCACTGCCCTTCCAGGGCTGATTTGGGCACCAGTCCATCCTGGGTTTGAAGGGGTGGGGTGCTCAGATGCCAGTGCCCTTCTGCCCCATCAGTGTGCTGCTCCCCAAGGCTGATTCCCAGCAGGATGATCTATGGCATGTGCCAGCACAAGCAGCACAACACACCCTTGGGAGGTGGCAACTTGGATGTCACTGTCTTGTCCCCAAGCCCACCCTGCTATCAGGAGCACCCATGGGGAAACCCCAATGGAGCACTTCCAGAACCCCTTGAGATGCTACTGAGCTGCTCCCAGCTCCTCCAGCGCCTTTCCAGCTACAGGAGAATGTCCAAAGGATGAGTGGAGCCAAAAAGGCTTCAGTTCCCTGGGAGGGACAAGGCAAGGAGGATGCTGGGGCCTGCCAGAGCTGCCCCTTCCCCATGCCCAGGGTGGGCAGAGGAACTCCTGACACCAAAGAGAGAGTTTGTCCCTTCCAGAGATCAGCCACCAACCTGACACTGTGGAGGTTGGGTTGTCCTGGCGTGGTGCAGCCTTGTGAGTCAGTGTGTGACCGGCATCGTCCATAGGTGAGATGGGGGCACACACAGGGGACAGGGACACCAGGTGCCAGCTGGTGCCGGAGGGCAGCCCTTTCCCTGCTGTGTGAGGTGGTTAAATCCAGGCAAATGTGAAGGTTTGATCTCTTCATGTAGGTGGTGGTAAATCACATGTTGCTGTATTTTCAAGGACAGTGAAAGGAATCAGGAAAGGAAATGAGTTTAAGTTTAAAAGAAGTATTAATTGTATTTTTTTAAATGGTACCAGTGGGAGAGTCCCTTGAGTCAAAAACACCCCCCATCACCTGCCCAGCTGGCAATGGGATGTAACCGATGGCTGTGTAAATAGTACAATATACAGGAGGATAAGCAAATGCCTCTTGCCTGAGTTGAGCCCTGGTGCTGGGCAGGGTTACCTGAGAGCAGGACTCTGTCCTTCCACATCACCTCATCCAGCTTGGCCCAAGCAGATGTAATGGCACCACTCTCAAGAGCAAGGAGCTGTCCAGGCTTGGTGTTCCTAGCCCTCTTCCATTAAAATTCCTCCTCCTGTAGACATCATGCAGGACAGAAAAGATGCGAAGGGTTAAATTTTGGCATTAACCCCCCCAAACAGCCTCTCCCCACCCCTCCAAAGAGGCTAAATGGGCTGTCAGAGGATCCCTGCTCACACCTGTGATGCTGGACCTGGAGACAGCCTGGGAAGGGACTGTGGGGGGACAGTGCCGTGTGAGACCAATAGCACAGCCCACCCCATCACAGGAGCCAGAGGATGCCGGCGTTAGGGGAAGGCAGGAGGGAGGAGAAGACACCAAACAGCTCAAGTTATAACGTCATATCAAAGACAACCCGATCCTCTCCTCCCATCCCACTCCCACTCCAGCCCAGTTTTTCTTTTTATTGTTTTTTTCATGTGTGTAACGCCACCATTCACATTGAATAAGTACCGTTGCCAAAGTGAACACAGAACCTAGAGTAGTGTTCAGCTCAGACTTCCTAGAGCTGTGAACATGCTATTAATTTAATATCATATTATTGTGATATTGCAATAGTAACAAGTATTTGTCACTACTTCCTTTTATTAAAGGGAAATGCTGTGCCATTTGACTAGTTGGAATACAATAGTATGTCAAGAGTAGAGCTTTTTCTTTTGTTGTTTTTTTTTTTTAATTATGCAGAAACATGGTGGCTTAAACCAATGCAGATTCTGTGTTGGTTTGAGATGGTTGAAGATGGATGTAAATCTTTGAAGACTATTTTTTAGATGTTTAGCTTTTCCTCTTTTTTGGGGTTTCTTTTCCAGTCTTGTTAATCCATACCGTTGGGAGCTAACACAGACGGTTGCAGCAGCTCAGTCCCTGAAGGGATGAGGCTGAAGTCTAGTGATCCATGAGGATCCGTGGTCTTCCCTGAATTATCTAAATCCACCAAACTGGGCAAAAAAACCCACTCAAAATTACATATTGGCTTTGTGTCTCTAGCTGTTGCTCAGCTGGAAAAGTGACACGTAACAGCCCCACTCGCTGTACTTCAGTGCTTGAACTGGGCTGGAGGCAAAGCTGTCCCAACCCAAAACTTGGGAAGCTGTCACCTAGAGTATGTCTGGCCCTTAATCTGTGAAATGAGAAGGAAAAAAGAACCAAAAAAAGAGCTTGTGTTTGGTTTCAGCGTGGGGGATAGTCTGTCCTTTGTTCATCCAAACTGCTGCCCTGGTTTTGAAGGAAACTGATGGAATTTGATTCTGTGCTTGGGGCACAATTGTACTCAAGCAGACACGTTGTACTCGGGTAGACACATGGTATTTGGGTGGATGCAGGACAGCAAGTGTGTTGAAGATGTGGGTCTTTGCCACAGGAAAGGGGTTGAGGCATCATTTGATGTCCCCAGACCAGAGGCTGAGGCAACCAGACAGTCCCAGGGTGGTTCCCAGCGCCTTTCACCGTCGGCGCCCACCTGCCAGCCAAGGGCAGCGCTTACTTCATACTCCTTTACACACCACAACATTTAAGGAACAGCTTGCCAGGTTTCTTACTCCTTTTTTTTTCCCCCCACTTTTTCCTGATGGGAGGAATCAGTTCTACCCAGAGATAAAACCACTGGATGACGGGCAGGTGTTGGATCTGGTGCAAACTGCTGGAAACCACCCATGTTTGGCGTAGGAATCTCATCCCAAATGAGAGTGTAGTAGTTTTCAATGTATTATTTTTCAAATAATTACACTAATTCAACCTGTTGCCTTTTCTCAGCTGATCCCAAAAACCCTCTTATTTTCTGGCTGTGGTGAGATGAAATTATAGGAAGGAATAAATATCCAAAATCTGTTGGTTTTTTTTTTAATTTTTGGTAACCTATATTGGGGACAACCTATTCTTTAAGATCTCAAGTGAACCAGAGATGGCTGCTTCCTCAGGGATAGTATCCACATTGTCTTTAGTTGAACAGAGAATAGTTTTATGCTGTGACAGGGTATTTTCACGCTGTTGGATTCAGGTATTTATTTGTCTACCATTATCTTTCTTCTTCCTTGTTTTGTAAAGGTGCTGATATATTTAAGTGCTGGACCAGTTTGGGAATTTTAAAGCTTCCACCCAAAATTATACCAAGGTACTGTAGGTTTTAAGTTGGCAATAAAAGAGGAGAGAAGCTACAAAATGTTGTTGCCTCTGGATAGTGAAGGGAAGAGTTTTGCTGCCTGTGGGGGTGTTCCTCTGGGATAACCATCCCATGGCATTTTAGGGGGGATCAGTGCGGTGTCCGAGCCCTCTCTGAGCTGAGTGACAGCACTTAAGTCTGGGAAGATTGGTCAAAAAAAAGGAAATTAAAAGCTTATGAAAACAAACGGGGGGAGCTCCTCACTTCATCTGTGCAAACAGTGTGTGGAAATCTATCCCTCCCCATGCGCGCCAGAGCAGGCAGGTTACAGATCCCATCGAGCAACTTGATGCCGGCTCATTTATTTCCCTCACCCACCAAATTAAAAAAAGGGAAAGGAAAAGGAAGGTGCCTGGGCTGGAGCTGCGGGCAGGGAGATGGGGATGAGTGAAGCACCAGCACCCCCAGCCGAAAGCGCTGCTGGCATGGGGCCATGGCACTGAAACCCCCTGGAACACTGGGAATCAGGGAAATGGCTCCAGGTTTACTCCAAGGGCAGAGCCTGGGCTTTCAGCATCATGTGGGAAGAAGGGATGGAGCCGGTGTGAAGCCCAGCGAGTCGGGGACAAGCCTGATTTCATGGGGCTTTGGATCAGGGTCTGACTTAAAAAGCAAAGAGGGATTTGTACTTTGATCCTATTTCCATCATTTAAACTTGCAATATCTTCACGTTTGTAAGAAAGTCATAATAAAACCAATGCTAAACCTTTGTCCCAGTCCTTTTCGGGAATCAACTGTAAGGAGTAATACTAAAAACCCAAATTGCAAAGCACTTTCCTACTGTTTATTTTCTACCTTTCTTACTTTGAACTGTCTTGATACTGAAATCCCACTGAACCCATGATTGTTAGCTCTGTATTAAAAAAATAATAATAAAATAAAACCCAGGTTTTTTGTAGTTTGCTCTGTTTAGATTTTAGCCTGTGGCTACTTGTACAAGAAAAATAAAACTAGAATAAATGAGCCTGTGTGGGGCTTTTCTTTTCACATGCAGGGCTGTGGTGTGGGGATCATGCAGGGCAACTTGGGGCATCACCACTTCTAGTGGATGGCGATGAATCCAGCTCCTCTCAAAGAGCAGCTTCCAAAATTCAGCATTTAAGGGCTGAAGGGTTTTAATTTTGATGCTTTGTTCATGAAACTCCAGCCAACCCATCAGCAGAGTCCTGCTGGCGTGTGGGGGCTCTCTGGGAGCTGGGTGAGATGAGACCTCTAGGATCACAGTTTGACACCTGTGCTTGGAAGTGCAAATCAATTTCCAATTAATCTTGGCTCTTGCTTAGCTATTGCTGCGTCTGCTTTTTCCGCTGCTTGCAGCACTAACAGGGCAGCACCTGTGAGGGTGGGGAGGCCCTGGCACAGGCTGCCCAGAGAAGCTGTGGCTGCCCCATCCCTGAAGTGTCCAAGGACAGGTTGGACAGGGCTTGGAGCAGCCTGGGATAGTGGAAGGTGTTCCTGCCCATGGCAGGGGCTGGAACTGAATGACTGTTAAGGTCCCTTGCAATCCAAACCATTCTACGGTTCTAAGGTGTAGCCTTGCTCCAAAACAGGCTGTGAACCATAAGCCACCCTCCTGCCACTGTTCCATGTGCTGCTGCTGCTGCTGCCCTCTATGCCAAAGGACAGGCAAAGTAGAGGCTGCAGGGAATAAATGAGCGAGATTGAGCCCAGCAGCACTTTCTAAAAGGGTTTCAATAAGCAGGTGAGTGAAAAGTCGCTTCAAACAACTCCCCAAAGCTCTCGGAACTGCTAAATTGCAGCATGGATTGTCTAAATACATACTTCATAATAAATACCAGCATAAAAACTGATTTTATTTCCCAGTGGCAACGCAAGAGGTGAAAAAAAGATCAGAGTAGGCTCACTCGGGGGATTTTCATGTAAGTTCAGTGAAATCTGGTACTGCAGATAGCAGCTGCAGAGTCAAGGTATTGTATAGAGCTTGTGGCTTTCATTAAAAAGGACTTCCCCTGCCTTTATGGCAATAAAAAAAAGGTTTGACAATATTAATCTGAAATCTTAGAAACTAAGGAAATAAAAAACCCCAAGCAATACGTTTAAATCGCTTTGATTTTGGGCTGTTGGAAATATTAAGAGCCCTCAAAAAAACCCTACTTGAGTGCTCAAAACTCATCTTTAATAGAAGCAATCTCCTTTTGACCACGTGTATTCAAATTTCTGCTGTAAACATCTCAAATCAACTTTTCAGCTACAGAAACACTAAAAAAAATTAAGTTAGGTGTTTTCAGCTCCAAACACCATGTTCCTGCCTCAGATATCGCTGGAGAAGATGTTACTGCTAATGTCCTAGTTATAACCCTGCCAACACAGGGAGAATTTATAATATCCCATAAAGCCCTAACTATCGGAAAGGTCATTTTGGCGTTAATACCACTTGGGCATCACCGCTTCATTTGCTGACACTTTTACAGAGCCACGCTTGATTCCAGCACGGCTGCTGTAAAACCTTTGACAGCCTCAGCCTCCAAAAATCATCTTAAAAATCAAGAACTGGAACATCTTCATCAGCAGGTGCAGGCAGCCCAGAAAGGCTCTACTCTCTCTATATGGGGCCCCCCAAAACCCAGGGTGAGCACCCGAACCCCACCGCTACAGGGGGGATTTAATCCTCATGTCTCATCTCCAGCCTTGTTATTCTCAGCACCTTCAGACCCCACCAAGTGCTCACTGCCTTGGCTAAATTAAAAGTCTCCTAATTTCATACAAAATTACCAACCTCTCGCCTTGCCCAGAAAGCCATTTCCTTTGCGCTAAAATAGCTAAATTAGTCGTGCTCGGCCTCGTAAAGGAGCTTGTCTTGTTTATTGAGCGATAAATATAAAGGTACAGTAACTAAATTCATCAGTCCCTAAACGCAGCCGTTGGGAACAGCCATTTCCACCATCCAATCTACAGCTGCATGAATATTTCAGAGTCCTTTTTCCCTTGGGTGCTCGCCTTATCTCTGGAGCCTGGATATTATTTTCTGCTTTTCAGCTTTTTGGATGTATTGGAGGAAATGTCATTATTTGGACCTGGGTGGATTACAGTTGACTTTCCTAAGCCAATTTATATTGGCAAGCTGCTGTTTTTAAAAACCCCTATAAATCACTCCCATGAATTTTAATAATATAACGTGGTTTCAAACATGCTCCCTTAATACGTGACACACTATTACAGCCGGCAATCGCTCCTCGGGTTGTGAACTCCGTTTTACCGTCACCTTCGGTGAGCACCGCAGGGGATGAGATGCCTCGGCCAGAATCATGGAAATACCCATTCCTGCCCCATATACCTCATCATTGTGGTGATTGTGATTTAACAAGGGAGACTTTAAAAGATGCTGGTGCAGAAATTGTCGGGGTTAGGACTATCTGCTGCTATTTCCCTAAATAAAGATATAAGATGCACATCCAGAGTGCAGCTCCAGGCTGGGATTTGTGGCTCCAACTGGTCCAGAAACTCCCACATGCAAGGAGACAAGGCTATGCCTTCTCATCACCTATGGACTCACTTAGATGAGCTCTGTCCTCTTCTTGCGCAAATTACAGTCATCTTCTTCCCATCCCCATTGCAACAACTCCATGGTGTCTGCCAGCTCTCAAGGGGTGTCTGTCAGTGGAGAGTGGTCTCCTGGTCCAAAGAGAAAGGGCTAAGAGGGATAAGGAATAAAAGCCAGGGCAAAGGAGAGACCTTGGGAGACCTTTGTCAAGGAACATCTGTGGATCGTATGGAGGAGCTGATGATGAGGTTTGATGCCCCAATGGTGGCACTGGTGATGTCCCCACTGGAGAGCTGTTTGTTCACATTGCCTAGTTTTAGTTGTGCAGAATCAAAATATAAGAATATTCCTGGAAGTATTCAAGGCCAGGTTGGAGCAGCCTGGTCTAGTGGAAGGTGTCCCTGCCTATAGCAGGGGGTTGGAACTGGATGGTCTTTAAGGTCCCTTCCAACCCAAACCAGTCTGTGATTCTGTGAATATAATAAGAACATCTGCAAGGAAAAGGATCCTTAAGGGATGGACTAATTGCAGGCAGGGAAAAAAATAATGAGCCAGACTTTGCTTTTTGGCTTCCGAAAGCAGCGAGGGCTCCCCAGCACAGGATGCAGCACGATGGGGGTAAAAGGGGGTGCAAGGACCTCCTCAGACCTTGCCATTGCCTGCTTGGCTGCGCCCGGCACCAAAGCAATCCCTGGTTTAATATTCTTGGGAGAAAAAAATAAAAATGCCGTTTGTGCAGGGAGCAAACAGGCTTTTCAAAGGCTTTCGCTGTGATGATTTACCCTGAAATGTTGTCACGTTCATCATTAATCTATTTTTTTCCCTTTTCTGTAACTTAACCTGCGACAAGCCGACATTGTAAGTGCTTGATTTTCCAAGAATAAATTACAGTTTCATAAATGGTATTTTGCTTCACTGCTCAATTTGCAAGTGAAATGATGCCAATTGCTTTGTTCACAGGATTTTATCTAGCACGAACAATACCATCCTCGAGATTTATTTATTTTTTAACCCTCAAGTTATTTTCGGAGCCTATATAACAGGAATACATGGAAAAGTACACGACAGCCCATATGTTTTGGCATTATCGACTAACCATGAGCAGATACAAGGGCCCATGTGCCTATAAAACATCGGTCTAGGAATGAGATGTCACACACAGAGCGAGCCACTGCCCAAAGAGAAAATAATCCCTTAGATCAAAAATATTTACAGTTGCCCCACGCTGTGTTAGAGTGCCCCGAGTGACTTTTTATATGCATGATTTATGATTTGGGGCTGGGAAATCAGCCCCCCCAGCTTCTTCCAGGGACTACCAAGTTGCCTCATGGACCCAGTGGGGTCTCCAGAACATAAGGTCCCTCAGTCCTGTTGAAAATATGGGTTTTACTCTAGCTTAGTATTTTTTTTTCTTATATGATAAAATTATGAGAAATAGGAAAAAAATAAAAGCACCTTGGAGCTATTTATGTTTTCTAAATGCAGAGGAATCCTCCCTGCTGGGGACACCAGCTTTGCCCAGGGACAGCCAGGCCACACAGGTTGGGACATGTCACCATTAAACCCGGTAAAGCCTTTAGTCAAAGGGAGGAAAAAAGCGAAAAAGTCCCTGCATGGGAAATGTTAATGTTACAAGATTTGGTTAACAGCCATGGCTTCTGCCAGGACTTTTTTAACCTGTGTTTTTAGGGAAGACCTTGGAAGAAATGCCCACTTTGGGGAAAATTTTGGATGTTACTCGCTTTTGGTGTAAGACAAAAAGTGAATGGAAATGGTTGTATTTGGTGTTTGAGGTGTTTGTGCTCACCAATACATCGGGATGAGTTTGTAAAGAGCCTGGAGCTTCATCTCCATCCTTTAACTGAGCCACCCCACTGGAGCTGGCTGGCTCCTGGTTTTCCTGCTGTTGATAAATCGTTTAACCAAAACCACGGAGCTCTGAATCTGCAGGTGACGTGGGCAGTAGAGGCAAAGTTTGCATTTCCAACAGAGAAACTGAGGCACAAAGAGAATATTTGTCTTCCCCTTCAGATACGAAAATCTGTTTGCTCTCATCTCTCCTCTGCTTCTCACCCCACTTCCCTCATCTCCCTGGATGAGACACTGGGAAAGGTTTTTGCTTTTCCTTGCAAATGGATGCTTCAAGACAGACCCAGACCTTCAGAGGCTTTGGATTTGGCACTGAACAAGGATAAATTTCTTGTAACAAACCACATCACAAAACAGGATTGTCACCTTTCGGGCAACCCCAAGAGGCAACATGGAAATCCCAGTGAAATGAAACATTCTCAGCCAGACAAAGCATGTCCCAGTGTCTCTGCCGAGGCCATCATCTGCTGATTGTTACAACATGGAAAACCAGAATAAAATTGAATTTAAAAGAAGCGAGGGGTTGCCCACTGCAGGTACTGTGTGGATGGGTCCCTCCGCGGTTTCCCCACACACACGGCTGCTGGCCATGAGCTCCGGGCTAAGGGGCTGGGCTGCTAATGGCTTTAAGCGGCGCTAATTGATCCGTGCAGTCACTGTAATTACGGAGCGGGATATGGTGGCAAAACATTAACTGCTGCGAAAGGAGAAATCCAAATCACGGGTGAATCGATCCTCGAGCAGCCGGCACTGACAGCCCCGGCTCTCAGCGCTGAAGATTTTCCAATGCGCTGAGGTTTTCTGCAGGAACGTGCTGATTTCAGGAATATTTGATGGGAAGAAGGGTGGCCGTTAGCTCTTACGATCTATTTCTTTGCATTTTGCCATCAAGCCCAGGCTGAGCCACTGCACAGCTCCCCAGGTTTGCCCCCGCTGCACTGAGCAGCCCCTAACCCAAAGGTGCCCAACAGAAAGCACTGGCTATCTTTGCAATTAATTAACCTTAATGACAACCTCCAGCAACTTTAGTGCAGGGTGTTGTATAAGCCACAACGAAGAGCTGCTCTGTGCGTGCAACAGGAACCCGCTCCCATCCTTTCCCTAATGCAACTCACTGATTATTCTAATTAAAACATGCGTTAGTAGGTATTTCTGATGGTGAGGGGTTGTGTGGGGCCGAGGGCGAGTGGGAGCAGCCCCCAGCTCCTGCCTGCGGACACAGGCTCCCAGCAAGTGCCTGACGATGGAAAGTGGAATGAACAGGGGAAGGAGAGGGGGTTTGGTCCGGGGACAGCGCTGGGAAGTGACAAGGTGTAGGAAGACGACATTGTTTTGCAGTAACCTCCCAACCTTCGTTAATACTGCTGTCACAGCGCCGACGTGCTGCGTTAATTAAAATGAATGGTACATGACAGAGCAATAATTCCATTATTTCTCCATGCTTGCACCTTCCTGTGCTTCATCCTCGAGAAGCAGGGGAGGGGGAGCAGGGGGCAGGGTGCCAGGACCAGGGTCCCTGAGCAGCCGAAGGTCCCTGACCTGCTGCCTCCTGTCAGGAACCTGGTGCCGACAGCAACAAGGACGCTCGGGGCTCCACGGCTGCCGATCCCGTCCGCACACAGCGCCGCTGCCACAGCAACTCTCTGCCCCTGCAGCCGTGAGGGTCCACATGCCCCAGCCACGCAGGGACACCCCGAGGGCAAGGAAGCCCCTGGAGCCATGCAGAGCATCCAGTAAAGGGACAAACCCTTCCCTCCCACAATTAGCAGCCGCAAGCAACAGACAGGCACGGACTGATGGTGAATCAAGGGGTTTGCTAAAATGCCTCTTCTTCAGAGGCTGTTCTCCCCCCTCCCACACCTCTCCCTGCCTCTGTCCAACAGCATTCCCAAAAGACTAAACACCTTTGGTTTCCATGGCAGCCTGATTTTCAATGAGCATCCTTCAAGTCCTAACCAGAAAGAAAGTGTTTCATTAATGCATACAGGACAAACTGGCATCTCCCCGGGGCGACAGTATCCTTCCCCCAAGAACTAGCACCTTCTGCCCATAGTTTTTTTATTTTAGTGGATTGATGGACTGATGAAGCCATGGGAAGGGGCTGACTAGCTCTGCCACTGACTTGCAGAGCTTGCTTAGAGAGGGAATTGGGCTGCTTTTGCTTGGGGGAAATTAAATAAAGTGATGTTGAGCATCGGGAGATGGCATGCAGAGCTTCTCTCCAAAGTGGCTGCCTCCCCTCCAGCCCATCATGAGGGGACATGGACACCTCCCCAGCTGTCCCCTTCTGAGCTGTCCTGGATACCAATTTTCTGGGTTTAGTTTGCCTATTTCCATCCAGACTCCGCTTCTGTCTCCCATTTAACACAAGCCAAGCAGTTTGCACACTCACAATTTGCTGTTTCTTTTGGGTTTAACCCCATTTAGTGGCTCTGCCAGGCAGATGGTACCCCAGAGTTGGAGAATGGGAAACTAAGGAACTAATGATTTGGAGCACGGCGCTTCAGTCCTGTAGGATTTCATCAGAAAGGGTCAAAGGACATTCCCTCCAGCCCAGGGGTGTCAGGGCAGGGCAAAGCAGGATGTGTTTGCTACGTGATGTCCAAATAAAGTAACCGCTAAGCAGAACAAGTGAAATTTTTTAGCAGAGGATGCCTGGGGGAGGATGCAGAGGACACGCTGAGGCAAAGCAACCCAACCTTCATTAGCCTGAAACCATTCAAAGGTTTTTTAAGAGACCCCAGGTCACGGCACAGCCTCGGCCCTGGCTTTTCCCAGCCCAGAGGATAATTGCCGTCCAGCCGTGACGTACCCTTTAGCTGACCCCGCCGAGGTCCCAGCCACCCTCCAGGATCTGGCAAGGACAGATATACGGCTGGAGCTCAGGGGGCTCCTAAAAGCAGGTCACGCCAAAACAATACAGCTTTGTCGGAGGCAAAGGGGGAACCAAGCCACAGTCAGCCCCAACTGCTGCCACAGGATTTACTGCCCACAGATGGGATGGTGGTTGAAGATGATGCACCGAGCATCGCCCTGGGGCAGCCAGGGAAAAGAGAGCTGGGAAAGTGCCCCCACACTTGGTTCGGTTTTTGGTTTGTATGTGCGGCATCGTCTTTAGCTGCAGCAGAGGCTTCTCTCCAGAGACCAGGATTTGGCAAGTCTCAGGTGGGTCCAATGCTTGGCTGACATTCCCTGCTTGGACTCATTCCCCCTCCTGCTGGGATGTCTAAATCCAGGCTACCAGAGCTGAGCCCCAGAGCAGGGTTTGCCCCCAGGGAGGTTTACTCTGACTTTTACATCACCATTCCATAAGATGAGCCTGCCCATGTGGACTCCACCATCTCAGAGGGACCCGGACCTCAGTCCTCCATCCCTTAAACGAAAGCAAGATGCTGCCATGCCAGAAGCATGTATTTATCTATCATATTTATCCAAGAGGCTAGGAAGGAGCTATAGGGATATGATAAAGAGCCTGTCTGCACCATGGGGTGGTCAAAGAGCACCAAAGGTAAATGCAGACAAAGATGCTGCAAAGGATACAGTTGAGATAAAAGGTATTATTTCTTAGAACATAGTCTAATAAAGTTAAGTTAAGCATGTAACAACTGTCTGTCCATCTTAGCATCTCCCTCTCAACTTCTTTTGAGAGGACACACTTCATTAAGACTCAAAATCTTCAGACATAGCAAAAAAAAAAAATCCCAACCCAATACATTTTATCTTGTCCAGTGCTAATAAAGCCTTCTGCATTGTATGGGGCTTTTTAGCAGAGAAAAGCAACTTTTCCTAATGCTCCTGTAAAACCAGGGCAGTTTTCACAACCAAATTTCAGACTAGCCTTGAGTTCTCTGACTATCCTTGCTCCACCAGTCTGATACATTTCCACAGCACAGGGCAGCCCACAAGCCCTCACAGCAAAGCCTCTGGTGCTTCCATGAGGCAGCTCTCTGCCAGGAGAGAAAACCCATTAGAGCTCCCAAGAGCAGAAACACGTTGGAAGCCAGCAGTATCATTAAATGAATATTCATAAATTATTTTGCTACATAAACAATATTAATATCACACCTTCCACCTTCAAAAGCCTACTGCAGGCAGGGACTCATTAAGACCCAGCAAAAACCACTTGCAGACTTTCAGTTACATGGAAACTCAGAGACTTTATTAAACACGAGCAATATATTTATTTTAATAGAGTACAAAGCCTGGATTTGGCCACCCTAAAACACCACTCGGAGCACCGAATCTCCAAATAACCTGATCAAACAAGGCTAATGTGTGCAATATATCTTGGGTGAGTAATATACAGCCACATTTCCTGCTCCATTTACTCAGTTTTAACTACACCTGACCTACTCTTATCCTAATAGAAAACGGCTGCTCTTCTCATTGCCTGTCCTCCACACATGTTTTTCTGATAATGACCAAAACTAAATCACTTCCCTTTCTCCTAAGTGCTGGGCACCAGCTGTCTTGTGACATTTAGCTATAACAAGTCCTTTTGCAGGACCTCCAGGTTAGTTCCTGGGGCCCTGGACCTCCGTCTCTGTGTCCTGTCTCCATCCTGCATCCGGGCATCGGAACTAAGGTGAAGGGCTGGGTCCTGCACTTGGGTCACAACAACCCCATGTGACATGACAGGCTTGGGAAAAGTGGCTGGAATGCTGCCTGGTGGGAAAGGACCTGGGGGTGCGGGATGACAGCAAACATGAGCCAGAATGTGCCCAGTGGGCAAGAAGGCCAATGGCACCTGGCCCATATCAGCAATAATGTGGCCAGCAGGACCAGGGCAGTGACTGTCTCCCTGTACTGGGCATTGCTGAGGCACCTCCAATCCTGGAGTCTAGTTTTGGGCCACTCACTCCAAGACACAGTGTGTCCAGAGAAGGGAACAGAGCTGGGGAAGGGTCTGGAGCACCAGGAGCGGCTGAAGGAGCTGGGGGGCTCAGTCTGGAGAAAAGGAGGCTCAATTCGACTCAATGATCATAATGAACTTTTCCAACCTAAATGATTCCATGATTCTATGATCCCAGCCCCGTGGGATTTCCCTATTCGGCCTCACCAAGGAGGTATGTGGAGAAAATCGTGGAAGCTGCCTCGGCTCAGGCTGCCATTCTCTTTGTGAGCCAAGGTCTCCCTGCAGCAGTGAGGATGCTGCTTGTCAGTAAGCACAATCCATTGGTTCATGCCTGGGTGAGAGGTTCTCCCAAAGCTGAGAGCATCATCTCATACAGCAGGTTCAGCTTTGGCAGGGAAAAAATCTGCTTCCAGCAGTGTTTTTGCCCCCCATGGTGCTTAGCTCGGAGTGATCCATCAAGGTAGATTTAAAGCTTCCTGAGCAGCATGTTTAAATGGCCAATTTGACCAGAAAATGTGCTTGATTCGCAAGCACTGGCTGTGTTTCTCCAGTGCTGAGAAATCATGGCTATATTTCATTATTGTTACTAATTGCTATAAAGTATTATGGGGAGGCAATGGCACAGGCAGAAAGAAATATAAACCATTTGCAGTCTATTGAGCCCAGAGAAAATTTCCCAAGCTTGCTTAGGGGTGCAGAAATCGGTGCTCGGTGCAAATAAATGAGCAAAAGCATTTTCCGAAGGAATTAGCGCATGGCACGAGCAAATTGCAGCAATTGTGTCTCTTCTTTCTAAGCACTGAATTGCCTCTATAATTCCCCATCATTTAGTTGCATAAATCTTGCACAAATAAACCGGCAATTTGCATATGCACAGAAAAGAAATTATAGAAACACAAGGAAAGATGCTATATTTTTCCTTCATGAACTGGAAATAAATATGCATTGCTTACTGCCTAAGCTGTGTTTGGCCCAGCTCAGAAATAAAAATTTAGGAAACCCTTTAATTTTCAAAAATAAATACATATCAGAGGATGAAAAAAATATAATTTGTGGCATATGGAAGCCACAAGTTTCTGGGTTGTTGCATCATGAAGTGCAACGCCAGAGCCGTGTATGCATGCAGAGGATGCAGCACGATCACAGCATCATAGAATCCTAGAATGGTTTGGGTTGGGAGGGACCTAAAGATCAGCTGGTTCCAGCCACCTGCCTTGAACAGGGACATCTTCCACTAGACCAGGCTGCTCTAGACCACGGGTCACACCAATGTCTTCATTCAGCTCACCACAGCTGACAGGAAGAGCGATGCAGAGGGGTGAATGCAGCTGCCTGTGGTGCAGCTCAATCAAGCACTTACTGAAATAAATGCAGAGGCTCTTGGGGAAGCAAATATCTCTTGAATACAACACCTCCTTTACGCATCATCTTCATTTTCAGCCATGAAATGCCTATTTGTTGTGATTTCTGTGGAGGACACCGAGATTTCACTACTACAGAAATCCCAGGGTCAAGGCCAGAAGCAATTAAATTATATCTCTAAATTATTGAGCCATAATGCACCATCTGGCCTTAGACCCCACGGGTGGACCAAGGCACCAGTGGGCAGCAGCGGTAGGAGCAGCTCCAACCATTTGTCATGCTGGTGGAGGCTTCCCAGAGGAGCAAAATAACTGTTTCCGATTAACTCCCTGTGTGACTGATCTTATTCTGGAATAAGAGGGTGTTATTCCAAAACACCATAATCCTCTTCCAAATGACTTAATCGCATTTGGAATAATGTGCTTTTCTTGCAAAACATTCATATAGGAAAAAAATCAGGGGTGAAAAAAATCAATCAGAAACAGCCCTTTGGAGTAACACCTCGTGCAGAAGAGTTCTCAGTGGGGACGTGATACCGTGCTGGTTTACAAAGATTTAATAAATCACCATTTGCAGTAATTCCTGCAGGCTGAGAGAGCAGCATGACTGAGAGGCACACGGCATCTCCTCTTCTTCACTCCAAAGTTACGGAACTCCAAAATGATCCCATTACGCATTGGTGCCTCAGGCACTCACCCACATCCCTTCCGTTCCCTGTGGACCACGTATGGCTGGAGAGTTGCTGCAAACCCACTGCTCGGGCCAAGTTGGAAAGTAAAAGAAGGTAGGACTACCCAGACTGTGTCCCAGGAGAAGGTGCCACCAACATCCAGTGGCTCCCACAGCTGTTCTTTCTCTCTCTCTCTCTCTCTCTCTCTCCTCTGCATCTCCCACACCACTGGGGCAGGAGGACCCTCGCATCAAGGAGAAGAAAGGAGAAGCGACCTGAGATGAAAGTGCGAGCTCTCACATCTTTCATCCGTTAACTAATCATTCCTCCTGCCCAACACATGTGCCGATTCATCATAGGTGATCAATACCTTCTTTGAGGCCTCAGGATGATGAACGGTCTCTGCTGATATTCAAATGACCTTGAGAGAACAGGGGCAGCTCCCTCAGGCACAGGTCAAAGAGCCAAGACTGAAGCATCATGTAAGATGAAACATGGTCCCAAAGTCTCTCTGTAAGGCATGGAGAAATGTTTTGTGGCTAAAAAAGTTCTCCAGAACCAGAAAGGAAGATTTTACGTCATGCAGAGGCTGAAAGATGCTGCTGGACCAAGCAGACCTGGATTTTGAGTGCCAGGCTGGAGCAGAAGGCTGTGACAGCCACCTGCAAAAGGGCAATGTGGTTCCTATCCTGTGCTCTTGCTCTGGGCTTAGGGTCAACTCATGGCATCTCTGTGTAGAGCTAAGAGATGGATTCACAGGCTGGGACCTCCATTCTTCACAGAGACCAAGAGCTGATGTGCTCCTGTGTGGCTCCTCTCTCAGGTACAGTGCCTTGCTCAATCCCTAAGGCCGTTACCTGTGGCAGGGTAAGGAACAACTCTCTCCCTCTCCAAATCACTGTTCATCTCACCAACCCAGCAGATCCCAGGAGCTGCTATCCTCCAGCATGAAGAACTGCTATCTTCAGCTACAGCTTTCCCCTCTGCCCATATCCAGCAATGCCAGCACGAAAATAAACCCCAGTCCTGCTCCATGTGCACTGCAAACCAGGCTCAGCCCTGAGCTCGTGGGCTGCCCATGGACTACGTACAACACGTAGGGTTTATTTTTCTCAGAAGAGGAAAAAAAGATAACCAAAGATAACTAAAGCAGCTCCCCACCTTCAAGAAACTGAAAACCAATCCTTTAAGACAGCTGTTAGTCCTGCAGAGCTCCATGTTTGCCCCAAAAATAATTGAAAGAAATGCTGAGAACTGGCAAAGCTCCTACAGTAGTTGTTTGCGTGATTTAGGTTAAAAATAATTGCTGTCCAGGATTATCTGCCTGACATAAGTAATTAGATCACAGAGTACTTATAAGCTGCCATTTCCTATGAGCATATTTTAACATGGCCTTTATCGTTTGACCTTTATATCTGCAGAGGCTTCATCCGCTCTCTGCTGCTGTGATGGATTTATTTTTGAAGACTGGGCTCAGGCTTGCCAGTCCTCGGGCAAGGATGCGGCACAGGAGACAGACTGCAGCCCCAGCAGCTTCTGCAGCGAGAAGGAGAGAGCCTCTCTTTATGAGGAGATGTGCCAGACCTGGACCCTGCTGCAGCTCCACCAAAATTAATCTGCAGAGTTAAATTATTGTTTGCACCAAGAGAAATTACTCATGGGCACTAGAAAGGCTCGGGCAGCGTAGAGCTGGGGGAACATGGCAACACACCACTGAAATGGAATGGTCCTTTTTATATGAGATACATTCATACATCTCATATATTCATACTTTCAAAAAAAAAAAATTCATACATTTTCCCCCAAAAAATGGAGAAGTGTAGCAATCCCTTCTTGCACATTTCAAAAGCAGGAGATGTGCTTCCTGGCTCATGGGTGAAGCAGCTTCCTAACTCTCAAAGCCCAGAGGAGCCCAAAAGCAAAATACTAAGAAGAAAATAACCCGAGAGAATAGATCACTGTCACTATTTTCAGTCACAAAAACAGCTACAGGGAGACACTGATCCCATGCACAACAAAACCTATAGATACAGAGCAGGGACTTGAGTCCTCCACAGCTGAGCAGCCCCAAACAAATCTAACACAACATCAACTACTTTCTTTCCGTTTTTATGAATCCTAGACTTGGGTAGGCTCCCTCTTCCTATCAGCATCTCTTGATGAAGCAATTTGACTTTGCTGGAGTTGTCATATTTGTAAAATAAGAGATTTCATTTTTACACCTCACTCAATTTTTTTCATGAAATCTACTTTCCTTTTAAAAGACATTTTCAAACTTCCCTCACAACTGATGGATTTGGTTTTCTTTTATTGTCCGAAGTTCCATAATGACGTAAAGACCCTAAATTTGAAGGGATTTAATGTTTGCAGAGCCTTTTAATGTCTCCATGGATGGCAATCTTGTCCCTCTCTTCATGCAGATAAAGTGAGACACTGAGGTCAGAGTTATTTTGGGAGAACACACATACTAAGAGGTCATCTTCTCTAGGGGACCAGGCTGAAAATCCTGGAAGCTGCCAGTCAGGTACTCTTCCTGCTGAGTTTCTAATTATGAAGCAGAACAATAACGCTGAGTCTCACCTTCATCTGGCAGTGGTGGGACCTCTCCTATCCAGATTCTCTAGCACTCCACACCTTTGGAGTAGGTGGAAAAGCCAATGGGACAATTCATCTCTTGCCACTGGTAGGACAAGACGTGGATTGAAAAGATGCTGTAGCATCCATTCAAGCAGTGCTCCCTGTCCACCACATCTCGAGCAAGCCCCCAGTCCATTTGACATAGTTTTCTGCTGGTAGCTTGAAGTGGATTTGAGGAGCTGAGAAGGACCATCAGTCCCATATAAAAGCCAGGGCTGCTTTAGATCTCCAACTGCTTTCAGAAGTGGTACAGTAGGTAACGGCTGCTGCAAACCAGAGCTGTTTCCCATCAGGTAGGCAAAGCCAAGGGTCTCTTCTGAGTTCCACAAAAGTTTGTCTCATCTGTGAGTTTGTTTATTTTAAGGGGAGGCAGAATATCTCTTAATAGGATTTCAGGACTGGTTTATCTATCAAGGACAAAATCCCACAATGAAACATCACTGAGAGATTATCCTGTGTTCTCTGAAGGAGAGAGCACAAGATTATCCCAAAATGAGGCTTGTTTCTGTTGAGGTAATGAGAGATAATTGGTAACCCCCTTGGCATAGCTGGGTGACCCAGCAAGTACTCCCAAAGTAGAAAAGCGGGAGCATTTCCAAAGGGAAGGAATCCAAGGCCTGACATGGACTCAATCTGAAAGAAAAACTTCTGGAAAGGATCAGGGCAAGGCCATGAATTTATGAAGTAGTTGTTCGGCTGACTCTAATTTTTAAAGCATTATTATCCTTTTAGCGGGGCTGTCGGGTAGATGGAAGCCAGAGCCAGTGTGATGAAGAGCAGCTGAATAGCGATTTGCAGCAATTCCTCCTGCCTTCCATACTTTTTCTGCAGAGCGGCGAGCCAAATTGCTTGTAACCAGCTTACTGCAGCCTGAAGCACTGCAAAAAGAGAAATTTCTGGGCTGGTGGTGTGAGGAATGAAGGGGGAGAATGAAAAAGGAAGAGAAGCACTAATGGCAAGTCCTGAGATCTACTGGCATTCCAAAGCCCAAAGCCAGACAGGTGTCAGAAACATTTACTTCAGATTCTTGGAGATTCTTTCTAGACTGACCCAAACGGGGCAAACCAGAGACATTTCTGCAGATTTAAATGCATTTTGTGTGCCCTTGCAGCAAATCCTCATCTTGCTCACAGCTGTATCATCTGCTTTTCTCCAACAAAAGCAGCCCAGTTGGATGCAGCACCCCTCTAACATTCCAGGTGCTCAAAAACCACCTTCCAAGTAATGCAATCAAAACAATCCAGCTAAAAGCCTTTCTTCTGGCCTAGGCTGACATGAATTGTTTCTAATAAAGCTAAAGCTCTGTGGGACAACTAATGGGTGCTTATTAGTACAGGCTATGGACTATTCAATCACCCATATAGAGAAACTAATGGGGATTGATGGCCAAAATACAGGATAAGGATTTACTACCTCTAAATAAACAGCTGATAGGCTGGTGATCAGATTAATCTTAGATATCAGTGGGGAAAGTTCATACCTGGCTAATAAAGAGATAAACAAAATATGTGGAAAATAGCATCACTGGGTCCCTGGGGGGTTTAATGTTATTGCTGTGGCTTTCCACAGCAGGTCGGTTTCCAGAGATGTTCATCTTTCCAAACAGCACTTGTTCGGAAGAGAGTTAGAAGATGGTGTAACCCACATGATGCAAGAAAGCAGCTGGAAAACCTCTGGATGAACCTTTGCACTCAGTAAGAGTAGGTTTAGATTAGATATTAAGAAGAAATTCTACCCTGTGAGGGTGGGGATGCACCAGTATAGACTGCCCAGGGAAGCTGTGGATGCCCCATCCCCAGAAGCTGGATGGAGCTCTGAGCAACCTAGACCAGAGGAAGGTATTCCTGCCCATGGCAGGGGAGTTGGAACGAGGTGATTATTAAGGTCCCTTCCAACCCAAACCATTCTACGATTCTATGGTCCTTTTTTTTAAATCGCCTTGCAGACAATCCTACCTTTTCCTGCTTCATCTCCTCCCTTCAGCAAACACTTCCCGAGATTTTTCTAAAACCCAAGATTTTTACACCTTTGTCCTAAAGCTGATGGAGGAATGGAGTGATTTGCTGAGCTGAAGGAAGGGCACATGCACCTCTGGGGCTTCTAAGTCACTCTTTCCTGCAACAAACCATTCCTTGATCTCCACCCTCCCACTTCCTTCCCTTTGAAAGGCCTCTGACCAGATCACAGATGGCAATTCCTATGTGACAGATCCTAATGTCATTATTGATGACAAACCAGATGTCCACGGAGACATAATGCTCCTTTTAATCCAAAATTCATCAAGAGCCTCACCTTTGTAGTTTAGGGTGAGTGCAAAGGTATCTTCATGGGAAGCAGTTGGGGCCACACATTTTTCTTTCCTCTTGCTTCAGTTTTCCTTTGCACAGAGTGGCTGGAAGTGACTAAACCAGACACCAAAGGGGTCCTGTTCTCAATAGCAGCATCAGTAAAATGCTACAAAAATCTCTCTTGAACTGTACAAGGGCCTGGGAAGGGACATACTGTATATGACGGAGTGTGTATGAACCTCAAGCCATTACAACGTGCTGCTCCTGCTCCTTGCTGCATTTTAGGTATGTAATTCCTAGTCAAGAAAGAAAGAATTCCTGTTTTGGGTTATGGAGCAATCCTGACTCCTAATGTATCAGTTTGTCTCCCGCCTATATGACTAAATATGACATTTTTTTATGATATTCATAGATTAAGTGTTGTATAGCTCTCCTGCTACGAGCCACTGGATAAAAAGGGAATGACGTGGGATCAGCATAAGCAGGAGATGCAGTGTGGACCACAGCTAGTTAGCAGCAGGTAAAACACCACAGGTAACTTGTTCCCACTAATATTTTAAAATGAGAGCTCTTGTGCTCGTTATCTCTCTTGGAGACAGGGAAAAAATCCCAACAGCCTTTGTGGCAGTGAAGACAACGCTTTGCTCAGTAGGAGATGTTCTATACGGCATAATGTATGCCGGGAGCAATCCTGGTGTTTTATGGGCCTGCTTAGTGTGAAGTGCAAAACAGGCTTGGGGCTGAGGCTGCATTATTCATGGGGAACCTTAAATATTTCAGTGTGAGGCTGAGGTAGGGAACAACGTAACAATAGCATATTGTCCTCTTTCTTTCCCTAATATCATTGTTTGTGTTTAAGAAGGCAAGCAGGGAATCTTTCCCTTTCAGTGTAATGCCATGCACTGACACATCCCAGGGAAAAGCAGAATAGCAGCAAGGCACACCCCACAGTCCCTCCAAGGGAGGGGGAATTGTCCCGTCACCTCCCAGCTCCCAGGAAATATCAGTCCTGTCTTTAGAGAAGGAACAACTAAGCGCCTGACATATATTTTTGGAGATGATTCACCAGTTCTGTGCATGAAGGGACACATCAGCAGGTGGGTGTGCAGACAAAGAAAGTTTCTGGCAGTTTTTCCCCTTCAAAGCAGCAGAATTATTTCCACGCAACTCTCCCATCACTCTCCTGTGTATGATTTGCTTGATCAAGTTCACAGCAGGGCAGTGGAAATAACCCAAAATTGCAATATTTGGGGTAATGTGGTCAGAGCAGTGGAGGGCAGAGGCAGGTGAGCAGGCAGAGCTGCCTCTGTGCAGATCCGCTGCTGCCATCAGCCGGCAACTGGAATCCAGCACAGGGCCTCTCCCTGGGACACGAGCTAAAGCAGACACAACACACACCACTTACGCCAAGCCCCTCCTTGGCTGTTTTCACTGTGAAGAGGCATCCTTGGGCTCAAAAAAGAGCAACACAGCAGATGGGATGCTCAGACACAGGGGAAAGCTGGACCTCTCCAGGAAAAATTTGCCTTTAAGTACTGCTTTATCCTCTCCGACACCACAGAGATGAGAGTCACAGAAGCTTAAGGACAAGCCTCACTGCATCCCAGGCTGGGTATTTTGGAGCTCAGCAGAAATGGGATCACTCTGGAAGCTCCTTATGTACTGTTCACACAGTGCTGAAGCTGGACCAAAGCTTCAGGGTCCAGTCCCCCTGCAGACAGCCCAGGTCTTGCTATTTATCCCTACAGCTCCAGTCTGGTGTTGAGACTTGTGCAGAGTGAGGTTTGGCCAAACTTCAGATAACCAGTTATTTCAAATAACATGATTCTGGCCAGAGCTACATGAGATTCCAGACCTTTCTCACTTCTGTTTCCCTTCCTGCAAAGATAAATCTTGGCAGCTGTCTCTTGCACGAGATAAAACAGAACCAGCTCCCCACATCTGACACAGCTGAAGCGCAATAAAATCCCTGTTTCTGTTCTTTTTGGAACCATCAAAAAGAAACTCAAGTGACTTCCCCAACAGTGAGAAATCCTGAGATTTCAGTTACAATGTTTAAACTCACCCATGCTCCTTCTCAGCTTAGATCAAAGTTCATAGCCAGAAATTTACATTCCATAGCCACAGAATCCTACCCTAGTCCACTGTATCAGTTTATTTGTGACCTCTAACATGTGCTGTGCTTCCTACATGGAGTCATTTGCATCCAGTCCCTTCCAAAACAAAGCTGCACAACTTTTCCTTTGAAATTAGCCCTCCAAAGGTGGGGAGACACAGGGCTCAAATATTTCTCAGATAACAACCCTTTATTTGCCAGGAGATGTTGCTGCCTCCGGGACAACTGTTGCACATCCGGAAGTCTCTTCCTACAAGGCTGATATGACCACTTCGTGGACTTCCCTTTTGTTTAGATTAACTGATAATTAACAGGCACAGCTGTTGCATTTTTGGTAAGACAGAGAACATAGAGATTGGTGTGAATGACTGGGCATGATCTGCACGCATCCCATGCCAGAGTACTCAGCTTTCTCCAGCAAGAGCATTCCTGAGATCCAAATCCTGATGCAGCCCCTGCGCTGCCCTGGGTATTCCCATATAATTTAACTCCTTGGCAAAGCTGCAAAGCTCTCATTTGGGAAGTGGAGAAGAAGCAATAGGTCCCCTCTTTGCTGCAGGGGTGTCCCTGCAGACCCACACACCCCCTGTGCCATGACACAGGTGCAGCACAGACATCGGGGGTGCTGCCACCCCCAGCTCCTGCCAGAACTGACCCAGAGGCTCACTCCTGACCTGGCTTGGATTGGAGTCCATGACCTAGACGTGAACTGCTCTATATCCCATGTCCAGTCTCCCACTGAGTTTATTTTCTGGTGTGGCAGATCAAAGACTGCAGTAAGGAGAAAATCTATCAAAGGCTCAGCACCCTAACATAGATTCAGCTCGCTTTTATGTTTACTTTTAACAAGCATACTCCTTCCTATTGTTCAGCAATCGCTTTAAAATGGACAATTATCACATTTCCCTATTAATGGGAGAAGTCAGGCAATCATAAATCTTAAAACGTGCTACTATCTGCAAACTGCATGTAACACATCATGGAAAAACCAATCTGTGGAGGAAAGCTATTACCAAGTGACCATGTCTTGGCTCAGCAACTGGTTTTAATTTCAGCAGAGGATCCCCTCTGCTTCCCAGCATCCAGCAGCACTGCTCTTCCCACTGCTTCCCTGTAAGCACTGCAAACCTACAGTGCTGGCCTTCCACTACAGCAATTCAATGCTGCAATCAACAGGAAGAACCTCTGCATCTAAGACAACAACTGCCAGCCCCTCACTGCATCTGTCTTGTCTTTCATCCAATCCAAGGATGGTTTGAGTTGGAAGGGACCTTAAATATCATCGTGTTCCACCCCACTGCCATGGACAGGAACACCTTCCAATAGACCAGGTTACATCCGATGTGTTTGAAAGAATTGAAAAGTTCTTTTGTTTCCCCTATACAGTGACCTCACAAAGATGAACCTCGATTCAAATGACTGGTGGACACACTGCCTTTCAAGTCCTGGTATCTCCCTTACAGCACCGAGAGCAAAAGAATAAGGGCACATGGACCAAAAGATACCAGTTAGTCTTGTGGATAACGCAGCAGAATTCAGGAATTCTCAGGTGGGATTCTGGTCCTCTCCATCAAAAAGGGCTGGAATCTAAAGTAGCCATGAGGACAAATCTGAGTTTTGCTACAGTTTACAAGTGGCTTCAGGTAAATTGCTTAACCACCCTCAGTTCCCAATCCCTGTGCTAGCTGGGATGCTTGTGCCCTTTTTACTGGGATGTCTCATTAATTATCTGGTATTTGGGAAGCTCTTAAATCCATGTAATTCACATGTAACAATTAAATATGAACTTGTTTTTAGATCAGAACAACAATAATTCAGAACTGAGCACATTTTGTTTTGATTTTTCTAAGACTGTCTGAATTCACTGAGACAAGTGACAAAGAAATATGATTCACCATATTCATGACTACTTCCAAAATGGTTTACTTTAATCTGAGCAATTGGAAAAACGTTAAAGGCAAAACTGCTTTACCCAGCTGACTTTAAAAGGTTGTTTTATTCCACACTTCTGTTTTCAATAAACATCCCAGGATAAAAACATCCCCTGCAGCAGATCTATGCAAAGGACAAAAAGGCGTTAAATCCAAAGTGGGGGCGGGTGGAAGAGATAAATAGTTTACTTCTATTATCTTTACCATATGTTCTATTCCAACTGGATACACATAAACAGCATGCAATCTTCAAGCTCAGCTTTAGACTCTTTGAAGTGACCTAACCATACTACTGATTTATTTCAAACTAACCTTTCTCTTTGAACCTTAGGTCAAGGTTAATTCCATAATAAAACATATCTTATACAGCTGGCTGTTCCAATGGTGCTAGAAAGGAACGAAGCCCTCAGTCATAAGCATTTGTTTCACTGAGTGTGGTATTGTATTTCTATTTTCCCTTCCCTGTATTAATTTCCTTCACAGACCCTAGTTAAGGGGAAAAAACCCCTCTTTTCCGGTCCATGAGATCAATTTTAAACACACTGGAATTAAATGAAGACATTTAAGCCACATTTCTTTGCTGAAATGCATCCGCCAACACCAGAAACTATTTTTATTACAGTCTATGTTTAATAATCAGATCTTCAATTTCATAAGAAGCCACACAGCTACGTTATTTAAACTCCTGCACCGGCAATGACCCTTTCAGTATCTTTTACAAAACCATCTTTGCACTGAATCACAGCAAATCACCAAGGATAGCTTTTCTATCTAGGAAAATAAAGTGGGAAAAGAGAAACACATTTGAAGAGTCCTTCTCAAAAAACCAAAGGAGAACTCCTTGCCAGTGCCCCAGCCAGTCTTGCCTGCCCATAGGTATCGAAGCGCGCCAAGCAGGGGTGCAAACGTGTGGGAGTAAGCTTGGGATGTGGGATGCAGTCACTAAGAAATGCTGAGGTGCGCAACATATCGCTCAAGCATTGCTCATCAGGTCGTTTTCCAGAGGACTGGAAAGATGCTTTTGAATTTCAGCCTCCAGCCCACGGCACACACTCACAGTGCTTAATTAAAAAGCAGCAACACCAAAGCTAAACCAGCAGCTGTTCCACATTTCTCCTGACTCCAGAGCCTTGCCAACACGGTGCCTCTTGGAGCTGTCAGGAGAGGGATGAGTAGAAACCTTTGTTTTGGTTTGGGGTTTCTGCAAGGCACAGGCTGGAAAACCTTATCTGCTGTAGCTAACTCTGAGGGGAATTGTGCTTCCCCTCCAAAGGAACAATGACTTTATCTAGGCTTATCCTCCTACATTTTACTGGCCCGAGTCTACAGTGGCTGATGCTCAGGACCACCAGCACACCAAGGAGCACCTCCCCTAAAACAGCCCTAAAAGCTTTCAGTGCTTCATCTCTGGCTTAGGGGCAGCTTTGTGATACAGGGTTTAGGCCAATGTTAAATGAGTTTGAGCAGGCAGCACTCTCAAGCAGCATCGATACAGCAAACTTGTTATCTCATCAATATCTGTCATTGCCGAACGCAGCTGAGCTTGCCGTAATGGAAGCACCATCCATTTGGAATCCCAAAGGCAGGCATCAGTTTTGGATCAATGCTCTCAGAATCTCCATTAAGTATTACAGTGCCAGTGATGTTTTAGATCTATTTTGGGTTAATTTCTTTAAACCAAAACAAGGCCACAAAAGGTCTTCCAAATGCTTCCACTGCATTTTGAATCTCTTAGAGTAATATAAAAAGTGGTGGCATAGGAAGCTCAGCATCCCCAGAACTGATGTGGTTCCGAGGAAAACCTTTTCCCTCCAGCTCTCCATTCCCGTTTCACCACACTGTCTTTCAGCTTCTCCTCAGGGACTATTGCCTATTTCTACTCCTTAATCACATGCCAGGATGCCCCATTCCCCACAGCAGTGCTCCAGCTGGCAGTGCCCTGAGTGTCCTGCTCTCCACCCCATGCTCCGTCCCAAAACCACAGCCCTGGGCATGCTGTGAGGTAAAAGATACAGCACGCAGAAATTCCCGAACAAGAGACAGGCCTTTTGCTACATGGAGCATCTTTACCTGTCCCACAGATATCAAGGGCAATACTCCCCCTCTTTCCTCTACCACAGTAATTGGTATCTTAAATGAGGGCAGTGGAATTATATCAGTTCAAGAGCTCAAAATAACAATGTAAAATTCCACCCAAAGAATTTTTGAAATTGAAAGGGACATCTCTACCATTTTCTAATCTTCTTTAACAGGCACCAAAAAATATTACATCTAATGATTTATTAGTGAATGAAACCAGCCAATTAGACAGCCAAGGACTGATTTTTCAAAAGGATCGCACAGAACAATTTAATATCATGGGAGATAATAAACATGTCCTGAGCTGGATCACTGAATGATGTCGCTAACAGCCTGTCAGAGATATCAGATATTTACAGCAGAATAAGGCACCACATCAGATAAAGTAAAATACATCCTCTCAAGGATATAGAAATATGGAAAGGAATCACTCCAGCTGCATTTCAAGTCTGGGTAATTTCCATAACTCCTGAGAAAAGACTCTGTGTGGTGCTAGTTCTCATCTTAAGGCACCCATTCATACTGCTGGCATGTGGGAGACCCTCTGGAGCAAGCAAGTTGAAAAATAGCACAGACCTCACAGACTGGACAATGTTTTAAAGATAAAAACAGGTACAGGTATCTACTAAATTGGGTAATGTAAACTAAAGGAACCTTTAAAATAATTTTGTCTACATGTTGCCATTAAATATGTCAGACCCAAGCAAGTATTTGTGCTGTCCTAGAAGTGATGCCTTCCTATTGCAGCCTTTTTGATGTAGCTGTTATGGAAAGATACTTTTTTGACAAACTAGTAAAAAGCAAGTAAACAAAGCTACAACTCAATTCAATTATACATATCATTGTGAAATATATTACAATTAAATGCAATTGTGCACAGGCTATGATCTATCTGGTTCTATCCAAAATTCTGAAACCTCCTCATTATTAAATGTAGTCAAAATTATTAAAAACTTCAAGGCATTCAAGTAGATGAGTAAGAATAGGAATTCTGCACTTGGGAGTGAAGTTCCCATTTTTTTTGCTTTGACACCAGTTTGCCCTTAGACAGACTGTAATACGGCTGGTGTTCCTGATCAGGAAGGCTGCAAATTGCAGCTACAGCTATCTCTGGAGATCCAGCTATGAGATGAGAGCCCAGTAACAGGTATTTACAACTGACCTTAGCATTTTTCTGAGCATCTGTGCAGTGCCTGTATCAGTTACTTCATGGATATGCGCAATATCCCTCCTGAATGAAGAAACCAAGAAAGGTGTTAGAAGACATCCAATATTGCTATACATTTCCAAAATTGTACTCGGGAAACCAACAGCATTTTGGTTGACAGGACTTCCACCCTCATAATGGGGATTTCTAAGACATGTTGGGACTGGAAAGATGCTTCACAGCACTAACACCACACCAGCATTCCAAGGAGTAACACTGAGCCTCAATCTCAAGCAACATAGTGAATGCAGCCTGATGAAGTTCAATTAAAAAGTGAGTTCCTCTCCCTTAATCCTGCAAAGCCAGACTGCAGAGATGACTCAAACAAACCTGGATTCTTCTTTGAGACTACAAGTTTGGATGATAAAGGGAATTGTTGAGGCGTAATGACACGTACACGTTTTTGACTTCAGTAAGTCTGTTAAAATTAGAGATACATAAAACCAAATTTGACACAAAAAGCAGTCTCCTTGGATGACCTTTCTGGTTGATCTGTTGTTTCACACGAGTGCAATGACCAAGCTGTGAGTTTGCATCTGCCATGCCCCAGCAGTTGAGGGCAGGGGCCAGGGACCCTCCCAATGCTGTGCAGAGGATGGGGCACAAGCCATCGGACATGGCCACGGTGCAACTAACACCCCAGAACACTGTCACTGTCCCCCCACTGTCCCCTGCCTTGAGGTCCTGATGTGCTGGCACAGTGGGTACAGAGAGCTGGGGTCCCCCTCCACGTCCTCCCTGCTCCATGGGCCATGGACCTGACCTGGTCTATACCTGAAGTGAAGGTCACATTTTTCCCCCCAGACCCATAATCCCTTCCAGTCTCTGAGAGGAAGATGCAATTGCTCTCTTTACCCCCTCCAGGTCACTACCTGAGAAGAAGATGCTGTTGTACCCTGTAGGCCTCTCACAGTTTCCAGCTGAAGAGAAAGCACCATTCCCCCATACCCCTCTCCCAGTCTCTACTTGTGAGGGCAATGCCACTTCCCCCTGTACCCCTCTCCCAATCTCTATCTGAGGGCAAGGTGCCACTCCCATCTATATCCTCTCCTGGTCTCCTCCTGAGGGGAAGATGCCATGGCCTGCTGTACCCCTCTCCTGATCAACACCTGAGGGGATGGCGCCATTTTCCCACTGCACCTCTCTCACAGTCTCATCCTGAGGGGAAAGCACCATTCCCTCCTCATACCCTTCTTCAGGTCATTACCTGAGGCAAAGGTGCCATTCCTTCTCGTAGCCTTCTTCAGATCTCTGCCTGAGGGGAAGGCGCTATTCCCCACCAACGTTCTCCCCGTCTCTGCCTGAGGGGAACATGCCACTGCCCCCTGAACCCTCTCCTGGTCTCTGCGTGAGGAGAAGATGCCACTGCCCCCTGGAACCGCCTCCGGTCTCTACCCGAGGCGAAGGCCCCATTTCCCCAGACCTCTGTCCTTCCNGCGCCCAGCCCTGGCCCCGGCGAGGTGGCCCCGGGCGCCAGGGAGGCGGCGCGGCGGGACCCGCTGGCCGCCGACCTGCGGTGCAGCCTGTTCGCCGCCGCGCTGCAGAGCTACAAGCGCGACTCGGCGCTGAGGCCCTTCCCGGGCCGCTACGCCAGCGGCGACACCAAGGACTTCGAGGGTCTGGTGAGTGCCGGGGGCCGGCCCGGGGGAGCTGCCTGCAGAGCTAAGGCACCTCCTCGATGGGGGAGCACGGGCTGCCCGCCGAGGTGAGGGCAACGGCGCCGCAGGGTCACGGATAAAGCAGGATGAAGGGTTTATCCAGTCAAGGAATCCAGGTTTAAAGGAGTATTTGGGATTCTGACCGATAAACCCACACTGGGAAACGCCCAGATCTGGTGTGGGCACGTGAAGTAACAAGCGATAAGTAACAGGTAGTGAACGACAGGACGAGAGGAAGCGGCCTCAAGCTGCTCAAGACCGAGTATTCTGGAACATTTCTACCCTGAAAGGGTGGTCAGGCATTAGAAGAAGCTGCCCAAGGAAGTGGTGGAATCACCACCCCTGGAAGTGTTCAGAAAATGTGTAGATGTGGCACCTGGGGACATGGTTTAGTGGTGGGCTTGGCAAAATTAGGTTAATGGTTGGACTCAATAATCTCAGACATCTTTTCCAGCCTTAATGTTTCTAATATTCTATGAACTATGAGAGCTTGCCCAGGGCGAAATTCAAATTCATATTGAAGGGTTTGCATGTTACATGGCCTGAACACCCCCATGTCAGGCCTGCTGCACATACTGCTCTGTGACAACTTGTTTTCCCTCAGGAGTCTGATTGTTCCTGTACAAACCCTACAGATACTGTTGGTAAATATCACTGTTTATAACTTGCTTGCTATTTGCTTTCAGAGCAATTGACAGACTTCCCCACAAACTGGATACAAGTGTTTCTATCTCAGAACAGAACCTGGTTTTCAGTTTGTAGGGGTGAAATATTGTTTTGTTTTCACTAGAGGTCCCTGTTTAATCGCAATGGCCCTAAGGAGGTTGTGCTAAATGCCTCTGTTAGCTTGCAGATACCAACGCTCTACCAAGCCTGAAAGAGCTTCTGGAGTCCGTTCCAAATACAGATAAGAGGACGTGGGACCTGTTTAGTTGGATTCTATCATCTAAAGTCTTCATGATACAAAGTACTAAGAAACAGGAGGTAAATTTTGAATTCTGAAAATCTTGATTAGAAATTTGGTTTTTAAGGCAAACTTGCACTTCAGAGAATATTTCCTCCTGTCAGAATTAAGTTGGTTATTGTGAGAGCTTGACAGTTGAACTTAAATCCATTCTTCTCTGTATATAGAGAACCGTGTTTTTAAGTAAAATTTTCAGGAACACTGGTTAGAAGAATTAGTTATCACTGTCTGTAGTTGATGATGGGCAGTGATTGTAGTTGGTTACTGCAGTTAACATAACGCATAAATGCATGGTTTAGACCAAGAGAGTCCAACTTGGGTGTCATGGAGCTGGATCCTGCTTGTCACTGAGAAAGAACTCTTGTCTTCTGCATACTGCCCCAAAAAGGGAAAGGTTCAGAGCCACTGAGGCAATCCTGTAACAGGGATCAAAATAGTTGTAGAGATTAGCAGCAAGACGAAAACAACTTCTGTTTTCGTGGTTTTTTCTCTTGCAAGATCAGCTGATGAATATATTGTCTTAGTAGCCAAAGTAGAATTGTGATACTGTCCTTGCATCATAAATTAATTCATAATTACAATTCAGATTTGGGCTTTTTTCTGGAGAGAAGAATTAGGATTTAACTTTGATAGCAAGAAACCAGCAGAACTTTTACTGTCCACTTACTTCTTCTGAATTGTGACAGTGTTGAATTCTAACTCAGAAAAGTATAATCAGAATACATTAAACAGGATGAAGGGACAGGAAGCAGAATTTCCAGTAAGTAATCTAACCACATAAACCAACACTGATATTCTTTCCTGTTTTTAAGTACGAGAAGATCCAGGAACTCACAGGGATGTCTGGGGCTGCAGTTCCTGCTCCAGACTACCTCTTTGAGATTGTCTACTGTGATCAAATGAACACCAAGTTTGCTGAGACCAAGGGAGAGCAGGACCTTATCTACGCCTTCCATGGGAGCCGCCTGGAGAACTTCCATTCCATCCTGCACCATGGCCTGCACTGCCACTTGAACAGGGTGAGGCTCCTGCCATTGACACCATCTTCCCTTGGTCACTTGCAGCTGGGGACACTTTTTAAAAATAGGCCCAGATTCCTTTCGGAGTGTGAAATGTGCTGATGATCTTGTACTGCTGTTTTCATTTCAGTGTAGGCCTTTGTGGATGGCTGTGTTGGATTTTCTAGTGCAGCCTGAGGGTAAAAGCTGGAAGTGGCATGAAACCCTTTTCACCAGCGTGACAAATTATGACTGTCCTTTGCTTTATAAGGAGGTGTAATTCCTCTGAAAATCCTGACCTGTCTGACAGCCTGCAGCTGGGAAGTGCCTGTCTACAGAGGAGGAGGATAGTGGAGATTTTCTGCCTGGCCTTGTGTTTAGATCAGCAAAGTTTCAGATGCTACTTGCAAGTGGAGCCTTCTTAAATGGTCTGGTTTAGGGAGACATCCCATAGGATTTGCACCTCTTCTGATTTCAGTGGAAGGGCAGTTGAGACTCCTGGCTTTTTGTGTCAGTTGTAAGGCAGCTTTGACACAGCACCTGCTTGACCTTCCAGTCAACCTGGACTATGTTTTTTTCCCTACATTCTCGATGAGTAATGGTTTACTGGGTACAATGGACTTACTGGAGTAATAATTTTAGCCAGTGTGGCAAATTGAAAAGTACTTTCCTCTTTTCTAGTAAAGCATGGATTTAAATGAAGTAAAGCCTTGCTTTGTTTGGGGAGTTTGGATTACTTGAATGATGACAGTCTCAATAAATCGATGAAATGCCTTTTAAGAGCAGTGCAGTCATGTTGATGTAAAATACTTATGCTGGCAAACTAACTCCAAATCCGGGAAAGCATGAATCTGTCCACGCCAAGTGCTCTGCCAAGCAGCTAATTTGAGGGATGGGAGAGGGCAGCAGCCCCACCCCAAGGAAGTTGTGCCAGGACAAAAACAGTGCATGGACCAGGCCCAACACGGGTCAGAAAGGCCTTTCGTAATTTACCTTCAGAAGCAGAACTGCCAGTCTGAAAGCAAAGAACACTTGTACGTTTGTAGTACGTGATTTTAGGATAGATCTCTGCTCTGTTTCAGACATCCCTGTTTGGTGAAGGCACCTATCTGACTAGTGACCTGAGCCTGGCTCTGCTGTACAGCCCTCACGGTCTTGGCTGGCAGCGAAGCGCACTGGGCTCTATCCTCAGCTGTGTGGCTGTTTGTGAGATCATTGACCACCCAGATGTAAAGTGTCAGGTGAAAAAGAAAGGTGAGTCTATTACAGTAATAACTGTGTAGTAGTTATATCTGTCCTTCATGTTGTTTTTCTTTTGCTGTTAATATGAGTGGCTCCTCGAGCACTGGATGGGAGACTCACCTCCTTGTCACCCTGGTCTGGGCCATAATGTCATCCATACCAAGGATGACTAGGAGTGGTATAGCCTCAAGCAAACTTCTCAGTCTATTCTTGGATGCTGAGGGATTCAGGGGAATACCAAGACTAGATCTTTGGTTATCTCATTCCCATTCTTCTGGGGGGTGTGTATGGGGGTGTTGGTTGTTTACTTTTTTTGCAGTTACTTGAAGTTCTGCATTTTTTTTGCTTTTCTCTTCCCAATTCAGATTCAGAAGAAATAGACAGAAAAAGAGCAAGAGTGAAAAACAGCGAAGGAGGAGATGTACCACAGAAATACTTTGTTGTCACAAACAACCAGCTTTTACGAGTTAAATACTTGCTAGTGTATTCACAGAAGCAGCATAGGAGGTAAGAGTTCAGCTGTCTAGAGGGATGAGCTGCTACAACAGCCAGATAAACACATCTCATTGTTGAAAAACAACAGAAAACAACCAAGAAAGATACACTGCACTGCCAGAATTTGTTTTTAGCACATTTTCCTATGGAAATAAGTCTTACACCATCATGTTGCCTCTGTCTCGCTCTTTGACACTCCCAGGCTTGGCTAAATTTGCTTTTTTACCAGACGTGTAAGCACTTAGAGTCTGTGAGAGCTCTCATTATCTGTTTGTGGCAGGAAACCAAGAGGGGATGTCTGGTGAGTGCAGCTCTTAAAACTGCCTCAGTTTTAATTCTGCCCTTATCTATCCTAAGTGGCAGTGTTCACTCAGCTAATCAACACGTGTACAGGCCAGGCAGCTACAGCTCCAGACCACAGGGAAAGGTGTGAACATGGGGACAAAAGACAGGATTGTGTATGGAGACTTAGGGAAAAGGGATGTGGTGAAAATCAGGCTTTGTTAGTTACAGGGATTGTGGGACAACTTTCTGTTTTTATTGCAATTGCTTAAGATATCGAAACCTGAGATACTCTTTGCCAAGTATTCATGCATATTTGACAGAATTAATGCACTTTTTCCTTTTCAGGCCTTCTAATGAATCTTCCTGGTTTTACACCCACCGTTTTGCCATAATGATGATGCTGTACCTGCTGTTGCTGATAGTGATAGGGGCCAGCAACTCACCAACCTTCATCTACTACTGGCACAGAATGTTTGACTCGGAGAGATGAACCACCCGAGATGATAAACTGTTATTTTCACCACATGCCTTAAGAATAGCTGATCTGCAGTGCACTGCATCTGTTCCAGAGCTCTGGAAATAAAGGTGCCTGGAGCTTTCCAGTTCTGTCACAGTATATCAATCCTCATGGCATCTCTGCATTTATTCTTATTTCTGTGTTCCTGGGGTTCATGAAGATGCCTAGTACAGCTGAAAAGGATCACAGTGGTGCAGCTTAGCACGAGCCAATCGTTAAGGGTCCATGGGAAAAAAGGTTATTTAAGATTAATGAAAACTAAGCGTGGAAATGCTCAGGTGTAACTTATTTTCTGTCAAGCTGAAGTATGTTTGCACAAGTTGGAAAGGAGGATTTTTCTGGATGTCAGGCAAAGCAACCTGTTGGGAGTCTTATCAGTATGTTTTCAGAAACTGACTCTAGTGATGTTTGGCATGTATCAATGCAGATGGAATTACTTTTAAACTTTTAAAACTAACTTTGGCCAGGAATTTTTGTATTTGAGCATAATGATTGTAAGGAAAAAAACCAACAAGAAATAAAACAACCACCAAAATGGAAGAAGGTAAATGGTTTCTAGTGTGGTTTTTTCCCCTCTGTAGAACATTGTTGTGTTTTAATCCCAGCTGGCAGCCAAACACAAATCCAAAACATAGTTACTACACTGCTATGAGAAAAATTCATTCTATCCTGGACAAAAACAGCACAAACATCTACCAGGTTTGTGGTCTCAGCTATGATCTGTCTTATGCTAGCTTACTATGCAGATTAGACAAACTCAGGGTTTTCAGCATCAATACTGGATAAGGATTGTTCTTTCCAAACTGGGGATTTGTTAGAGAACACACCACGTGCAAGTTAGTAATGCAGCATACACAGGGCAACACTCTCTCCCTGCTGTCAAGTCCTTTGTGTTTGCTGTTGCTACAAAGCAACCTACAACTGAAACAGAAAAAGGAGCAAAGAACTGTCCCCTGATTAGTGACTGGGCATGGGATAACCCCCATGAAGACCCAGGGATTCTAGGCAAAGAAAAGCCAGATCTGTGCCACAGTTCAGTCTCTCAGTCCAGCCTTTAGTACATTTGATAAACGCAGGTTTTCATTGCACAGTGAACCTTAACCAAAAAGAAAAAAAACCAAAATCTCATCACATACTTCCAGCAAATGAGTCTGTGATTGCTACCTTACTCATTAAATATTTCAAAGAAAGTCTCTTCTTTTCCTGATGTTGTTCTGGTACCTAATTGCCAGAAATAATGTCCTGGTAATCAGGTTTTTTTAACTCAAGGCTGACAACAAGTTCATTTACAGCAACCCCTCTTCTTGGTGACTGGAGCTAGACATGTTTATCCCAGTTAATTTTGCTGCCAGAACAAATTTATTTATTCACCATACAGCTTGCAAAACAAGAAGATTATAATCCAATTCCCCATTGCCTTTTACAGCCTGTTAATAATGCTCACTGTCAAAGCACACTCAGCGCCTCAGCCCAAGAAGTGTCCGTGCTAATTATAGCAGAGATTTGCAATTAAAATATACATAAACTAATAATTTATTGTGCAACAGGCTCAACTACTTTATAGTAGTTTACTCCTTGATATTTCAATGCAGAAACTTGGGGTTTGAAACACGCACAGGGGTCCTGGGAATATTTGACCATTTTTGATCTTCCTCAGCATGTTATATTAAATGTTGTGCCATGTAAATACACAAGTTTAGGGGAGGTAATGTGGCAGCCAGAAAACCTTGAGGTATTTGATGCTGTCTAAAGGGTATTGGCTTGTTAAAAGCCTGGTATGTCTGAAAAACCCCCATCTTTTGGAACAGATGGGCTATTTGGGGCCATTTGGAAAAGGAGGAGGTTGAGCAGCAGTTGTGGGATGGCTGTCTGCTGGCACTGCAGGGAAGGCACAAACCTGGGAGCTCCTGAGCGAGATGAAAGGAACACAGCAGGGATTTAAAGCTCTTTTCTTAGGGTTTCTTTGCATAGGAAAGTTTCTGAGAATAAGCAAAAGAAGTAATAATAGCTCCAGGCTATGTCCCCAGAGAGAAAGGATTGTGGGGGCTCATGGCAGACACGCACAGTCCAGCTCTGCAATGAAATCAGCAGGTATCAAAGGAAAAAAACAGCTGTTTCTGCTTTGATCAGTTTGAATAGACCCAAAAAAAAAGGAGGTGGCTGCAGGTGGGGGCTGAGTCCTGATGGATGTGTCTGGAGTATCCCTTGGAGAGCTCCTAGCCCCATCCCTCATGCTCAGGCCTGCAGGGATTCTGGGCACAGCCTCATCATTGCTTCAGCTCCACAGCTGCGGAGCGAGGCAACAGCAATGGGAAAATATTTTAAATACATTTAAGGTGCTCAGATCCTACCTAGCAGCCTGGCAAAATACTTAATATCCTACTCCCACGCTTGTTTTCTGTGCTCCCTGCTGATTTCAGCATGTGTTTCCCAACGTGGCAAGGTGCAGTCAGCTGGATTAATGCGGGTATTGTGCTGAGTAACTAACAGTATTATGAATTAACCCAAGGTTTGTGTTAGCCTCTTAAGCCACTTGCGTGGCTCTTTGAACATGCACAGTGCTATAAAAACACTAACAGGGAATGAATCAGAATTTCCTCCCAAACAAAGGGCCGCTGTGTTTGAAGCAGGCAGCCCAGGGTGAGGTCAAGGAGTTGTAAAATACAGAGCTACCTGCTTTTATTAAGATGTTCATTACATTACTGTGGTGAATATTAAGGAATTGTTACTGAATCAGACAAATCTGATCCTGGCTGGGACTGCAAGCATCGTAACTGGTGTTTCCTTGGTGGGAATGGGCAGGTTCTGAGGAAGTGGGAGAATTTTCCTCCACAAGCAGAAACATATAATATATATAAAAAGTATTTTTTGTCTCTCTATATATATTTATATATATTTATATATGGAGATCTCAGGAGCCAGCTAAGGAGAAGGGCAGGTGCTGTTGGAGACAAAGGGTTTGAGGCAACGTGGGGAGAGAGAGGGAAGCCCCACAGAAAGCAGGACCACCCCGGGGGGGAAAAGCGAGACTCTGGGATTCATACTCCCAATAAGTGATGCAAAAATCTTGTGCTCTCTAAAGTGTGAGCAAATATAAGACAAGCAGAATCAGAAATGCAGGAATATTCAAAACAGGCCTGGGCTTTGGTCTACCTCTGGCAGGACCCAGACCCAAACTGATCCCAGGTTCCCCAGGGAGGTGCTGCCCACCTGCTTGCTCCCCCTTCCCGCATGCAGTGGGCACATGGCTTGGCAGCACACTCTTCCAGTGACATTTTCCTTTTCTCATGAAAGCTGTCACTTTGGGCACCTTGCCCACACTCCAGGCTCCACAAGATGTCACTTTGAACATCAGCAACAGGAGGGAAGGTATGAAAGAGATGGGCAAAAGGAGCAGTGTTGGAGCGCCTGCAATCATCCCAAGAGATGTGCTATGCTTCCCCTAAGGAATAAGGTATATGTGCTTGCCAGAATCCCCCCTTTCTACTCTTCATAGAGATCTTTTCCAACCTAAATTATTGTAAGATCACTGAGTCCACCTAAAGCCAAACCTACTTTTGCCTTTTCACTGTACCCATGGGGTGTAAACGTGGTGGATCCTTCCCACAAGGAAAAAAAATGTTTCTTGCTCCTCAGAGAAGACCTCTGAGCTCTCCTGCTGCTGGGCAAGAGGAGACATGTGGTCTTAAGTACATGAGCAATGTTGGATCTGTTCTGTCCCACTCAGCAAAAAGCGGATGAAGACAGTTTTCAGCAGATTAAAGACACTTTCCTGCTTATTCGAGGCTTGCCAGAAAACCAACACACCTTCAAAGTCTGCCTCCCATCAGCAGTATAAACAAAGAGACCAAAGAAGTGTCTGATGAATAAATTAGCTTCCCCTACTGCAAGCCATTCCCATCACCTTTCAACAAGCCCTTTTTTGCCAGCCTGGCATCAGCCAGCCCCTGCTCTGTTAGCATTGGGTAATTAACATTGAGTAGAACGGGCCCAGGAAAGCCAAACTGCGATTATGCATCTCATTGGAGTTTGGATGCTTCCTAAATGGCTCACACTAATCCCCACCAGTTGGTCTGGACTCCTGCAGTTCTAATTGATTTTTTTTTCTCCTTGGGCTACATGTTTAGCATAAATAATAATTAGTACCAGAAAGGCAAGAGCTGAATACCCATGTACAGTTCAGCTTCACCCTGAGCACTGTGGCTTCCCATATCCTCATTGCCCAGCCTCAGCCAGCCTGCAAGGACTACTTGCCACCCCTCCAATTTTAATAATTTGTTAGCTGGGGCACTGGGAGACCAGTCCAGATCCTTTCTGGCTGATGGGGAGCCAACATCTCTTGGAAACAGGGTTGAGAAAAAGCCCCCTCAGCGCCCAAAGGAGATTTGTTTTCTTGAGGGGAAGACATCTACCAGCTCCCTACACATGCAACCTAAGCAAGACAAGAGCTGTTTTTAAAACAAAGCTCTTTCATCCTGATAAAGTCCAGATGCTCATTCAAAGCTGTGATGGCCACAAAAATAGCCAAGGAACTGCCTCCTGCCAAGTCTAGAGCTCCTGAGCTGCCCAAAGGTTTAACTAAACTAAGAAAACAACCACCCACCTGGCTCAAAACTAAATTTCTCTTCAAAAGCAAACCCCACATTTAATAACAATCATCAGAGAATGAAAAAAAAGAAATAATCCACTATTTCTAATTACCTGGAAAGGACAACACAGTTGAATAAATGCATCTCTTCAACCCACACCCAAAGAGACCTCTGCCTTTACAAGCAACTTTTGGCACAGTGGTAGAAAGCAAACAACCCATGTTACTCACCACAGCTCAGCTGATCCCTCCAGAAACCTTCCTTGCCCTCACTTGCCTCCACCTGGCACAAAGAGGTGCTGCTGAACCCTTCTGCCTACCAGCTGCTTCCCATCACTTCCATCATTGGGACACCTCGGACACCTGTGGGGTGGCTGCACCTGCTCTGCTGGGGCAGAGCTGAGGGGCTGGTGTCACTTAGGGCAAAGCAAATGTGTCCAGCATGTGGCCTGCAACCCTTGTGCTCTGGGACATGGGGACAGAAAGGTCTAGGGGGCCTGGGCAGCATCAGGTCTGGTTCTCATTACCCCAAATACCCTCCCTCCTGGTTTGCCCTGTGTCCCACAGAGCTGCTGTGTAATGATGTGTCTGTCTGTACCATCCCCTTCACACCAGAAAACGGTAGCAGGGACTGTTTTCCCTTCTGGCTGTCCTCAAAAGAGAGAAGAAACCTCACTCCACTCCACTGTGGTTTTTTGTACCATTCTTGCCTGAGCCCCTCCATTCCCACAGCACTCTCTCCTTCCCCACCATGCCTGGGGGATGAATGCTCCTGCATTAGTCAACCTCCAGATATTTAGATCTTTCCCAGGGTTTGTCACACAGCCATGGGAGAACCAGGCATGTTCTGAGTCAGGAGATCTGGAATTTCCAGAGAGCTTTTCCAACAACGGGTGGAGAAAACAGAATAAAAGCCTGTGATCACACCTTTGCAGCCTCAGGGTGACACCATCCATGCAGCTCTACAGCTGGGTGTAGGTGCAAAGGGCACTTGAAGACCAGCCACTCCAGAGACATGACCCTGGGCCACAGAGGAGATGACAAATTTCCTCCCAGGGGTTGATGCTGGAAGTGTGGAGAAGCTTGCTTCCAGAATCAGGGCCGGAGCATGCATCGGGTACAAAAAGGATGTTTTTCTAGTTGTCACAGCGCTGCCAGAATACAGCAGAATGACCATAAATACCCCCAAATATTTTTCACCCTGAGTAAAGGCAGGAGACATGTTCTTAGTTTCTGGCCAGAGACCCTCATTGACCAAAGCTGAGTAGGGAACCTCATCAGTAAAGTCTCCAGAATGGTCCTACAGGACAAAACAGTCCTAAAACTGTGCCTGCCATCCCCTTGTGGGTGTCTCTTCATCAGACCATGCTGACAGTTGTCCCATTGGAGCCCCCTGATGCCACCCCACCATTTGCAGCACCGTCCTTGATGTTCTTCTCTGAGGCTGAGATGGGTTTGTGTCTCTTTTGCTTGATGATGGCTGTTTCAATGCCCCTGAGACACAACTGCACATCCTCCCGAAAGGAGGGCGTGTACAGTCCATAAATTATAGGGTCGGTGCAGGTGTGCAGCAAGCCAAAGAGGAAGAAGCTGTGGTTGACATACTCCGGCATCTTCTGGATCATGGCTGGCTGGAACCAGTACCACAAGCCCAGGAGGTAGTATGGGGTCCAGCAGATGATGAAGGTGGCAACAATCACTATGGTCATCTTGAGGGTCTTCATGCGTGCCTTGGAGATGTGGTCATTTTGATTTCTTGTCAAACCTGCCAAGGAGAGTCAAAAGGATAGTTGAAGATAGGGGAAAAGCAAGACAACAGAACCATCCATGACTCTGCTTCTGCCAGAGAGTGGAGACCATCTCATAATCTGGTCCATGTCCCAGAGGAAGAAGACAGCAAGGACTAGGGTCAGTAAGTTTGTGCAAAACCTCTTAGTTGGTTTATCTTTCAAAGGATGTTGTGACAGACCCAACAACAGTTCCAGGCTGAAGAAGTTCAGTCATGGAATCTTGGTGGACATTAATGGGCTGGGATCTACCTACCTTTATTGACCTTTAGCTGCTTACTGATCTCCCAAAGGATCCGGATGTAACAAACAATCATGACGCTCAGGGGGGTGATGTAGAGGGTGGTGAAGGTGAACATGTTGTAGACCATTTCCTCCCAGTGCGCTCTGAAGCTTCCGTGAGTAACACACTGGGTGAAATTCCCTCCTGGGATTGTGTTCAGGTGGAAGAGGAAAAGCTGAAATGGAGAAACAAAGAATAACTCAGACAGGATTTGGAACAGAGCACCATGTCCTGGAGATGCTGCTGGCTGTGCATGGAGAGCACCTCCCTGCTGTTGTTGGACTGGGAGAGAGGCTCTGGGCACCTAACTTATGGCTTGGTCTGGTGCTGGTGGAGTCCATTGATTGGGATGGACTGGCTGGGGATGTCAGGATGGAGAAGCCCTTCTCCAAAACCACCCCAGCCTAGGCAAAATCCATAGGGAGGGCACTGAACCTTACCTGGGGCAAAGCCAGGAGCACGCTGCCAGCCCAGGCAGCACGGAGCAGCATTCCATTGCGGCGGTGAGCACGGGAGAAGGGATGGAGGATGGCCGCATGCCGGTCCAGGCTGATGACCACCAGCACCAGCGCAGCTGCGTACATAGCAAAGAGCTTGAGGAAGTTGAGGATCTTGCAGGAGATGTCCCCTCCATACCACTGCACTGTCACGTTCCATGCCGCATCCAGGGGCATCACCATCACTGTCACTAGCAGGTCGGCCAGTGCCAGGCTGAGGATCAGTGGCTGCACGTGGGATTTCCTCCTCTTCCTCAGCAGGCTGCCCAGCACCGCCGCATTGCTTCCTGCCGCCAGCAGGAAGAAGACGGCTGTGATGATCACACGGACCTTCGCTGCTTGAGTGAACTGGGGCTCCACCCAGTACTGGGGGTACCCAGAGGCTGAGACATTGGTGTCCTCCTGCGCAGTGGGGCAGTGGGGAGATGCAGGGAGCTGCTCCTCACTCATCCCCTGCTGAAACACAAGCAGCAAAGTGAAACCCTTCTTAGGGGCTGTGTGGAGTGTGCAGCTTCAACATATGGACCAGTGGGGAGATGGTGGGATCTGCACTGGAGGCACCAGCAACAGTCTGCCCCATCCTGTCTTGTCCTGTCCTGTCCCTGCCTGTCCCCTCTCTGTTGCCCATTTTGCAAAGCCACCGTGTTCCCCCATCACGGTGACCCAGCCTGGCTGCCCTCTCTGGCTCACCCCTGCTGTAGCTACAGTGACTGCTCAGACAGACATACATTTTTAGCTCTTTGCGAGGTGGCTGAGCAGCTGGGAAAGCAGGCGTGGTGGCCAGGACCATGGAACCAGTCACTGTCTGCCAGCATCCTGCTGGGAATGGATCATACGAGAGCTGGCTGAGCCTGTGCTGGGACAGCTGTGCTCGGTTCAAGGACTTGTTCTTCCAAAGGGGGTTTGTAAGCAGGGCTCGGCTTTTTAGAAACCCCACAGCCCTTTCCATTAGTGTATTAAACCTTAATGGTCCACCTCCATCTCCAGTGACGGATCTGGGGTCATGGGCAGGAGCAGCTGGGGGTGGCCAGGCAGGGAGAAGGGGGGTCCCACACCGGCCAGGGTCTGACAGTGGCTCCTCGGAGAGGATCACAGTGGCATTTAGGAGCCTGGACCTTCCCAGGACCCAAGCAGCACCAGCTCAACACCTCTGTCCCTTTCACTTCTGGAGGCAAAGCAGGAGGAGGAGGGGAAGGTGGAACCCTCCCTAAACAGGGGGTGGCTGGAGACTGATGAGCAGTGTGATGGTCCCCACACTTGATTTCATTGCCCTTTTTACCTGAGCAGAACTCACGTTTTAAGGGCAAATACTTCCAAGTCCTGTGGCCATGAGCTGTTTACAGTCCCAGCTGCAGGTAAAGCACATCTCTTACTGTTTCAAGCACCTTCCTGTTTGCTGATTCCAAAATCACAGAATCACAGAATCACAGAATGAACTAGGTTGGAAAAGAGGTTTGAGATCAATAATCAGAATAAAGCATTCCTTACCTTTGTACAAATAACTGGAACAGCAGAGATCAAATCTGTCTCCCCAGCTCTGCAGGATGGAGACGCCAACACCTTGCAGCAATGCGCCCTCCTCCAGCCCCACCACCCACACCCCGAGCCCCCTTCCCCTTGCTGTCTTCACCCCCTCCCTCCCCAAAGACCAACCCAACAAACAAGCAGCAAAAAGAAAGAACAGCTAAAAAGTACCGAGTTGCTTGTCTGGAAGAAACAAGAAGAAATCCATGCCCAGGTCAGGATTTATCCCAGCTGATGGGAGCATACCTGGCATACGCATGCCCTGATGCTGAGAGAAGATGCTCCGTGCCTTTCCCACGGATCCCCCACTGCTGCGGTGCTGAGTCAGGATGCTCCAACGTTTCTTTGCATCACATCCCTGCAACAAACCTTGAAGCAGTAAAATTTCCCCTTGCCAGCGGCCAAGCCGGGAGCGACGCTGCTGTTAGCACAGGCGTATGCAGGCATCTGGAGATGGGAATGCTGCTGCAAACACCCCTGCACCTGCAAACCAGGAGCAGGGCACACCGAGGTGGGTGCACACGGGCAGCCTGGCTCAGGCAGCCACCATCATCCCTGTCCTCATCAGCTTAATGAGCTGCCCACTTAATGAGCACGCAGCGGGGATGATGACAAAGCTGCTATAACTCAAGAAATGGCCAAAATTCAAAACGCTGTGGCCAAATGTGGCCCCATCAGGGATAAGTGCCTGTATTGGTTTGCTATAAATACAGGAAAATGAGTTAATTATCCTGGGAGTTAGTGATGAACGTCCCGTTGCTCAGACAACCGAGACACTCGCAGACACGCACACACATGCACCTCAGAGATGCTCCGGGATCACTCGGGTCCGTGGGAGCATCACAGGTACGTGCCTGGACTGGAAATGCTGTAAGGAGGGAATTAATAAGGGTAAATGAGGTTCATTTTGCCATTTTAATGAATACACTTTTTTCCTGCAGTCTATCAGTTACCATCTTGTTCTTTCTGTATTTCTTGCAGCATAACACAGTAAGAGGGAAGGACTTTGGGAGGGACAAAGAGCTCACAAGAGCTTAAAGAATATGATGTGCAATGTGAGGGCAGGGAGGGAAACTGAGGACATTTTGCTCCTCTGGCCAGTAAAAGAGCTGTGGGGGTGAAAGAGGGACAGCCCCAAGCCCTGGTGGGGCCAGCACTGGCAAACACTCTCCCACGGGCTTCACCAGGACTTTAATGACATGCAGATAGACCTTCACATCTTCCAGGCTATTAAATTAAAGAGTATGTGGTGTACAGGTCCCTGCAGATCCCAGGCTGGCAGTGGTAGCTCTGCATTATTCCCCAAGAGGAGGAGATTCCCTTTCTGGAATAGGTTTTCCATCATTAAAACTACTCCCACTTATTTCAGGAGGAAATGCCTGAGCTCTGAGGGTGGTTGCACCATCTCTGAGGCTGCTGTGCTGGCAGGAGTGCTCCTAGGCACAAGCAGAAGAGATATTTTCCCCTTTGTGGGTTTAAGAGTCAAATTGTGTGGCAGAGGGACCAGCTCCTGAGACCCAGGAGATGCTGCAGGCACTGGACCATGTTTGCCCTGGAATCCCCTAAACTCTCCATCACTTCTGCATGGAGCTGCTGAAAGGGATCAGGATGGAAACTCTCTGCTCAGAGCCACAGAGGGCAATTCCTGCATCCAAAGTGCTTTACATACGGGGGAAAGAGAAAAGCAGACCCTGCTGGCACTGCCAGCGACCACCAGCCAGCCCACCACATGGGATGGGACTGTCCCCATCATCTCCTTACCTGACAGGAGCATCACCCACCAGTGCCTTGGGAACAAGCCTGGCCCTTGGGGGAAAAATAGCACAAAACCCACAAAGAAGTTGAGTGGAAGCCTGTTTGTTCCAGCAGCCACCTCCTCCTGACATTAGGTTTGTGCTTAAAGCTGACATTAATTTGGCCCCACACACTCATCCTTATTTTTCCTTTCATTTAGCCCTTTGCACCTGCACAAAAGCAATTAAATAGCAAGTCAGGAATGTATTCCCTGTTTGTCCTTCATCCTGGCTGACGGCCTTTTTGTCTAGAAATGTCCTCTCCATCCCTGGCTGTATGATGCAAGAGAGGGACAGGATTTTTCTTGGGAACTGTAAGCCTTGCTCATGCCACAACAAAGCCTTTAGTCTCTGTTCGGAGAGGATTTTTTTAGCATACCATCACACAGAAATGTCCTGGGCATGCATTAGCAATAAGTCTTATTTTAAGGGTGGGGTCCCTTATTGAAATGACTGCTTTTCTCCGGTGTTTGCACAGTAACCCCCTTGTGTTTTCTCTCTTTTTTTTTTTTTTGCTCATCTCCTCAAAGGTCAGTTTGGATGTTGTCTGCATGGCAGCCTTCAGCCGAATCTCTGAACACTGGTTTAACGATCAGAGGGTTTTGGTGTCCAGGATTAGGAAACAGTGCTGGCAGGCAGGGTTTGTTTCCATACATCCCAGTTTGGCTCTTCCCAAAATCTTCTCCTCTTGGGATGCTGCCCCAGTACACCCCCAGAGCTGCAGTCCAGCGCTGGGTCATGAGGGGACAGAGCATCCCCCAGTGTCCCCAAATAGGTCTTATCTCCCTAGGCTGGAGAAAACAGAAATCAGGAACCACAGTGGGCAATACAGTCCCACTGACAATTTCTGCCCAAGCAGAGCTCAAATAAAAATCCAAGTGCTGTGTTTTTCCATCAGACACCCCGTATATACCAGGATCTCATCCAGGGAGAGCAGCGTGGGATATAACTTCCATTAACTTATTGCAAACACAGGACAGGGAACCTGCTGCTGTTTATCCTGATAAATAACTGCCAGGGTCTTGGCTTCCCAAAGAGAGAAAAACTTGTATTTTCCTCTCTGAGAGAAACTCCAGCTGCTGATTGTTATGGGGGGTAACGATGCATGATTCTTCTTCACTGCACTCATCACCCGCACCCTCCCCCCAGGCAGGTGCTTCTGCAGGGCTGGCTGCCCAAAAACTCCCCTTTATTCAGAAAAACCTCATGATTTCCGTGTTTTTAATGCTGATTTCCCCTCCCCCCTCAATTCTTCTCCTCTTTTTCCAAACCTTGAATTGTCTTAGGAGCAGCTGATCCAAGGAAATTTTTGTCTCATACTGGACTCAAAACAGAAAGTCTAGTCAGGGACATCTGACATGCAATGTTTTTGTGAGTAAATACCAGCGTCCATGAAGTCATTTCCCGGGGTTAGAAATGAGCTCACCTCTGGAACAGCTTCTCTTCTTACCCAAAGTTCACAAGTCAAGAGATTGGGAAGCTCCCACTTTTCAGCCTTTTCATTAAATAACAGCATCATAAAAATTAGCATGGTGCCACTGTGCTGTAAATTACAAACAGGTCCGGAACAGGGGATCACCCAAAATTCCCCAAAATCTCTAAGGCAAAAGACAGAGACACAAAGCCCAGTGATCACCGGGGATAAACCAGCACCTCATTCTGCCTGCTCAGCCGGCCCTGGCCGCTCTGCCGAACCTGCCAAGGAGGGATGATGATTGCTGCTCCTCCTGGGGATAATCTGGGTCATCCCATCCCCCTCCTAAAAACCCTTGTTTAAAGCAGAGGGAGGGATCTGTCCTGCCTTCCGGGCTCAGTTACTTGGTAAACTGTGCCTTTAGACCATTTCTTGGTGAGACAATGCTCTGTTTCTGATTCAGCTTTGTATATCAAAAACTCCCTGATAAAAACCCTTCTCCAGGGGGTATCACACCATCAGCCAGGAGTACTGGGAAAAACATACTCAAACCTGCCGCAATTCCCACCTTTTAATACCCTGGCTGGTGCTCCTGATGCTGCTGAGCCCAGATGTCCAGAGCATCATTCCCAGGGGTTCCCTAAGTTTACATCTTCCCATGCAGAGCAGCAGCTCTCAGGGTCTTTCCTCTATTTTTCACCAGGACATGTCAACTCGAGCAACATCCCCCTCCCTCATCTCTAAACTGGAAAAGAAAGAGGAGGGAATTCATCATCCCAGACCAAATCCTGAGGTCAAGCCCCACGAAACATGGTGGGATCTGGTGCCAAGTCCCATCTGCTCACCACCAAGCGATAAACCTGTTTTTGTGTGTGCATCACTGCCCCACTCAGCTCAGCTTCCCCACAGCAGCTTTGCTTTCTTGCCCAGGCTGGAATTTATTTGGGGGGGAAATTATTTGGGAACTTTCACCTGGCACCCCAGTCCCCAGTAAAGCAAGAAAATCACCCACAGGGTCAGTGGAGGGGCCCTGGGTCCCCTTCAGCTTCAGCACGCACTGACCCAGTCAGGGCTCTCACTGCCCTAACTGGGTATTTTTCTTGAGCTGGAAGAAATTATGAAATGCCAATGTTTTCGTTGTGACTAACCATGGAAGTGAACAATTTTGCCCTTGTTTTTGGACAGGGTTTAGTTGGTCTCCTTGCCTTTGCCTTCTGTGCCCTCTTTTATCCTCAGCTTTTCTTATTCCCTGTGGGACCCATCCATCGCGTTGCTCCAAATATCCTCCTCCTTCCAAGCTCTCAAATAGGATTGTGTGTCCCAAGGCCATATTTTGGTGCTCCCTTTGGATGCTCCTTCCCAAACATTGGCCAGATTCAAGGGCTGGTCTCCTTTGTTGCACTGGGGGAGAGGTGAGATGTGGGGAAAGCTGACATCCCTGTGGGACCCTTGCAGGATGGATGTCCTACCCAGGGCTTGCAGGAGCAAAAAGCAGGGAACGCCTCCCCTGACACCTCTTTCCCATGAGCTTCATATCTCCAAGCAGTTTTCAAGGCTTCAAGATACTCCTGGGTGAACTTTATGCAGACATATGATCCTTCTCTATGCTTTTAGGAAAGGATCAGTGGCTTGGGGGACAGATATCATCAGTGCTGAATTTAATGAGCCAAAGGGATATAATTTCTGCTCCCCAACCCTGCTTTTGCCCTACTGCAAGAAATCTGCTCTGAGCCAAGCCACTGGGACTGCAGGACCCCAGTGACCATCCCTTAAGATAAACAGCAGTGCTGACATCTCCCCCATCCAGATTTGTCCTCCCAGTGAGGTATTTCTGGGAGCCAGTGCTCAATTTGCTCCTGCTGTTTCTCTGCAGAAGGGCTCACCTCCCATGCTGCCTTCCCAACCTGCACCCAGCAGTTTTTGTTTCAGATGGGACAAAGTGCTCACACCAGGAGCTGCCAGCCCTTCCTTCTGCAGCTCTTGGCCCCACCAAACCCTCTGGTGCGCTCCCGGCATACACACATTTACCGTCCAGTGAAAGCTGATCTGGCCACATATTCCAGGGGGAATCCCAGCAGCGCTGGAATTAGCTCAGCAGAGATCGGCTTTTCCAAGTGTGTCCTTGGCATATTGCATGAGGTCGTGAGATATTTTACATCTCCGGTCGCCCCCATGACCACAGGCACTCCAGGAAGGGGAGGCATTTCCATGCTCTCTTTTGTCAGTGGAGATACTGGCAAACTCTTTCAGAGCTGAAACCTGGGGGCAGATCAACCCTGGTTACCCCAGCCCAGGCAGGGCTCCACATTGCTCAGTGCAATAATTAACTGGACATAAATTCCCACAAGGTTCAGCCAGGAGTGCCCACTACCCACATAGCTCCATCTCTTCCACCTTTCTGCCTATTCCATGTAGAGGCTCATCTGAACACTAAAAAGACTTTTTAACCCCAAACTTCACTTTCATTGCCATCACTGTTGCCTCTGGTCTGACTTACACAGCCTACACCTCTCCAATGTGCTGCCAGTGCAATCCCTGCAAAACAGGAGAAAGACAAACTGGAAGAACCAAGCCCTCGCCTGCACATTCATAGATCAGGCAGGATTTTGCTGTTTTTTAGGAAAAACTGGCTGACATTTTGCTGGTGTAAATCACTGCAAACCTGCCCACCTCAACTTGGTTTATAGCAAGAAAATGGAGGAAAAGGCACAGATGAGATCAGGGATCACCATCCCATGTGTGGGAGGCTGCTCTCCGTGCCAGCACGGGTGCACAGCCTGGAGTGCATCCCAGACCAAAGCCAATACCTATAAACAAGACCAATAAATCAAGGATTTTTTCAGGACCAATTAATTACCTAAATCAACATGGACTTTGACACAGGATGGTCTTTGTCCATCCAACCCTGTCCAGAGCTAAAGCAAACAGTCGGTGGGCTGTGGGTTGGAGCTCTGCTCCTGCCCTTCCTTTGCAGTGTAAATGTCCCCATTGAGGTGCTGTCCTGGCTTGGACCTGGCCACATTCCCATCACGCCTGTTCCCATCGTTCGACCGCTTTTACATCATTGATCAGAGGTTGTGCAATAGCTCAGGCCCTGCCACAAACCCACATGTGCCGGCAGGATGTTCCCCACATGCACCATGATGCTGCCCTGCAAGTGTCCCTAAGCAGCTAATGCTCCAGGGAGAGGCTGAAATATGCATTATTCATGGAGGGCTTAAAAATAATGGCCTTCTCCATCTCGCAGAGAGTGTCTAAATGAGTCAGAATTCTTATCTTAATTTCCCCAGCTCAGAAACATAATTAAAAAGGGATTTGCTATTGAGGCACTTCTGGTGTTCTCACAGCATCACGGTTTCTGCCCCTCCACACTCTGATGGGGAAGGAAAGACAGCAGATATGGCCAGGGCACCTAGGAGGGAAATACCAGTGGGACCCTTCTGCAGTCCAGGATATCCCACTGACCACTGAATCCCTCCCCAGGGTACATGGGTCTATATGTGTGCAGCAGGGATGCAGGTGACAGTCCCGTGCCACCCCAATACCAAACATGCCCTGCAAAAGTACTAGAAGAAGCCCCTTTCCTTTACAGATGGAATCATGGAACAGAGGGCACCCTCTTTTACATATCAGGGGTCAGTTGTGTTGTGCTGGTGCCAGCAGATATTTGGGGGCTCACCCCGTGGAACAGACCCCTCAACCAGCACAGCCACAGACACTTACTGTCCCCTCTCTCCTGGCTCTTCCACCACTGCAGAAAAAGCCTTCCTGAGCTCCAGAGCTAAAATCAGTCTTTCCCTGGATCCTGGCTCTCCTGGCGTCCCCACTGTGCGCTGCCTTTTGTATCTGTTCCATAAATGATGTTTATGGAGCTGAGCACTCCTGAGCCCCAGTAGAAGCTTTAACTCCCAAGCAAATCCTTCCAGAGGGGAAAAAGGTCCACTCACTCCTTTTCTCCCAATCACAGCCTGTAAATCCTCATCTGCACAATGAAAACAAACTCCAGTAATTCATTTTTTTGGCTCTTTTCCAAAGATTTTGGGCAGCTGGAGTGCAATTTTGTGCTGATGAAGCGGTGGAGGAGGGCTTAAGTGAAAAAATATTGTGGTGGCTGCAAGGTTTGCTGGTGTTTCAGAGCTCAGAGGGAACCTCAGGGACCTGCCACATCTCCAAGTTCTCCTACAAACCATGGAAATCGCCACTCCGGCTCCTGGGATAGCAAAACAGGATTTAAAAAACAACATTAGCCACCCCTGGAGCATGGCTGGAGAAGTGCCGGGAGCCAAGTGCTTAATGAAATCCCAGCTCCCAACTCTCCTTTCTAAACCACGCAAACTTCCCCAAAGTGTTTGGGATGGAACAAAGTCATCAATCAGTTATTTTAACTCCCATCTCCGTAAACAGAAGCAAGCCCAGAAACATGCAGCAGGGGAAAATAACCGTCAGCTCCCTTTGGCGGAGCTGAGAGGGCGCAGGGAGGGAGGACAAGGGCAGCTGGCGGGGAACTAAGCACGGCCTTGGCCCAAAAGGGGATTTTACGGGCCCTACAGAGCATTTCACAGACCCCACAGCCTGTGAATTCCACATCCAGCCCTGAGAGCAGCCCCTCCAGCCCTGCTACCCTCCTGCTGTGGTGCAGTTGGCTTTTGGTGATGGTCACTCAGCCCATGCTGTACTAGAAAGGGTGGGAGGCACGAAGAACCAGGATGGGCATTACTTGCCAGTTTTCCCCTGGATTTATTAGATGAACAGAAGAAAAGTTATGGATACAACCACAAAGGAGTGTGGGGAGGGATATGCTGCTGCACCATCTGTTGTCACACTCCTCTGACACTGCCCCAGCCTTGGCACTGGTCAGAGGGAGCATTAAGCATGGCAGCATTCACATAAATACCTCATGGCTCTGTGATTTCACATCAGTAATGAAACCATGGAAAAAACCCATGAGATTTGGGTAGGCTCCCCAGCATTAATCTGGGAGGGGAATGAGTCCAAGAGGCTGTGGATTTGCTGCTTTCTGATGGGAAGTAGCAGCCTTAGGCAGCTGAAGCCACCGGTGATGGGCAGAAAGATAGGAGCAGTTTGGTCTGGGATGTATCCTTCTCACTGGCCACAGGTCCTACAGCCCTGCAGAGACTACCCCAGGCATGGGGTAGCCCCTGGCTTGTCCTCTCCACCCTATGGGTTGGAGCATCATTCACCTCCAGGCAGATGGAAAGCATCCCCTGGAGCCAGTGGTGCTCAGCACTGGGAACATCTGGAGCTCTTCTCATGCTGTTCCCTCCAAAGTCAGCCACATGTCGGAGCTGCAGCAAGGGATGGTCAAGCCAAGAGAGACCATGCAAATGAACTTTTCTAGAGACTTGGGGTTTGCATGAACTCACACGTCCCAAACCTGCTCCTGAAGCCACACACCTGTCTCCAGAGCTTGTCTTGAAGGAGACATGCTAGAGAGAAAACAGCCATGCTGAGGAAGCTGCAAAATCACCTGCAGAAATGCCTGCACCCACACTGGGTTAGAGCTATCATCCCATTTCCATAATGTAAGGAATAACATTTTATTCCTTTTGCAGAACAGCACGTTTCCTTACCCAGCAGTGTGACCCATGGAAATCGATGCCAGGATGTGGGCAAGCAGCCAGTGGGACTGGAGATGTCTTGCCAAGGCATCAATGCTGTGCTTAGTGTGGGTCAACTGTGGTGGGAGGTAGGTGCCATCTGGGGAAAATTAATTCCTTGCTCTCTGCCTCAGCACCTTTTCCACGCCTCATCCTCATCATGGCGGAGAAACGGAGACGAGCTCCGTGTTTATGTCGGAGGTCTGGAGCTTCCAGTTCACTGGGCACTCCTTGCCCACCAGATAAACATTCTGCTGGGTTTTGGCACATCTCAGGTGTTTTTTCCTTTTCCCTCGTAAACATAAACAGGAGCTGGTGTAGGTCACCACTGATTATTTTTTTTATGTGACATCTTGATCTGTGTTCCTCCTGCACCACTCCCTCTGGCAGCAGGGCTGACAAGGAGGCAGTTTGGGACACCACTGGCCCCCACTGGCTGCCCCAACACCCATCCCCGTGCTTTGGGGGTGGCTCCTGACACATAAAGCACATGCTTTCACGCCACACTCCTGCAGCAACTGTCTGCACAGTCCAGTGGCTCTGGGGCTGCGTGCTTGGGTGGCAGTCACTTGCACAAGGCCACATGCTTTGTCAGCGCCCAGGAGGCCTGAGTCCACAGACCAGCTGCCACAAGTTACATGAGAAAAATGTGGCTGCAGAGGGAGGAAAAACCTGGAAGTCTGAAGCCAGTGTGCGGCAAGCAGGAAACTCTGGTTAGGGGTCATTGCTAGATCTCCCCATGGCTCGAGGGAGATGCAGTCACATTTAATTACAAGGATGGTCCTGCCTCTGCAGCTCTGTGCTACCCCGGGTGTCCAAACCAATCCCACTGGCTTTGTCCCACATCCTCACATCCCCACAGCATCCTCATTTGACCCCTGCTAGAGCCAGCACAGGGGCAGAGGTGGGCAGGCAGTGCAGGGAATGGTACCCAGCTGAGCCATACCCCACACTTGCAAAACAGGGCAACTCCACGTGCACTACTGGGTGGGCACCATATTTATCCCAGGTGTATCCAGGTAAAGCCAAAATAGCATCCCCAAAACTGCTCACCTTATCTCCACCTTCAACACTCAGCAGCATCTATTTCAGATCCAGACCCCGGGCGAACCCCTAACAGAGACAGTGCTGTGCTGGGATGTGGTGCCCACACCGGGACATGGTACCCATACTGTGCCCTGCCCCGCCACCAGCAGCAGCCTCCACGCCGTGGCATCGCCACAGGTTTCTGTTTACCATCACCTTATTAAGGGATTATTCAGGCTGCGGTTTCCTCGCGCGTCCGATCTGTTTGTGCTCGCGGCCGGTGGCTCGGTGCCATCCCCTAAGCTACACGCTGGGCTATATAAGCGACCTCGCCGCCTCAGCGGTGGGAGGCTTGCACACAGCCCGGCTCCACTCGGCGCAGGGGAGGTTTCGGTAAGCTGCAGCTCTCTCTCTTCCTCCCAATCGGCTGCAAATCCCTGAACCCGCAGCTGACAAGCCCTCGTCTCGCCCGCGGATCTCAGCTCGGCTGGCGGCTCCGTGGCGAGAAGACGGGACTCTCCTTAAGTGGGGTTTCAGTGGCTTTTTAGGTAAGAGAGAAAACCCAACCCAATCCTGCTGTTTTTCCTTTCGTGGCAGATAGTGGGTATAATTCTGCTGTGCTGAGGTGGTTTAATTAAGTGCAGCTGTGACTGAAGGTGAGGCGGTAATTAATTAATGGACAGATGACGGCACAGAGGCTGAAAAACACGGATGGGGATGCAGTTCCCTGCGTCCCGCTCCTCCCTTCCTCGTCCCAGCTAATGGTCTTGGGGAAGGGTTACGGGACAGCTGGAGCGAGGGTTTGGGGGGCTTTGTTCACGTGGGGCTGTTTGATCTCCTGCGGCTCTGTCCCGCGCTGGCTTCCCCAGCCCCCTGCCAGAGGGGGGCACAGGCAACTCCAAACATCCCTGCTGCCAAGATCCAGCCGCCTGAACCCCCCTTTTCTAGCATCGCGTGTCTGGGTACAGAGGGATGTATCCCAGTCCCAAACCCAGTGCTGAACAAGTTGCAGTCAGCTCCAAAAATAGTCGCCAAGGGGGAAACAGGATTAATTTTTTCCTGGTTATTGTCTAGCTGCGAGTTCACGACCCCACCGTAAGCCCACAAAACACCGCTCATGTGTTGCTTGTTATTTTTGCTTGACTGGGATTTGCTGAGCCATAATCAAAGTATTTCCTAGTCCCACATTCCCCAGTCTCTGAGGGGATGGTTAGTACCACTTAAAAATAACAGTGTTCTTACTCCTGGCTGCTCTTTGTCAGCTCCATTTTATGGGTAAACTGAGGCACCAAACAGCTGGGGCAATATTCTCCCCTCCTCCTAGTTCATCAATTTTGGGTGCATAAAGTAAAGCACCTGGAATTCCAGCTGGTGTCACTAGGGATAACACCAGCTCCATGGGCACATTCAGAAATTAAATACCCAAATGGTTAAAGATCTAGGGCAAAACAAAATCTGAAGTGGCTGAGCTGGTGAAGAGTGACACAAAGCCTCAGTCCCACATCTGTGCCTGTGGGAAAAGGAAAATATTGAGCTTCTTGCTACATTTGCAGGAAAGACTTGGCTTGTGCATGGGGTTTTCCACTTTCAGAGGTCCTCAGGACCCTTCCCCCTCCCCACGCTCTGGGATATGCTGGGCTAAGATTCTATCCTCACACTATGCCCAGTTTTCAGGCAGAAGGATGGAGGCATGGAGATGTCCCTGCTCCTTTGGGGAGCAGAGCTGGGTGCTGGGGGGCCTGCAGAGCTGCGCGGGCTGTGAGAGATCCCTGCAGAAGTATTTAAGCTGTTCCAAGGCATGTTAAGGAGATGCTGTTACAAAGCAGTGCTCTGCAGAATAGATTTGGGCTCAGATGTGATGGTGAGAAGCAGGGGGAATGTGAGCGCAGATGTGGAGCCCCTGCTGCTCCCCAATGGGGGAGTAGATGAGGAGCTGTTGGGGGTGGGTGAGCAGAGGGTATAAGTGGCCCTGTGGCATGTTTTGGAGTGGTTCAGCCTAGGAGAAGCTCCCCAAAAGCAGCAGGACCAGGGTGAACCTCAACACAGTCAGGCTTGTCTCTGCAGGACTGGGGAAGGCTACGGAAACTCCAGGAAGCCCGCGGTCACCTCTGGAGACAACGATGGTCACCATGAAAGGCTGGATTCTCCTCCTCCTCTTGGGAGCCACGTCCGTTTTAGGTGAAGGTTAAACGTTTCCATTCCGGTCACCGTGCTGTCCCCTGCCCACACCAGTGCAGGCATGTCTGTTGGCAGCCGCTGAGCCAGCAGACACAGCCTGACATCGATGCTGGGTGCTGGTCTGGGTCACTGCGGCATTTGCCCAGCCAGACAACTTCCACACAAGGACTGGCTCCCATCCAGCCCCAAGAGTTCAAGCAAAGCCTGTCTGCAAGTCAGCCAGCTTCTGGTTGACCAGGGATGAGCTCCTCGGCCCACTGGTCATGCTGGGACCATCCCTGCCTGCTGTCCCTGAGACCCCACAGTGTCCAGTCTGCACCCACAGGAGCTGGGCACAGGGGAGAGCTGGTGCTGAGTCTCAGCTCCTCAGTTTATATGGGACTAGTCCCAGCAAGCACTCCAGGAACCAGCCATGGCCATCAGCTCCCTTTGGGCATGCGGGTGGCCAGCAAGTGCAGAAACCAGTTCTTGCCCCATAGGGACAACCACCATTATCCACCTTGGATTTTCTCCTTGCGCATGGAGACGCAGGAGATACTTTACCTCTCCAGCTATAAAAAGATGAATCAATCTGAGCTGCTCCAACACAGGAAGTACAAAAAAGTTTTTCTTCAGTGATAAGGGAAATAGAAAATTTGTATCATACCTGAGCTGCAGTGATGCTGTGGGACATCTCCATTATGTCCTTCTCTTGGCATCTCCTGCACTGCATCCTACAGGAGCTCTAACCAGCCACAGTCCAATGGGAAAGCTGTAATATTGAGCCTAAGGATGCCCAGTTCCTTGAATCTAATTTATTCTTTCATTTATTGACCCTTAGGACAAAGGATTCTGAAACCAGCCCTCAGCAGGGTCCAGATAAGACCGAAAACCTTCAGCCCGCTGGTAATGCTCAGCGTGGAGAGTAAGTTAATTCCCACCTTGGGTGGATCTTCCTCGCTGGACAATTTTTCCAACCATTTACAACTAACCAATATTATTTGAGTAGAAGAGGACATTTAGGACATTCTATGATTCTTTGATTTAGGCAATGGAATAAATGTTAATCATCCACGACCTCCTGTAGGGTTTTGGCTATCGCTGACACATGCTGTTGGCTCCTCTCCTGGAAAAGGGAAGGTCAACGTTGTGACCACAGCCCCAGCTCCTGCGGGAGGCACGCGCGGGCTGGGAGGGTGAGAAGAGCCCGGGGATGGGCCAGCACATGCTCTGACCTGCCTTTACCCCGCCCAGCCTGTCCCCACACCCTGGGTGGTTTTGTGACACCATTCCTTTAGAATCAAAGCCTGTGGGGAATAATTAACCTGCAGAGCCTACTCTGCTCATTAATCCCCAGGAGATGCCCCAACCTCTCATCTTTACTGCCCACAGCTCAGGATTTAAATTCCGGCAGGCAATGAAAGGGCTGGCCATGCTGAAGGATTTGGGGATTTTCCCAGCCATTTGCCCAGCTCCCAGCAGCTCGCTTAGCCACTGGGAAGAATCAAAGCACCAAAACCACGGGCACTGAGAGTTCCCCTCCACTTGTTGAGAGGTATTTTTAGGAAAACTACCAGTAAAATAGTTTTCCCCTCCAAGTGGATGGCACAAGGCAGCGATGCTGGGGCTGGCTCCCTGGCTGGCAAACCCTGCCTGAATCACCCCTCTGCCCACAGGTACGAGGAGCAGCTCTCGCCGGGGAGACCCGACCTTCACCTACGTCAGACGCAGTACGTTCCTGCCGGCCGGTGCCACGGGGTAGCCCTGTCCCTTCCCATGTCCCCACCAATGCTCAACCCCTCAGCTTCTCCCTTGTCCTCCACTTTCTGCTTTTTCTGCTGTCAAAATGCTACCCAGAGCCATATAATGCCATTTCCCTCCACAGGATTCCCCTCCTCATTTCCTGTCATCACCAGCCCTGCAGATTAAAGCAGCTGATCCCCATCAAACTTAGGATCTTGCTGAGATCCCGCTTTAATCTCTTGCACAATAAATTTTTGCTTGGGGCAAGCACAAATAGGCATTTATGCACAGGATGTGACCATGTCCCCAAGCCCACCTCCTCCTGCATGCTTAAATAGTAAGTCATGGATACACTACTTGGGATGCTGAACCAGAGATGTCGATGTGCCAACAGATTAAAACCTTGCCCATCTAAGCCAAGAGCTCACTACAAGCCAGACGTGATGCTCCCATATCTGCTCTCATTTAAAGGGTCTTTTCCACTCACCTGCTTTTATAAGCCAGGATCATTTTCAACCATCCATTCACAATTTGAACAGTCCAGCCCTGTGCCTGTCTGCCTTTCTAAGAAACAAATTAACCTGCTCTATTACAAATTGGGTGGAAGAATAGGTATGGGAGATAACATAGAACATGTCTCCAAGAAACTTCGTTTTTAGAAACTTTAGTCACTAGCGCATCCTCATAAATATTATTAGAACACTGTCATTTTAAAAAAAGCCCAAACCACAGACTTGGAGCGGATCTCATCCATTCAAAGTAGCTTAAATTAATAACATCTACTAACCCAGTTAAAGAAATTCCTTTAAAAATCTAACCTCATATTAAACTCTCAATGTATTTTGCAAATTTTCTCTGTTTTACCAATCAGCTGGCTCCCGACATGCTCAGCCTGCTCGGTAGCATCTTAAGTTTCTGGTTAGCATGCAGTAAAAGTGGTGCTCACAACAGGACACATGCTGCCCCTACAGAAAACATATGTTGAAATTTGGCTAAAGACATTCAACATGATCATACCAACAATTTTACCCTTTTTTTATAACTATTTAACCATTTTACCTTTTTTTTTTACTATTTAACCACATTTGAAACAGACAAGTGTTGCCCCTCAAACAACATTTAAATGAGAATGTGTGTTTGATTTCCTTAAGCCAAAGTTATTCAACACTAAGCATGAGCTGCCTGCACTTTGCTCCTCTTGGGTTTATCTTAATCATCCTGAATTTGGTAGCCTGCGGGGAATTAAGTCAGAAGCCTTCAGATGCCTTCTCATGCTTTAATTCCCAGCTCCCTGAACATGCTTTGAGTTTGTTTAATCCATGTGGTGCGTAATAACCAAATGTATAGTCTGAACTCTATAGAAGCTGCTAAAACCCAACTGCCTGTTTTTGGGCAGCTGTATGTGTAATGTGCGTCTCAGTAACACACCACTGATGTTATTCAAGGTCCACTGGTGCAAGATTCAAAAAGGTTTTTGTCTCCATGGTCGAAATGGAGCGAGTGCTCAGCAAAGTGTGGCCAAACCGGGGTGCAGAAGCGTACCAGATCCTGCCTAGCTGAGCGCTTCTGGGGCGTGCACTGTAATGAAGCAACTGAGGAAGGGCGGCTCTGCATTGGACATGTTTGCTCAGGTGCTCCTATAACCTCACTTACGGGCAGGGGAGGATGTCCTGGTCTCACCACTGCGCAGGTGTTGTACTCCCTTTGCTGTCATTTTACCATCTTTCTCTCCTTTGTCAGAATTTAGTGATTCCCGAGCAGGGCTGGAGAGTACAAAGAGCAGAGAAGGAGGAGTTTACAGCCAAACAGAAAGATAACAGGGACTCACAATATCTTGGGGATATAGAAAAAATCTCATTAATCTTGTAACAGCAGCTCTCAAGGTGGAGTCAGTGACTGCAGACAGCTGCCTCCATGCAACCTCCAGGACTGGGGAAATTTGGGAATATCATATGGGATATGACTATCGCCATAGTCCCTGCTGAAGGGGCTTGTAATTAATTATATTATTCTTATAATCCCCTTTTAACCAAGTAATTCTGAAAACATTCTGAAAACATGTTTTGTGCAGAAAAATTGTTTCAGGTTTACCCTGATTTCTTACATTTATTTCCATCTTTGAAAAATCAGGTAGCTGCTGTACAGGGATGCTCTGTGATTGTAAAAGGAATGACTTGAGCCTTGGGAAAAGACAGATTATTATTTAGGATTAATCACTATAGGTAAATGAGTATGGAAAAATATTTGGGAGACCAGTTGTTAAATCCATAGGGTAATGCTCACTTGGCAATTACCCCACATCCTGCCCAAGCCAGGATACCATTGAATAAGGGGAGACAGCTTTTGGGATAGACCAAAATCACAACTTCTGGGCATGCACCGGTAACAGAAACCTAGAAAGTTTATGACATTGAATTTGTAATTTTGCCAGGGTTGAGCTAAGAGCTCACATGCTGATCTGGATTCAAATTTCCCTGAAATTCAGCCCTTTGGGGAAGGTAAATAACAGTTTCTAGCTGTAATTATATCCACGTGGCTGCTTTCTACTAATTGTCAGGTTCAAAATGACATCGTCCCTGCCTTTCTAATGCACAGCTGTGGATAATCAGGAAAAATATGTTTTGGATACAAGTTGCTCCTTATGCAGTATTTGCCTTATTACATCTAAATTAAAAGCAGATGCGAGAATGTGCTGTGAGTGTTGTGAGGACTTGGGGCTGTTTTTTGACCTGTCTGCTTCTCCAGCCTGCAACATCACCTGCCCCATGGGCCATGTCAACGCCGACTGCGACACCTGCATGTGTGAGGATGCCACCCTGCACGGGAAGGTGTCTCTTGAGGACGGGTCACCTGCTGCCGATGCCCGGGTCTACCTGCAAGCCAAGAAACTCAAGCTGTTGACAACGGCCGATAACAGAGGCATGTTTAGGATCCCGGGAGTTTGTCCTGATGGGAAAAACACCCTTAAAATAAAGAAAGCCAAGTATGCAACAGCAACTGTCACCGTGCCTGAGAGCAACCGGAGAAACCTGGGGATCCAAGTGCAACTGCACCGATCAGGTAGCCCCAAAGAGGGGGGATGCAGGAAGCTTTATGCGGGCATCAGAAATAAACTGTGGTTTTATGGGAGGAAGAGTAATGAGATGGCCTTTTCCTTCTCCTGCAGGCAAACCCTACGTTTTCAGAAGCCCTGAGGACAAAGCCAGGAGAGTGGGACAGAGTGTGTCATTCTGCTGCGATGCCCGAGGGAGCCCAGCCCCCGACCGCTACCTCTGGTAAGGAGCTTGAGTTCAATCTGCCAAAAGTCATAGCTGTCCCATGGATGTCAGTTTTTTTTCCTTACCATCTCCATAAATGGGAGTTTAGCTATAAAACAGTTAAATACTCTGAGAACTGATGGCTGCAAGTGATGGCTTCCCCACAATGGCACAGCAATGTCATCTGCTGAGGGATTCACTGGAAAACACACAAAGAGTTTAAAAACCTCATCAGACACAACTGGCAGCTCTGCCTGCCTGCCAGCTGTCCAGCAGCCACATCTCAGTACTGCCAGAAGTAGGGGAAAAATTTTTAAGTGATGCCACCTAGCCAAACTAAAACCAGGGAAACTGAGGCAGGAAATCTGGCAAAATCCACATAGTAGGATGCAAGATTAAGCCATCGCTGTGCTCCAGCCAGATGGTCAGCCTCTGTCTCCTTAACTGTTCCTGGCAGGTACCACAATGGCTCACTACTGGATCCCTCCTTGTACAAATATAAAAACAACCTGATTCTGAAGAACCTGAACAGAGAACAGTCAGGAGAGTATTTCTGCAAGGCCAGCAGTGCTGGGGGGTCGGCAAAGTCCCAAGTTGCCAAGCTGGCTGTCATAGGTAAGAGAATATGTGCCTGATGCTCTCCAAGCAGCTGGGGAGCTGTTAGTGTGCAGGAACCAGAAACTGCGATACATCTGGTAAAGAAAAGTCACAGGAAAAATACTTGAGGTTTATATCATTCATCTGTTTGCAGATAAGCTTGAGTGAGCTAGTTATGAACCAGATGCTCCCTACAAACCAGAGCTCTGGATTGCATGTGACCTACCAAGCTCAACCTGCTGCTGTCAGATTTCTCACTGTACTTGCTACCTGACATGGGAATATTTCTGCTTGTTTAGGGTTGTTTTTAAAATCTTGGGACACATTTTAGTCTTGCCATAGTCAAAAAGCCAGGCAGCAGCAGAGCATCTAGTTGAGGGCGGGCTGGATGACTACAGTGGATAAGCAGGAGCTGGGATGCCCCTGCAAATAGCTCTTAATCAGTGTCCTAAAGCTAAAGCTGAGCTATTTGCTTCACTGAAATGAGTTAACCAGCTAACAAACTCCTGCAAAAACCTCACTGTTTTTAGAAGCAATGTTTATCTCTGAGGTTTCAGACAACATAGTGATGCCTGTACAATTATTTCATGCTGCTCATTAAGAAATCCTATTCAACAGGAAGACAAGAGGCAGCCTGTGACTCCCAACCCCAAAGCCACCTCATCCGACTTCCTCACGATTGCTTCCAAAAAGCAACAAACTCCTTCTACTATGACGTGGGCAAGTGCCCAGCAAAGACCTGTGTGGGGAAGCTGGATAAGGGACTTCGCTGTAAGGACAATGTCTCCTACTGCTGTGGGGTATCCAAGATGGAAACCAGGGACATCTCCTGTGATGGCTACACGCTCCCCACTAAAGTCATTGTCGAATGTGGCTGCAAAATATGCACCGAGACCAAAATAATGGTTCGAGGCAGAGCCACGGCAGCAGATAATGGTGAGCCACTGAGGTTTGGCCACATCTACCTGGGGAACAAGAGAGTGAGTATGACTGGCTACAAGGGAACCTTCTCCATCCACATCCCAGCAGATATGGAGAGACTGGTTCTAACTTTTGTGGATCGACTGCAGAAGTTTGTGAACACAACAAAAGTTCTGCCCTTCAAGGAAAATGGAGGTGCTGTATTTCATGAGATCAAGCTACTAAGAAAGAAAGCCCCTGTTACACTGGAATCCACTGAAACCAATGTCATTTCTTTGGGGGAAATGGAAGAAGATGATCCAATTGCTGAATTAGAAATTCCTCCCAATGCTTTTTATAGGAAAAATGGAGAGGTCTACAATGGCAAAGTGAAAGCCAGTGTGACGTTTCTGGACCCAAGAAACATCACCACAGCCCCTGTGACACAAAGTGACCTGAACTTTGTGGATGAGGAAGGAGACGTATTTCCACTCCGCACGTACGGCATGTTTTCTGTGGACTTCACGGATGAACAGGGCACCGAGTCCCTCAATGCAGAAGAGGTGAAGGTTCATTTGGATGCTGCTCAGGTCAAGATGCCAGAACACCTGCAAGAGATGAAGCTTTGGTCCCTGAACCCTGAGACAGGGTTATGGGAAGAAGAAGGGGACTTCAACATTGAAAAAAGCACACGGCGCAAAAGGGAGGAGAGAACTTTTTTGGTTGGGAACATGGAGATCAAAGAGAGGCGTCTCTTTAACCTGGATGTCCCTGAGAGCAGACGGTGCTATGTCAAAGTCCGAGCCTACAGAAGCGAGAGATTTCTGCAAAGCGAGCAGATCCAAGGGGTTGTAATTTCTATTATAAACATGGAGCCAGAACCAGGGTTCTCCTCCAACCCCAGAGCATGGGGCCGTTTCGACAGCGTAGTCACTGGTCCTAATGGTGCCTGTGTACCTGCCTTCTGCGATGAGCAAAACCCTGAGGCCTACGGAGCTTATATCTTGGCAAGTATGGGGGGTGAAGAGCTCGAAGCTGTGCCCTCTGCTCCCAAACTCAACCCTGTTGCTATTGGGGTCCCACAGCCATACCTCAACAAGCTCAACTACAGGAGGACAGACCACGAGGACTCCAACATTAAGAAAACAGCATTCAGCATTAACATGGCCAAGCCAAGCCCTAATTCCCCAGAAGAGAACAACGGCCCTATTTATGCCTACGAAAACCTCAGTGAATGCGAGGAAGCTCCACACAGTGCTGCTCACTTCAGGTTTTACAGGATAGAAGGAGACCGGTACGATTACAACACTGTTCCCTTCAGTGAAGATGACCTCATGAGCTGGACCGATGACTACCTAGCGTGGTGGCCCAAGCCCATGGAATTTAGGGCCTGCTACATTAAAGTAAAAATAAATGGACCCCAGGAGGTAAATGTAAGATCTCGTAACATGGGTGGGACGCACCCGCGCACCATTGGCAAGCTCTATGGCATCAGGGACGTCCGCAGCATCCGTGACCCCCAGCAGCGGGATGTGTCGGCAGCCTGTCTGGAGTTCAAGTGCAGTGGAATGCTCTTCGACCAGGACCGCGTGGACCGCACGCTCGTCAAAGTGGTCCCACAAGGCAACTGCCGTCGAATGAGCGTCAACAGCATGCTCCATGAGTACCTGGTGAACCACCTCCCCATGGCTACCAACAACGACACCAGCGAGTACACAATGCTGGCACCTCTTGACCCGCTGGGACACAACTACGGCATCTACACAGTCACTGACCAAGACCCGAGGATCGCCAAGGAAATCGCCCTGGGCAGGTGTTTCGACGGCACATCTGATGGCACCTCCAGAACCATGAAGAGCGATGTTGGCGTTGGGTTGACTTTCACTTGTTCGGAGAGGAGCGCAACAGAGCAAAGCATCTTCCAGTCTCAGAGGAACTTGGCCCAGCAGTCTCCGAGGAACTCGGGCCAGCAGTCCATCCTGGTTCTGCCAGGGCAGAGCCCCGCGTACCAGAGGCCGACAGCAAGCCGCCGAAATGATCAAGCCAGGATCCCAATGAGAGGTCAACGTCCCACCTACTAGAGCTGTATAGGAGCATCGGTAAAGTGACTCACGCTCAATTAAATGTAATTTGAAAGTAACATCAACCTGCTAAATAACCTAATTGAAAGCTGGTAGGTGTCATTATTTATGAGACATAATTAAGGTGCCATTTTTTTTTCCCCAGCAGAAAGACATAAAGCAAGAATTGGGGGCCAGCAGAGGTAGTGAGTTTGTGTCTTACTAAATGCATCCATAAAAATCTTCTTTCTGCCTGACATTAAACAGCTTCACATGATAGCCTAAAGGGAAGACTAAACACATGATTCAATTAAGTCATGTACATAAAACATTCTTCTGTTCTGCATCTGCAGACTTTGCCAGCCCAAGTACCTGTACAGTAGTTGGTAACATGAAAAGGAATAAACTGATTTCCTCATACTGAATTCAACTGCAAGGTTTCGTACTTGAAATGTAAGTATTTTATTTATTTCTAGCTTGTTTTAGAATGATTATATTCACGCTACTGGCAGTTGCATTTCTAAGAACTCACAGGCTCAATAGCACAGAGAAGCCATGTGGATTTGTAGGCTCCACGTGGACATAGCTAGAGTTTTCTCTTGCTTCTTGCATTATTTGACAAGAAAATCCATGCTCTATGACAGGGTAGGCTAATTAAAAAAGTAATTTTGTAACTTCGACAACGTGTATCACTTTTGTGTTTGAAATGCCCAAGTAAATAAACCACATGTAGAGCTGAGTAAAGAATAACCTGCAGGGTTTCACCTTTCTGTTCACAAACAGGTCACAGCTTTATCAGTGTGAGACTGATCCAGGATATAGGTGAGGGATTTCGTGGGTGCCTGGTTCTCCTGAAGGTGCAGGGTTTGGCCATGGCATGCTGCAGTCAGGGAATCTCTCCCCAGCTTGACATGTGGAGAGTCAGCAATGGTGCTGGGAGAATCAGAGCAGCAGGTCTGGGCAGGGATGAATTAAGGAGTGTGCCACAAGATGGAGGTAAAAAAGAGGACTGGGAATGCGTGCTTTAAGGATGATAGGAAACCAGGCAACATAGAGCGGTGCTGGGTGGAGATATGGAGAAGACAGGCTTCCCTCCACACTCAGCAGCAGGGAGCAGAAGGAGCTGGCAAGAAGCTGCTGTTAGCTGAAGGTACAGCTGGCCACAGAAGGGGTCAGTGATCCCTCTCCAAGTGACCTATTAAATCGTCCTTTCAAGCCCCCACCCGTTCTAGAGTGAAATCAAGGACCTCACAGCACAGAAGACGTGTTTACAGGCAAACATTGGTAATACATTTTTGGGATGCAGACAAGCCAGCAAGTCTCTGACACCGAAATTCCCACCAAGAGAGATAAAGGTGCACAGTGCTATTGGATGCAAACTGGAATTCAAAACACGTGCTCCAGCACGGATTTCCCTCTCCTTCCCTCTCCTACCCAATCCCCTCCTACAGATATGAAGTCAGTTGTAGGCCTATGCTGCCATACCTACAGCCCATCAAGGGCATAGCAAATCTTTCAATAGTGTTTAGCAAGCTTCAGAACAGGTTCTCAGGTCTGATACATGGCAGTCTGAATTATGCTTTAAGAGATTAAAAAAAGCCCTTAATAATCCACTTTTTAATGCAAATTGACAGGAATCAAAGAAAAACAGAAAAGGAAGAGCTGTGGAATACTCTGGCACATCTTCTTCATACCAGTGAATTTAGACTCTGTGTGTTTTCTTTTGTGTCTAGTCTGCTGCAAGGGCTTGGCAGAAGCTGGAGCCAAGGTAGCCAGTGGGGAGCATTAGCTTGGACCTTCCCACAGAGCTCTTGGCTTGTGCAGAGAAACGTCTCTTCCCTCTGCTCCACTCCTCCTCTGCAGACAGACAGCCAAATCCCAAACTTAGTTTCATCACTTTGAGGGTGAAGTAACACAAATGACTTTTACAGACTAACCCAGGAGATAAATGGATGAAAGCAGGCTCAGGATCCAATCCCTGTGCTGCATGTGGGCTCGCCAGTCACAGTAGAGTACAGGGCTCTTCCTTCTGGGGAGAAATGTGTGTTTAACAGCACTGAAATGGTCATGGCCCTACAGCCTGGAACAGCCAGAAGCTCTCCAAGTTTCCCCAAACTGTCCCCCTCTGCAGCTTAGCGCTGACTTGCAGGAACAAACTAATCTGTGCACTGAGTAGTCCCTGAGCTCTCCCAGGAGGCTGCTGGCAGAATGTGTTGGATACAGAGCAAGACAGAGGTTTCAAACACGGGTGTTTAAGCACTACCAACAGAAAACAACCTTGGTTGACATAACCACCACTCAGTGCTAACACTTCACCACTACTGACGGGCCACCATCCCAATACGTTAAGAAAAGTTTATATAGGAGCAAAGCTACAGCAGGTCCTGGCATCTGCTACTCACACAAATTTTATACCACAGTTCAATGTCAGTTCTGACTCCTTCAGCTTCCGTTTATGGTCAGTGTATGGCGGTGTCCTTTCTGCAACCTGAAACCTAACCCACACTCCCACATATCAAGAGAGCATCAGCTGGAGGAATGCAGGAAGGCTGGGAACCAGCTCCTCCCTCAGCCTCAGCCTTTGGACCACCAACCTTGAGGAACAGGCTGGAGAAGGAGACCTGGCTCCTAAACGTCAGCAGGTTTGTGGCTAATGGCAAAGCATCTCCCAATTAAGGTCACTCAGTTTCCAATCCTCAGCTAAATCCAGTGACCTATCGCTCCTGTTTTTAAGGGAAGCTACTGCTTCCCAGAAGCTATCAGGATGTTAGCAGATAGGATAAACAAAAGGAGATATTCTTGTCTAGCCTCAACCAGCAAATTATTGGGGCATTTTGCAAACAACTTTATAAAAAGGCTCAAGTACTCCTCTGATTAGTCACTTATACTTCTTGTTTATTTGCAGTATATTCAGGAAACTGGAATAAAGGTTTCCTAGGAAGCAGGGGGAGTAGTAAGGTTGCGGAACATGAAACAGATGCATCTAATTGTGAGTCACCAGCATCCTAGGAAATATCACTCCCTCTACTAACATTTATTTGAAATCCATGATGAAATCCTCCCTATCCAATACCAGAGCCGTTCTGGTGCCCAAATATTTTGCAGTTCTGCCAATAATTTGGTCCCAATGATGTTAAATTGAGCTGTAGTGGACACCGGGTCTGTGAATACCTCTGTTGCTTTCCCTCTCTCCTCTGAGAGGAGGACAGCTGTTTTATTTTGCTAAGATCCCTTTCCAATAGCCAGGGTAGCTGTACTCAACCTCAACAGTGGTACTGGGGATCAAATCACTGTGTCTGTGTTCCAGAGTCAACTCTGACATGCTATTCCACACCTCATCAGTGAATGCCCCATTTTTGTTTTGTCTGTTCTGCAAAAATAATCAGATTTTCATTACTTACTGAGTTAAATCCCTGCAGAGCCAGGTGAAAGCAAAGTTTCCAAAGAGACATTTTGGCTAACAGCTGCCTGGGGAACACCAATTCCCTTTAAAACTTCTCTACAATGCCAAAAATAGCATGCCAAAGACCTTCTCCATGAAAAAATAAATTAATCTTACCTTCTTTTGCTCCATAAAATGACTGGGGTAAAGTTGTGCATATTCAGAGCTAAGACATTAACTGTTCAACAACACAGAACTGTCTAATCTTTTATAACCTCTCACACAGAAAGCAATAGAAACCTTAAAGCAAACTCTGCACAGATCAAAAGATTAAGTTACAAGTACATGGGATCCCGGCTGCAATATGGTTTAGACATTATTCACTATTAAACAACTAACTGAAGACGTTCTGTACCAGATTTTCACCATCTTCTGTCCAGCTGTCCTTGGTTTTCACCCAAAAGGGATGCAGCGAGCTCCATCTACAGGGATTCTGGGTACATGCCACCTCGAACTTCCCAAAAACACAGGGAAACTCTTCCTGTTGCTTTATGCTTTAGTGAGAACCAGATAATTATTGTCTGCCAGCAAAACGTCTCACAATGGGCGCGACCTAAAACTGAGGATGAAAGATACACAAAGGAGTTAAAAGAATTTTCCTCAAGTCCCTGCTAGGAAGAAACTGTTGATTTAACAGTTGTTGATTTTTTGGTTATCTAAAAGCTTGCAACCTGGACTCTTTTGCCTGAACTTTTGGCACTGTATTCTTTCTGTGGGAGTCACACCTCACTGTTCATTTTGCTCAGGCTATAATGAACCAGAACTCATTTTCCAGTGCCTAGAGACCTGAAATATTTGAAAAGTTGAGTCCCAGTTAACGAAAACACTTCTCAAAAGTCCAGAATTCTTTATCATTAGTGCTTAAAATTGTCTCTAAATTGTGGTGGTGGGGTTTTGCCATCCAGAGATGTAGCAAGCCCCAGAAAACTGCCCAAACCACCCACCAACCCCACAAACACACAAAAAACTCACTCACTCACCCATCCTTCTATTGGCATAAAGCAATAACTAACCTTTATAGACTGATCTGAACAGAGTAAAAGCAAAATTACTCCACAGCTTTCACCTGCAGAGTATCAGGGAGCAAAACACAAAAATACATCATTTTCTTGGAAGCAAACTTGCCAGATTTAGTTTCTGCAGCACAAATTGCACTGAGTCTGCGGTCAGGAACAACGGGAATTCTCCACAGGTCCCTGACTTCCACCTTGCTGTTGTTTCCAGTTTTTGACTCTGATTCATAGGCTTGGATTTCTTGGAGGACCATGTGTTTTGGAAAACCTGTCAGAGGCAATTAATTGATGGACTAACGGCAATAGAAGAAAAATACTGAAGCAGCTGCTTTAACAGATGCTTCTTCAGAAATATTTTAATCCTTGTGATATGACATTTTTCTAGATTTTTTTGTTTTTACTTCAGTGGAACTCAGAAAAAGCAGAAAAAAGTTAGCAAATACTAGAACAGCTCCTAAGATATGGTCAGTCTTTGCTCTGCTGTTATACTCAGTGCTACATTACTACTTCTAGACAAAAAAGTGTAAGAATCACAAGTTTTGAGGTCCTTGACATGAAGTACTCCTTGTACATGCCATTAACCAAAAACAGATTGAGGAAAATCTTGGATTAGATTAACAACTCCTCGTCAGGTAAAAACCTCTCCCGTCAGAAAGTAAAATAGTAGAACATAAATTTTCTGGATGGAGGGCACAAAAATTTTAAATGGGACGTATTCCAGGATATGAAAACAGAAAGGGGAAGGAAGAAAATCATCACAGACAGGAAAAGATTCTCTAATGTTCCCAGCTAAGTTATTCACCTCAATGCAGGGATATGAAAAGAATTTTAGGATCCACAAGAATACCAAACTAGACAGTCTAAGTCTCAGTGAGCATTAGAAAAGCACTGGATTTTAGTATTTCCAGATTAAAGTAATTGTCCAAAACTTACGCCTGAAGAAAATTATACCAAAAGTCCTCAAAACACCCCATAAAATGTTGTATAAAAATAAATTTATTTCTCAACAGTGGAAACAGGGATTTATTCCATATCTACAGCACTCATGGAGATTCTCTTCCCTGATGGGGAAAGAGAAGAAGTATCTTCAGGAACCCACAATGAAAACATGCGGATGACAATAAGATCAAACACTATGGGAAGAAATCCCTTATTTAAGTTGAATGTTATAGGTGGGCTTTGAAATATTTTATATTACTCTTAACTTACAGGCATTAAAAAATACATTTATTGCTTTATATCCTGTGCCAATATTCTCCTCTCTTTCAGAGTCTTTTTTGCCGTGCTAAGTTTGAGTGTTTGAAATCTGCATTCCTGATGAACTGTTCTTGGATTCTGCTGGAACCAAGAGTGCATATATCCATTGTAGAAGTCAACTGCTGTAAGCTTCTTCTTTAAAACGACTGTTTTGATTCCAACCCAGCCTTCCTAAAAATAAAAACAAACAAAAAAAAGGCAGTAAGCTTCTTCCATGTTTAAAGTTATCTTTAGCTCCCATAGGCTGGCTTACAGAATTCATTTTATTCAATGTTGTCAGGTTCACAAGTCAAATTCCTGCTTGCAAGCGTGCAAAGCCTGTTAGTGGAAATTAAAAGTTTATGGTATCAAATAAAAAATCTGGTGCTGATCTAAACTAGTAGAGACTAACAATGGAAAATTAGGACAAAAGTTACGCACCGCACAAATACTAAAAACCTCATCTTTAGGGCAGTGAATATAAATAAATGGGAAAAGCCTACCTTGCAGCGAGCTATCAGTGTTTGGGACACTTTATGGAACAGCACTGAACCAGGAACAACTTCACAGTCATTTAGTATTTGATCTAAAAGCAAAGAAAGATCATCCTGCATTTTTACGCCAACAAGTACAGAAAAGGTTTGAACCACTTCTGTTCCTTTGAAGCATGATAACCATCTTGAGTCACTATTTTGCTAAAAAATATTTTATTGTATTATGTATTTTATTATAACCAAATGAGAAGAAACAATCAGAACAGTCATTCTCTGGCAGTGCTCCATATCTGATCCATGAACTCACTAAGCCCTGATTAGTCACACCCCTTGGCCCGCATGGCACTCAGATTCCTAAAGAAAACAGTTGAAAAATTTAATAATTTAAGAGTAAATACCTACCAGAAAAACCAGGGATATTATCCACTTCCACAAAATCCAGAAGTTTAATGGTAATACCCTTCCAGAGTGTCTGCAAAGGAAACTGGAAACAGATGACACATTGAGAATATTTTCACATTTCCAGGCAACTGTCTAGTTTTCTCCTTATGCAAAATACCTGTGATAATAACATTAAGGGAAAATCTAGCTGTATGTCTAGATAGATTTTCCTTATCATATCTTGTTTTCCTTGTCCTTCCTCAACTCAAGCCATTAGCATATGCAGAAATGAGTTAAGCAATTAGCTACAACAGCTCTTCACTGTGGTTGTTTGCACTGTTTACTGTCATGCAGAGATGTCACTGTAGCATTCCAAACCTTCTCAAACACTTCAGGGAAAATCTCAGCATTAAGGAAACAACATAAAATTTTTGAGCTGATTTCACACATGGGATCAAGTCCATGAAAATTCTCCTCCACATTAATTCCACCTCTAATGATAAACTACCAGGAGTTTAAAACACATGATAGGTTACAGAAGCTAAAATAACTAAAATTGAGGCTTAGTGATTAAAGTATCTACGCCAGACTCTGCCATGCTATAGGCCAGAAAAAGGTTCAAAAAAATCCACTGTCTCACCATACTTCCTATTGCACGATGCAGTTGAATTATTTGTGCAGCTGTTTGGTCTTCCCATTTTATACAACTCTTCGCTACAGAGATCTTAGGAGCTAGGGGGAAAAGAGAAATTAGAAGACTTTTTCTTTTTTTTGCATCTTTTAGCAAACAGCTGTACTACTTTATCCTATTTTAAACCTCAGTTCTTCCTGACCAGTAGTGGGTCTACCATCCAGCCAAGGTACCTCAGACAACAACGGGAGAAAAGATTTCGTAAACCCTCAATTTGGATTATTTATATTTTATTCTCAGTTGTTCTCTTATTTATCCATTGCACTGCAAATTTGTAACATGTTTACAAGCACAGCTGTAACCCTTCTGTCTGCATGACAACCATGAAGAATAATAAACTCCGATTTTGTGACATCAATAATGATTTTGATATTGTACGAGTAACTGGAAAAAAAAACATTAATGCAGTAATTCTGAAGAATTCTGAAGCATTTTTCTCCAGTATGATTTTTTTAAGCCAGAGAAGGCAGTGAAAAGAGCATATTAGAAATTAATCTTAAAAAAACACAACCCAGGAAACTTAAGTTTTCCAGCTGATAAAGGAAAAAACAAACAAGTCACATTAAAAACAATATGTACCTACCAAATGTTACTCCTTCTTTTGGCTGCTCTTTTTTATTTTTTAAACTTTCAGGCAAGTTCTTCAAAACTGCTAACAGCTGCAAAATTAAATTTTGTACAGAGTATTAGCCAAGCTAAGTTTAAGCAAAAATAAACAAAGTAAAACTTAATTTTTCAACAGTGAAACCGTCCTGTGAGCTTTTAGAAAATTGACTCAGTATATTCAGAAGATGTGTATCATACACACAAACACAGTAAAGACATCCTTCCCACTGAATCACAACTAAAAAACACAAGTAATTTTTTATGGATGATCTCTTCTCTGATATTAATCCCAGAACAGGACTAAAGCTGACTATTAAAATAAAAAAGCAGATATTAATTTCAATGAAAGAACCTGCACTGTTTCCACAGACAGCATTTGGGTTCTTCACTGAATAAAAACAGAACAGTAACACACAGGACTGACGCTGACGGCTGATCACAGACCACTGAGCTCTCCTTTCAGCACGGCAAAGTGCTCACAAACACCAAGTTTCACATCATTCTCCTCTTAAACTGGAAGCCAGCTCAGAATAAGATTAGTAAGAATCTGTTTGCACATGTTAAAAGCAAAGTACCAGTCACCAGTGACACAGCTGGCAGGACTTTACCATGTTTGCACCCATCTTTGCCAACATCCCTTCCAGCTCCTGTGCCGTACAGCGGGGAGGAATAGCAACCTCTTCTTGTTTAATAATTGGACCAACATCAAACCTGCAAGGCAGAAAACGTACAACCTTACCAGGGAAGCTGAAGCTCAATTAGCAGTTCAAAAGTCTGCATTCAATACATTAGCTCAGTTATTAACTACCCTATTTTATTTCCTCTTAAACTATTTTTCAGCTGTCATTTCACATTATCAAATGTTTGGTTCACAAGATAACACAAGGAAGAAAAAATCAGATCTGTCTTGGCAGCAAGATTCTCCTCAGCAAGCTGAGACTGATATGAACACACAATTTACAGTTCAGAACATAAGATCTCAGAAGAAACAACCTGAAATACTCACGAGGAAATTTGTTTCACACTTTCTTGAGATCTATTATTAGACAAGCATCTAAGAAAGAAAAGATAACTAGGATAATGCATTTTCACAAGCCTTTTAAGACAGAGTTTGGGCTGAAACTAAAACATATAATCTCTCTCATGCCTAGAAAGGCAATTTCTTATCCTCTGTCCACTTACAGGATGTTACAGGTGACTCTGAAGTCAGATCTTTTTGGTCCTATCATACCAAGTCTATTGATAAAGCTGTGTGACTGTTCTCTGTCTGTTCCCTGTGATAATGTTAAGAACTAGAGAACAGGCCTAGAGTGCAAATTACGCACTTACTAAAATACTGTAATTGTGGCAAATCTCATATGGCCAGATGAAGATTTCTAAGTGTTTCAAACTTTAAAATTAAACACACACATTAAAAAAAATTGTGATTACATAGAATGACTTAAATGATGACTTCAGCAGTGATGATTAAAGGTCCTGAGAGGCAACAGCAACAGTGAGTTGTCTGCAAAACACACGAAACCCACCTTTTTGGTCTTATTTCCATAATTGTCACTCCAGTCACTGTATCACCATGAAGCACCGTGTGGACTATGGGTGCAGGACCACGCCATCGTGGGAGACAGCTGGGATGGACATTCAGCATGCCACTGGAACGAAATGTTTACAAGTTAGAATAGGAATGGTACCTGAAACATATGTAAATGGACGTGCAACATATATTACAGTGAAACTACTATCTGCTCATACCTTCTCATGTGTTACTGGCTTAAATATGCACTGGAAGGAAAATTCACACTACATAAACTTCAGTTTCTCACCGAACACAGAAAGAGAGATGTGAGGAATAAAGGCAAACATATTCTGCTGAATATTTGCATAAATTTAAATCCATGTATCAAAGAACACTGAACTTCACAATGACAGCAACAGGGCTCAGGTTAAGCAGATGAACCCAGGGGAGTTGACTTCACCTACTGCAAGTCACAGATGCTGCCTCAAAACGAGAGTGCAGCTTTGCTAACAAAATAGTGACAAATGTCCTGTCCACACACTTACTATGGGAACTGCAGAATAAGGTCCTCGCTTAGGAGACGTCCAAAAGATGCCACCACGCCCACATCAAACTGCCGCACAGGTCCCGTGTGTGGCCACTCGTGCACAGGCAGCTGGAGCTCCCTGGCACAGCTCCTCACGGGCAGTTCCCCGCGCAGGCGGGACGGCAGGGTCACCACCTCCAGCCGGGACACGAGCGAGTCCTCGCTGGGCTCTCTGGAGTGGACAAGGTGTTGAAGGCGTCGTGCAGGCAGACTGAGGCGAGGGTTGGGTTACCTCCACCCCTCGCTGTGCCCCTGTGCCAATCCCCATAGTCTCTGTGATCCTGATCCCTGTCCCACGCTCAGGCTCCTTCCCCTCCCTTCCCTGCCATCCTCTCTGCCCAACGCACGGTCCCTCCCGCGCGACTCCACCCCATCCCTCAATAACCTCTGAGTCTCATCACTAGCCCTCATCTCTCATCCCTCGATGCCCAGCACTTCCCTCACCCTCTCCAGCCCCTGCCGTGTCCCCTCAGGCTCCGCGCCCCTCAGGGTCCATCTTCCCCCTCAAGCTCCTCCCTCATGTCCCCGTCCCCCGTGTCCCCTCTGCCCCTCTCTCCCGGCCCCGTCTCCCCTCAGGGCCCCCTCTCTCCTTGGACCCCTCTCCCCCGTGCCCGGGCGGTACCCGGCGGCCCGCAGGGCTCGCAAGGCGGTCACGGCGAAGCGGTCGGTGCCGAAGAACAGGACGCGCCATGGCGGCCCCGCCGCCCTCACACCCTCACCCCAGGCGCGCAGCACCCGAGCCCTCATCGCGGGGCTCCCGCCGCGCGCGGCGATGACGCAGTGGGGCCCGCCCCGGCGCGGGACCGCCCCTCAGGGCTGAGGCGGCGCCGCCATGATCGTAAGGTCAGAGTTATAGGGGAACCTGCGTTGGGAGGGACGTATGAGGATCATGGAGTCCAACGCGTGGCCCTGCGCAGGACACCCCAATAATCCCACCATGTGCCTGAGAGCGTTGTCCGAACGCTTCCTGAGCTCTGGCAGCCTTGGGGTCGTGACCGTTCCATGGGGAGCCCGTTCCAGGGCCCGACCACCCTCTGGGGGAAAAACCTTTTCCTGACATGCAACCTAAATCTCTCCTGACTGAGCGTTATGTCGTTCCCTCGGGTCCTGTCACTGTCCACGAGAGTGAAGAAAGCAGTGTCTGCCCCTCTGCTGACCCTCGGAAGGATGTTGAAGACCACGATGAGGTCTCTCAGTCTCCTCCAGGCTGAACAGACAAGTGCCCTCAGCCGCTCCTCATACAGCCTCCTTTCCGCACCCTTCCCCATCCTCGTGGCCTCCTTTGGACGCTCTCTAAGAGCTTGATGTCATTATGTTGTGGTTAGCCTGGAGAAGACCAAGAGGGGATCTCATTAATGCATTAAAATACTTCCTAGGGTGCTAAGAGGATGGTGCAAAGCTCTTTTTGGTGGTGCTCTGCAACAGGGTGAGGAGCAGTGTCCATAAATTAAAACACAAGAAGTTCCATCTCAATATGAGGAAGAACTTTATATTGAGGGTGGCAGAGCACTGTGACAGCTGCCCAGAGAGGGCATGGAGCCTCCCTCTCTGGAGACATTCCAAACCCACCTGGACACGTTCACCTGTGTCACTTGCTCCACGTGACCCTGCCTTGGTAGGGGGTTGGACTGGGTGATCTCCAGAGGTCCCTTCAAACCCTAACAATTCTGTGACTCTTTGATCTTGGTGTGGGGTGGTGGGAGCCATCAGGGCAGCTCCCAGGGTCTGTGCTGCCCTGATGGCTCCAGCCCCACAGTGTCGATGCTCCTGAGTGGTGTCACCCGTGGTCCTTTAACCCCGACCAGGAATTGTCTGCGCTGCCTCAGTGTGAAGATAACGCTGAAAAACCTCGGGGACTGAAAGGGGTGTTTGACCCCACAACCACTGATCTGGCTCTGGCAGCATTTGAAAAACAGATTTCAGTTTCCGCCACCATGGACAGCTTCATTTTAACAGTGACAGTAACTCAAAGAATGTTTTCTTGTAAACTATGGGGTCAGAATCACCACTTAAATAACTGTCTCCTCCCATAACATAAGTATGAAAATATTTTATCATTCTGCTAAGTACATTCTGTCCCCCCATGGGAAGATGGTTTATTTATGTAGCTTTTAATGTAAATCACATACACAAATTCCCTGCACTTCTAAATCACAGTCTATCCTACAATCTTTGACACTAGGAATTTCTGCAGCATGGAGTGTGAGAATCTGTAAATGTCCTATGTGCTCGTGAAAACATGTAAATTACTTGGAAAATGGATGGCAGAATTTTGTGTCAGATACATGAGGGAAGGGTCAGTAAAAAAAGTGAAATTTTGTGCCATACTAAGCAGTGCTGTGTATATTTCTTCCCTTTTTCATGTCTGTTGGTCCATCATTAGGGTTTTCCTCTCTCAGCTGTTGAAGATGTCACTGTCTCCAGTGGTGGTAATAAAGAGAAAATAATGAAAAATTGCTGTTACAGGTAAAAAAAGTTAGGCCATCCTAACTGGGATGCTTACATTCCTTCACCCTGAGAAAAGGAGAATGTGCTACCAAATAGTGAGGTAATTTCCTAATCAGTATGTAAAAATAAAAGAATTTGAGAGTCCCATGAAAATCCTTGGTTTAGTCACAGGCAGGACACTTCAACTCTGGTAATCTCATCTCAGTGCATAAATGAAAGGTTATAGTAAAAATAAATAAAAATATAAACAAGAGGCTAGCAAGGATGAGGGAATGGCTTGTGCTTGAGAAGAGATTAAAGCTCCCAAAGTGGTTCATGTTGGAAAGTGGATTGGAAAGAAGGGAAGGCGAACAGTCTGACTTACCATAAACAGGGAACAATTCGTCATTGCACAATAACTAAGTGATTACAGGCACTCATGGCTATCAGGCCCCAAAAGAGAGGAGCAGTGTTCAGCACAGAGTGTAATTTCAGGCCTTATCTCAGATGGTGAAAAATGTGACCTCATAATATCTCACATGCTGAAAAATACTCATAGTTTCCAGAAGCAGTGAGGGCAGTTGCTGGAAGAAAGGCTGGAAGGAGACATCCTGTGTGGTGACAGCAAATACCAGTTCTCTGAGGTCTTGGGTGAAGCCCTGGATTTATCACCAACACTTCAGAAAGGCCAGGGATCTACGTGTGTGTCTGGATTGCCCAAAAGTTGTGAGTTTGAACCCAGAATCCAGCTGCTGCTCGGTGTTAATTTCCAGGTATCAGATCCAGGCACTGAACATGTCATTGATGCCATGTGTAGAGTTTCACCTGCTGCTCCTCCAGGACTTAAGCCCTGGAGATGGATTCTTACTCCTGGCTGTAGTTAAAGCTCCTAGAAATGCTGTAGTTCCATGCTGAGCTTTTGCCAGACTTACGCACAAAGTAATTAATGTTTCATTTGCAGTGAGTTTTTGAAGTGGACTTAAATTCCCTCCAGTACACTTGCTCCCACGTAATTCATCCTTGGCTCTGAACGGCACCACAGTTCAAACACATTATGGCTGTTATTCATTATTATGCCTTCGACACAGTGTTTGTGAATTTTAACTGAAGATTTATTTTGATATAAATTTTTTTCAGAATGAAAGCAACTATCTGATTATTTCACAAAAAAAAAAAAAAAAAAAAATCTGGCTTTCCTCCTGTATTTGAACTCTGCTTTTGTACATGGAAAGAAAGAAAAAACCCCAACCCTGAATGTTTAGTTATTCTGTAACCAGGCATTTCAGGTCAAAGACACTGAAAGGATCAAAAAAGATAAGCAAAATTAAAACAGCAAGGTCAGACTAATTCTTCCCAAGAGTAGTGAAGACAAATACGAGGAGGAAACAGAACACAAATCAGATCTTATCTCCACTTTGCTTCCTGGCCAAAGACACTGAAAGTGTCTCCAAGAACTAAGAAGATATCTCCCATTAACCAGTGCCAGTGTTGCCAGTGGAGACACAAAATCAAATATTCACACCCTCGCTGGAGAGGAGCACTCCTGAGCATGTTTGTGGTTCTCTGGAAAAGGAGGGGATTACTGGGAACAAGAGCCAACTCTCACCAGTGGTGAACTGGTTTTATTTCCACGTACATCATGCTGAGTTCTAAATGTATCTCAGCCACCTACCTGCATCCTGACCCTAGACAGATATATACATCAAGCATCACCAATTTTCCCATGTAGAAAATTGGGATGAAAAGGAACCTTCTGGGGCTTTGCAGTCACCATCCTTATGTTACAGTCACCCCTTCACCAGTGTCTCCATCCCTCTACTCAGAAATTGTTCTGCAGGGGCCAGATGTCTTCTCTGCACTTTCCCAGGAGGATTTGATTGTGAGACCACTTACTGTCCTGTCCCTGTACCCTTTCCCTGGCAACAAAAAGCTCACAAGGATGCTAGAAAAGTGTTCCCCACTGTGGTGACACTTTTAGAAAGATCCAATTGGAATTGAGAAGGAAAGACAGCATGATTTACCATGTGGTGGGATGTCCTGGCTGGACATGCCTCCAGCAGCAGGGAGTAGCTCTTGTTTCCTGGGGGATGCATTTCTGAGCTCCCATCTGATCACTGCCAGGCTGAGGCTGAGCAGTGAAACATCTCTGTTTGGGGAGCACATGTCTGCTGGGTGAGATTTCACAGGGGCTGCCTGGGGGAACTCTGATTGGATGTGAGATGGGATTCAAAGGATTAATCACACCAGAACAAAGCTCCAATACCAAAGATCATAGAGTCATAGAATGGCCTGGGTTGGAAGGGGCCATAAAGATCATCTTGTTCCAACCCTTGCCATAGGCAGGGACACCTTCCACTAGACCAGACTGTTTCAAGCCCTGTCCAATGTGGCCTTGAATGCTTTATTTTGAGCTGAAAAACACCAAGAACAGGACAAACATAAGGATACCACACCCACCATCTCCAGTTTAGCTGGAGTTAACCAGTGCTAGCTGTGTGCCCCAAGCCCATCGGTGAGACACATCTCTCTTGCTTTGCAGTGTGTGCAGCTCCATCCATGAATCAGGTAGTTCAGGGAGGAGGAATCCTCCTTTCCCAGTGTGGCTGGCACAAAAAGCAGAGCCTCTTAGCAGACTCTTGACTTAGCCAGGCATTGCCAGTACCTGTGAAACGGGGATGGCAAAATCTCTGACAGGTGCTTCATGCTTTGCCTGCAAAGATGATTGCTCTGATAGGATGCTCTGACAGCCTTAGAATGGTCATTCATTGAAAAAAAGAAAAAAAAAAAGGATAATATCTGCTTTATCAGGACATGCTTCCTGTATGCAATGAGGACCGAGCCAAGCGGAGAGAACATTATCATTTATTTTAACTGCAGGGTAACTTATTACTGAGTGTCATTCTACTCAGCATGCTCTTTAATACTGATTATGCCAATAACTTGAGCAAATAAACTGGAAGTTGCTTCAGCTCATTCTTTGGCAAAAGGTCATTCACCTCGTGCTGTAAATGGTCCCACTAAAGAGGTGTGTTTTTTCAGGGGCTGGAGTGTACCTCACCTGTTGAACTGGCCTTCACACATGACTCAGGAGCAGAATGAATCACAGCTCGTAGCATACCAGAGCAGAAGCACAGGGAACCTTGTATTACCACGGTGCTCGGAGGAGATGTCTTCGGATGACAGGGCTTAAAGAAGAAATGTAGCTTCCTCCCTGCTGGGAACTGCATGTTTCTGGTGAGTTAGCGGAGATTAACGGGCATTCCTGCTGCACTGGCTGCTGGGTTAATTTATAGCTATCTGTAAAGAAAGGCTTATTTATTTATTCCAGTTAGAAGGCTTGAATCCTTGAAAATTTTAAGTGAAGGCAGACTTTTAAGGAAGAGACTGTCTGAATGGCAAGTAAGAAGCAGGCTGGGATAACTCCTGCATATAAAAGCAGTCAAAGGAAAATGCGTAATATAACTTAGATTTGCTCTTTAGCTTTTTACTTTACAGAGGTTAAAAAATAGCACAGACTGCCTTCTTGCCTTAATATTTTAAATATTAAACATTTTTCTTGTGCTTCTTAATGGAACTCTGTCCTTAATATGCCTTTATAAACCATAGCATCCATGTGCATGGCTGTGGTGTGACATTGTATGTATATCCTCCATGAATCTCAAAGGCAGGACATCCCACTTTACTACTGTATTTGGAATAACTGACCCATTTTAATGCTATCAGCTAAGATAAGATAACCACCAGAGAAAGAGTCTGGATGGCAAGAGGAGACTACTTTAGAAAGACTGGGATGTTCTAAATGCATTGTCCCATATTTCGTAGTGAGTTTTGAGTACGGAGCCCAGAGGGACATTATCATCTTAACAGAAGCTGTACTTGATGGTCTTTACAAAAGATTTTTCCCCATCTTTAGTTACACCAGTATAATACATACCTAAAGACTTTTCATTTGCAGAATGAGGGCAACATGTGTCTTGGTGAGAAACCATGAATATCAGACCTGACAAAACCCACCATCAAAAGCACGGGGTGGTTTCACCACCACATGCTGTGCCCTGGCTGGAGAGAGTCCACGTGCAGCTGGCGACGTGCGTGTTCCCATGTTCCCACATGGCACAGCCCCCTTGCTGGATTATGCCAACCTTTAGAGCACCAATCCCTCAGCTCTGCCTTCTGCATGTGATAGGTCTCAGATCTCCAAGGGCTTCCATTATGAGATAGGATTTTACCATTTAAGTGCTGGGATCAATGCATAGAGCAAAAAGCAGTCACTTGCCATTTTTCTGTCATTTCTTGAGATTTCATTGAATGCTACCAAAGTCCACATATCCTCAGGAGGATTTGAAACAGCATTGGTGAGTGACTCTTTGTTCCTGAAATATGCAGCTTTTGATGTGAAAACCCCATTTGCAAAAAGAAAGAAATTACAAAAATGTTCAGGTGTCAATATAAATTCAAAATAACACAGGTAAAATGTTTCTTGAGAGGTAGTGGCCTCTTTGTTCTTTCTGTCTCCTTCCATATGAGCATAAATTGCATGAGCTCTCTCTCATTTGAGCTTCCTGTGTTGTACCCAAGCTAGGGAGCAACCTCAGAAGGGTCTTGGGTGTCTTCAGAGGGAAAGGAGACCAAAGTGCACACTTGGAGTTGCAGAGCCCTGGATCTAAGGGCTGATCCCTGTCCATCAGCAGCCAGAGTCACTGCTGAGATGTGCAGGCAGGGCAGCAATGGGGAAGAACATCCCCCATGCTCTCCCAGCTGGTCTCGTGGAGCACCACTCACCCAGGCTGGGATATGGGCAGCAGGGCAGAGCAGCTGTCTGGGGGAGGCTGGAGGAGATGGCTTTAACAATCTCTTCCAGACTGGAAGATCCAAACTCCTCGGAGCACGTCCAGCGCAACTGGGGGAGTCACTGTTTCCTTACTGAGGAAACTGGTGGTTTAGGCAGAATTCGGGATCCTGCTCAGACTCCGCTGGAGTAGACACACTGACCTGAGAACACTTTGATTTGTAGCTTTTGATGAATGAAACTAATTTGGTTAGTGAGATTTAGATGTAAGAGATCTGTAAAATAACAGTAGTTTCCCTGGAAGTCTTTTACCTAAATGTCCTGTTAATGCTCAATAAATGTCCATTCTGCTGCTGTGTTGTACCTGCACAGTTCTGGCCTCCAGTGTCTGGGAAGATTTGGCAGTTGGTCACTACTTTATGAAGTAGTGAAGTACTTACAGCAGCTTTCCAGCACCCCTGCTGTGCATAGACACCAGGAGGTAGCCCACAATTTATGAAACACCTAAGGGGAAAATCAGCAACATGCTTGTCAAATATTCCGGTTCGAGCGAATGATTACTCAGAAGCCTTGCACAGCAAGATTTAACACATTCAAGTGCCACTTCTTATTAGGGTGTAGCTGACTTGTAACTTATTTTCATTGGCACCAAGAATTTATTTCCTCCTTTGTGAGGGGTGATCCATGTGAATAAGCTAAAGGTTACCTGGACGGGAAGGTAATTGGCACACCTAACTGCGGGGAGCAGCTTTACCCATATTTTCTGAAATACAAAGTGGACCATGTATTTGAGAGTCCCCTCCTCAAAGAATTGCTAGCAGGTGGTTTTCTGGCAGCAGGGAGCAAGCCTGCACGCCTGGTTAGCTATAAAATGTGAACTTTGAATTGTGAAGACATTGAGAATGGGGGGAAAATAGTAGCAATCATTAGGTCTATAACCGACAGGACAAATGCTTCCCTGAGGAGTCAGCAACAGCGTTGTTGACACGCCTGGCACAGTGGAACATGCTTGTAATCAAGTTTCAGACAGCACCAGGCCACACAGCAAAGGCAGGTAAAAGTTGAGAGTATCAGACTGTCATAAAAGTCTCCATATAATAATTAATGGCCTGTGGGGCCAGTATGTCTGAGGGACGCATGCGTGTTGTGGTGTCATTGACCTGCCAGTGGGTGATGGCCAGCGAGCAGTGGGCTGGGGAGAGCCACCTCAATGTCTCACCAACTCACAGTGGACAGCCAGGAACCCCTGCTCAGGGGAGCTCCCTTTGAAGGAGGCTGAAGAACTAATTTGGACAAGCAGCCATAAAAGTTGGATTGATGCCACTGACAAATGAGGGACTAAAGGTCAAGGAGGACTTTCTGTTTCCCTGAGGGATGGGAGACACCATAGCCTCAATGGCAAGCCAGCCTTGCCTCCTCTTGGAGCTTGTCTTGGGGTGACTGTGCTGTTGTATCCCCTACCATTGCTCTATGCCCAGACATGATTCCTGAGCCTTTCTATGCCTTTAAAACTGGATGCAAGAAACAGAGAAAAAAAATTCCCTGAATTTGGCCTAAACCATTACAGAGCTCAACCTTCCACTTCCTCATCTCCACACCCTTATTCTGCCATCCATGGCAACAGGTAGCCACATGCAAAGTATGTATTCTCTAAGGATTATGGCAGGGGAGCAAGCAGTGATGCTTAGTTAGTTGGGGAGGGGCTGGCTTGCAGCAGCTGAGCTCACATCTGTACAGGTTCACCTTGGCAAGGGGTCCAACCCCAGGCAGCAGATGCTGTGCCAGACCCCCTCTGCTGTCACCTTGGTGGCTCCAGGGATTTCTGCACCCTGTCCTGGCAGCTCAGACTCACATTCACAGGAGGAAACAGATGCCGAAGTACACGAGATCCTCCCTCTGAATAGAGCTGGAGTAGGAGGGGAATCAGGTTCTCTCTCAACTCTTTAGTTTCTCTGTCTTTCTCAGGCATCTCCACATTGAAGAAACATTGTGAAGGCGTGATCCATCCCTCCTGCATATACAACTATGAAGTTCTTGTGGATAATCCCATTTTTCCTGCTGCAAGGTAGAGTCTTGGCTTAAATGATAGTGTTGTGGGTGAAGTAGGTCACATGTCCAAAGACCTTAACTTTCTGGAAATACAGTTTCTTTCTTTCTGTGGGGCTATTTTCCTCAGTATACACCAGCAGCAGCCTGGCTGAGCCATGGGAAAAGTTGCACCCCAGTTCCAGAACTGGGTGTCATTCTCATCTGCACTGTATGTCCTCTGCTTGGGGTTGGCCACACTTACATGGTGGTTTCTTTGCAGACACTGAAGCTTTTCTGATAAAAAATGCTAGAGTCAAGCTGTGTTTACAAGCCAGCCTGATAAATAGGAATTTATTGCTGGGAGACTGCAATCCAGTGAGATTTCCAGGACTGGTCTTGGCAAGGCAACTCTGGTGAATTGTGGCCCACAGAGCTGCCTCTCAGTGGTGGGAGCTGGGGAATGTGGAAAGGCCCTATCAACATCCTGGGGTCTTTGCAGCCCTGGTGTCCCACCATAATGGGTTCTGCAGCCAAAAACACTCTCCACTTCTCAGTGCATGAGATCAGGCTCTGCACTCGGGGCTGCATTAGATAGACATGCTGGGCAATGCTGTGAGCGAAGGGGAAGGTCACTTCCAGTCTCAAGGGCTGCAGTGAGTGACCATTGCATCTTTCTCTTCCCTCCATAGCCGAGGCAGAGCACAAGTACCTCCCGACCACCCTGGCCAGCACACATGTGTACGAGCACACAGCAGGCAATGCTACCCTTCCACTGGGCTTGGAACTGGAAGAGCTGGAGGAGCTGCTCTGGTTCTTCCGCAGAGAAGACCGTAAGTCCCACTGGTGTTCCTGGGCTGAGACATAGTCCTTGGCTGTTAACTTTCCTGCCTAACAGAGATGCCTGAGGGCATTACCTGAGGAGGTGATTTATCCCACTCACACAAATCCTCAGTCTCGCCTCTGGAAGAAGCAGGCCATAGGTGAAGACAGGCAGGAGGCTTTGTCTCTGGGGTTCAGCCTCTTTCCAGGCAGAGCCTGCCAAGAGAGCAAAGGTCTCTTGTGATTTTGGCAGGGTGAGGGAGCAGATTGACATAGCAGCAGGTCAGTACCATGAGGATCAACTTCAAAGCCACAAAAATCAAGGACAGAGCATCCTAGATGTCCTCAGGAAACCCCTGGCCAGGCTCTCTGGGTCACACTGTGCTGTGCCTACTAATGCTGCCTCTCTGCTTTCCCTCAGCCTCAACATGGAATTACTCCGTCCTTGCGCTTTCCCTCGCGACCATGATTTTGGGTCTTGTTCTTCTGACCATTAACATTGTGCGAAACAGGTGAGCCAGGAAAATTTGAGAATCTTTTGGTGTGTGGTGGTGCCCTGAAATCCTCCCAGGCAAACAGACACAGGGGTTTTGCAGGGCAGGACAAACCATGAGTGATGAGGAGAAGAGCAAAGACAAACTCCCTTTGAACCATTTTTTCTTATAAAACCTTGTCTGATGCCTGCTCTCTTTGTGTCACTTGGAACAAGCCCCTTCCCTTCTCTGGGTCCTGGATCCAGTAAAGGTCTGCACATCTCTGCCCAGCCCAACAAGGCTGCTGGGAGGGAAGTGATGATAACTGTGCTGTGACGTGCTTTTCCCTAAGTACAGGGGCTCTGGAGCCGGACTCCCAGCCTTTCCCCATCCACATACCCACACTGTTCCCCTGTTGCTGCACAACCTCGCAGCTGAGGAGCAACTCAGTGTTTGCTACTTAGCTCTGTCTCAGAGCTGCTGTCTTCAGACAAGAAAAGAGCTAATGCTACGAGCCTGCCTCGCTCTCCCTCTAGTGATGGCTGGCTGCGTGCTGCTCCTGGCGTCAGGAGCTGGGTGCTCTCCAAGTGCGAATCCCACAGCTGTGTGTGCTCAAACACTTCAGAGCTCTTACCTGGCACAGCTCACCCGGCAGCGTTTGCCCATAAGCAGCTGGTGTGTTCCAGGGACATGGTGCAAATCAATGGCTGTGCCCGTCACCAGGGTAGGTGCCCTCAGATGTGGGCTGGGCTTGCTGCTTCACTCCATGTGTCCTTCCTGCAGGAAAAGGAAGATCCTCGTGAATGGAGAAGCAGCACAAACCACACAGCAGGCTGACCTGGATGCCAAGCAAGCCCTGATGCCTGTGCATCAGGAATACAGCCCGGCCGAGCTGCACAAGCAGGAGCCAGAGCCCCAGGACCAGAGACCAGGGGACGTGATGGTCCAGTGGAAGGACGGGACTGTCACGTCCCTGTACACAGAGATGTCTGAGGAGGCCATATAGTGGCAGCTGAAGTCAGCCCATTTAGGCCTTAAGGAAGGTATTGGAATGTCTCTGTTCATAGGGATGGAAGTTTAAAAATGCAGTTTAGCCTGGGAAAAGAGTGAAACAAGAAAGCAGCAGAGTTGCACCTGCAGGAGGGGCCCTGGGCTCAGCTCCTGCCTGGCTGGTGTTCCCCCACTGCTCTCAGCTGCTTCCAGCCTTCCCTCCAGTGCCAGCTTCATCTCCTCCCTCAGGTGCTGCAAACAGGAGGGAGCTGAGCCAGGGAAGGAGGTGGGAGGCTTGGCGTGCAGTCAGGCAGGGAAAGCACCCTCACTTCCCATCAGGAAAACAGCAACACTGAAGCTGAGGCATTTTTATTCTTTTCAGAATCCTCTTTATTAAAATACTTTCCAAAGTGGTTGATCAAAATGCCACATTGAATCTCTCTATCAGTAAGGTCATATATATATATTTATATGGCTATATGTACAAATATACATATGGATATTTTACTCTGCAAAGTAACTGCAACTCCAGGGAGAAGCAGAACATTTAACCTGATGGAGCACCTGAAACCAAACACCCAGCCCTTGGCCCTGGCTTGGACACAGGTAGAGCCTGGTCTGCTCCAGGATTCCCTTTGTGTCCTTCACTGGGCACGTGTAGAAGCCATGAAATAATTTAGGACATTATTGGAAATACATCAGTCTTTTAAACAAAGGCTTTTCAGACCATGTCCTCATCAGCAAAGCATCTCCTTGTAAAGCCTTTGGAAAGGGATGCTATAGTGTAAAAAGTTGATTAAAAAAGCAGCAATTTTGGTGTGACTTAGCTTGATGTGTGGGTATCAGTTTCAGGCCACCTAAGGCCTTTAAGCAGCTGAAACAGTATCTGCACGTTTTTTATCTGGATTTAAAAAAAAATAAAAATTCCTCCTACTTATTGCTCAGTCGGGGACCTGTGGGCCCAACGAGATGGGTGCCTCCATGCTGGATTAATGATTAATTCCCCCTTCCTGGGCTCCTGTAGCTGTGTGCCAGGTGCCCAAGCTGGCTGGGGGCTGTGGGGATGGCCCTTACCCTCCCAATGGTATCCACAGCTCCGGCTCCTCTGGAGCTGCTGCATCCTCATGGAAAACTGAGCTGGCCCCGGTGCCAGTGGCAGGACAGGGTGCAAACACCGCAGCAGCACTGGGCAGGGGCAGGCAGAACAATGCCACAGCCCATGTTGGACCCTTGGCACCCTGCCTGCTTGCCAAGTTGCCACTGCTGGCTTTGCTCCAGCACAGAGACCAGGGCCACCATCTGCCAGTGGCTGCTGCAGTGCCTGTGAGTCCATCATGGAAGGTCTCAGCCCCTGCAGAGCTGGGAGGATGGATGAGGGCCTCTCTCACCCCTCTCTGCAGCCCACAGGGATGTGTCCTAAAATATCTTGAAGCCTTTCAGCAAGGTGAGCGTGGGAGCCTTCCTTTTGCTCTGAGCCCGCGAGGACTTGACGGTGACCAGCTTGGCCTGGGCCACCGAGGGCATCTCCTTGTAGTTGACGGTGGAGAGGGTGTTGAAGGTGCAGGTGGCCAAGCTGTGGTGGGTGGGCAGGGCCACCGGCGTGGCCACGGGTGGGCAGGGCCGCTCCTCGGAGATGAAGAGTGGCCGCACGGGCAGGTTCCACTCCGCCTGGCGCCGCACCTCCCGCACAGCCTCGTGGAAGACGTGCTGCACCCGGGCGAAGTCCTGGCATGCCGACACCTCATGGAAGAGGCACCCGAACCTGCTGGCGAGGGACATCCCCTCTGCTGAGGGCACCTGCCTGGCGAGAGGGGAGGGGATGGGTGCAGGATCCCTTGGGGCATGGCAGCCACCCGAAAAGGGTGCAGGCAACAGATCCTGCATCCCATGCCTGCTTCCCAAAGAGCACCAGGGTAGCACCTGCCCATGCCTGCCCTGGGACAAGCAGGTACATGAATCCAAAAGAGTTTTGCCTTTCCCAAAATCCCAGAGAAATGGTCTCTTTGTGTCCTTAGGGAATCACACAGCTTCCCCTGACAGGGATGTGTTCCAGGGACCTGGGGATGGGTGTGATGGCAGTGCACTGGGAAGCAGGGAGGAGGAGATGGGTAGGTCCTTGCTGTGGGGAGGGGGATACCTCCATCCTGGGAGCACAGGGGTTTCAGCAAAGCATGTGACTCAGGGACCCATGGGACCATAGGGCAGCACAAAAGGCCAGAAAAACATATCTGGCACATCCAGTCCTGGCAGTGGGGCTAGGACTAGACGGCTCCAGGGAAAGGAAGGGCACGTCCAGAGGGGCTCCTCTGGCTCAAGCTCTGCCGGGGATGGTGATGCTGCCTCACCACTCAGCCAAAAAACATCCTACTGAAAATACCAGTGGGCTCAAAATAAACACATCACCCCTCAGGCAGGAGAGCAGAAACTTCGGAGATGTGGGAGGATGTTGCAAATACTAATGGGGGTGGAAATACTAGTAAAGAAATTGGATTTGGGTTTTGCACCCCAGATGGAGGGATGGGAGATCTGTGAGCTCTCTCCCACGGGGAACAGATCCCATTGCGTGCCAATACCTGTACTGCTCCATGTCCAGCTTGTTTCCCAGCAGGAGCACAGGGCAGCGGTGCTGGCAGCCCCGTCCGTGCAGGGCAAGGACCTCGAGGTAGCGCTGGCAGCCCTCAAAGCTCTTCCTGTCGTCAATGCTGTAGACAACAAGGAAGGCGCTGGCCCAGCACAGGTAGCGCTCGCAGTTCCCGGGGCCATCCTGGGGGTGAGAGGAGCAGCTGAGCCATGGTCCAGTCATGGTCCAGCCATGGTCCAGCTGGTCATCACCCCCCAGTGCCTCACCTGGTCAGCGGTGTCCATCACCTTCAACAGCACAGGCTGCTGGTCCACCAGCTCCTCCGAGGAGTAGGTATCCTCTGCAAGGAGAAGGGTGGTTGTGAGGATGGGCTGGCACACCCTGTCTTCTTCAAAGCCAAGCAAAGGCTGGGATGCTTGGGACACCATGGAAAAATTTCAGCCCTGATGAGGAGCATCCTCCACCAATGCCTCCCACTTTACTCCTTCCTGAGACAACATTATTTTGGGAGACTGGTGGTGATGTTGCTGGGCAAGCCTGGCTAGGAGTGGTTATTTCTCCCCATGTGCTGCAAGCATGGGCTCCTGTGGGAGAAGGAGGGAGGAGAAGAAGCTTGGCACAACAATCCCTGCACCCAGGGCTTGGCCCTTATCTAAAATCCACAGACTGATGAGATAAAGCAAGCTGGGGGCTTGACATGGGACTGTTTCCCAATAAATCAAGTGAGAGGAGCAGTCCTTTCTTTTGGAAGGAGGGCAGGCAGGGAGAGCCATTGAGCCATTCCCTCAGGAGAAAGATGCTTTCTTTGGGCCAGCTTTTAACAGATGTGTTTCGGAAAGGTTTTGACGTGGGAAGATGAAACCACATTCCCAAAAATATCCGAGGAAGAAAGGATTTATCCTTCTAAGAGTCACTGAATTATTAGGGGCTGGAGTTGGTTCCTGGACAAGGTCCATATCTTCCTAATGTCCCCGATAAATCATTTGTGGTTCTTCCCCACAGCCTGGAGTCAGGCCTAGGAAAATAGTTATTAATTACTCAAATGAGTGGAAAAAAAATGCCCAGAACTGCTCACTGCAAAACTCAGCCCCAGGGTCGCCTGCTATGCACCCGTCCTCATTCCCTCAGCCTAACAGACATGAGATGCTCCTCAAAGAGCCCCAAGAATTCAGCTTTTGGTTTTTTTGGGGGGTGATGCAAGGAGCCAACGTTCCCTGTGGGACATGCCCCCAGAGAGGGCGCTGCTTTCACCTCTGTTTTCACAGACGGTTTTGGGTCAAATCCAGCCTTTCTTGTTTTTTATATAATTTTGGGTGGGTTGTTTTTTTTCCCCTTACATGCCATAATCATGGGAAATGCAGGAGATGGGAAGGATGCTCCATGGGACAAGAACGTGTCTTACCCAAGTTGGGATCATATTCGCTGATGAACCTCTTGGTTAGAAACTTCACGGTCAGAGCTGCAGGGGGTGAAAGAGGCAGGTGAGGCAGGTGTCCCCTCACGGGACCCCGGCAGCTCCCTGATGCCTTGCCCTGTTTGTGGCTGTGGGTGCACGTCTCACCTGACTTGCCGGCCCCTCTGCACCCCAGGATGGCCACGTTGCACTCAGGGAGGGGACTCTGGGGTGGCCGCTCGCCGCTGGCTCGGGGTTTGCCGAACATCGAGGACATCCTCGGTCCTGCGGGAGAGAGCGGGGAGACATAGAGCACCCGCTGCCGTGCTGGATGGGGACCTTCTCACTGCCTGGCTCGAGGGTGCCCCAGCCTGGGGAAGAGAAGGGCTCAGCAGCACCAGGGTGGGAGATCCCCTCTCTTGCATCCGAATCCTGGAGCCAGGCTGGCTGGCATCCTCATCCCACAGTGGCGGCCAGCACCCCATCCAAAGAGAGGGACCCCCCCCCCAGCCTTCTGCCCACCCATCACACGCCAGAAAGAGAAGAGAAACGCAGCCTCCCACCTTAAAACCCACGGCCGGAGGGGACGCGGAGTTCTCCGGGAGCGCGGGGCCGGGGGAGCAGCGGCCCCTCCACGGCTGGGGCTGGGATGAATGAGGCAGGCGGAGGCGAGCGCGGCTCCCGCTGCTCGGGCTCCAGCCAAACTCCTTGTAAGGAAAGCTGCCACACCGCGGGGCTGGACACGCTGCCCCGGCCACCCCGAGGACGGTCCCCCCGGCAGGGCACACGCCGGCACCCCGAGCTCCTCCGGCTTCAGGCAGGGACCTCCGGGCCCGAAACCTGCCGTGCCTCGGCTCGGTGGCCACCTCGCCATGTCCCGACACCTTCTTGAGCCCTCAGCTCCTCGCCGTGTCCCCAGCAAGCCTAAGCCTGGTCCCTCTGCCCTGGCTGAGGCTGGTGCACTCATCACACCTCCGGCAGGCAGGAGCAGCACCTGGAGCTGCCTGTTCAGCTACCCTGCCCACCACCTGCCCGGCTCCTTCGGATGCAATTAAGCACAGACACCTTCTGCTGCTGGCAGAGGCTTTCGAGGGAGAAAAATACCCTTTTCCCACCCAAAAGACTCGGTCCCAAGAGGAAAAGGGAGCCCGGGGAGTACTCACCAGTGCCCGCACCAATCCATCAGCCGGCACCCAGTGGCTCTGAGCCTGAGTAGGTGGCGGAGGCTGAAGTCAGCGTTGTCATGGCGATCACAGCCATTTGGGATAGGGCTCAGTGCCCGGGACCACAGGATACGGCCCCTGGTCCGGCCCCGAGGGACTGCGGGGGGGCCATAGCCGAGGCTGGGGAGCAAAGGCTGCTCCGTGGCCATGCGGGGCTGCTGCGCCCTTGGGAGTATTGCCCGTTAATACAGGCAGGATATTTTTAAACCCTCCCAAAATAGTCTGGGAGTGTGGAAGTCCCTGCAAGCCCCAGGGATGGGGAGGATGGGGATCACACAGATAACTCCCCTGTGGAAAGCAGAGCCCCTCTGAGGACCTGTGACCCCAGACCCCCTTTGGACACAGGTCTAGGGTGCTTAAAAGCAATTGGAACAAAATATGGTATTTGAAGCTGGGTATCCACGAGGATCAATGACAGTGGTGCAAGTGTAAAACTCTCCCCGTCTCCCCTAAACTCAGATTTTTGGGGGAACCTGTTGGGGCCATGACCCTGAGACAACAGCTTTGCCATCATGCACTGCCCTGAAAGTTTCCAGCTGCTGGGATGAGGGGGTTAAGGAGGGAGCAAAAAATAGACCTTTAATGGGATGGGCTGCTCAGGTTAAATTATTCATCAAAACCAAAACACCAGCTGCAAACTAATCACGGGTAGTGATGGGAGATCCAGGAAGGAGCCCCCCAGGTGAGCTCTGTTGTCAGCCTTCCTTGCCACCCCCCAGCAGAGCTGAAATGGGATTTCTAGCCAGAAAAAGCTGTGATTACCACACAAACAAGTGATGTGCCAGAACTAACACTTTTCCTCACTGTCAACCTCTGCATCAGTAAACAGGAGTTTATCTCTTCCCACAGCCAGGTATTATGGGGAGCTGGGCAAGCCCTGAGGCCAGAGGGGAGGTTTTTTGGTGAGAAGAGGTTGCTGCACTTCCTTTTTCTCACCATGAGATCCCAGGTGAAGCACAGGCTGGCTTGTGGCTCCTTGCAGCTGGCATGGATGTTGCAGATGCCGCTGCCCTGGGGAGGGTCGCAAAGGAAGGTCTGTCCCTGCCCATGGCAACGCTTGAGGAGCAGCCAAGTCCCTTTCCCACGGCTAAGCTGGGTGGCAATGAGATTTGCTGATGTTGTTTACCTCCCTGGGCTGTAAACTCCATGTTTTAAGGGAAAAAAAATAGCGTGGCCATATGCTCTTCCCAGCCATGCAAGTGTGCTGCCCTCCCCAGGTTGGGGACCATTCCTTTAGGGCATCACAAGGAGAAGGAGGATGCCTGGGAGTGGAGAGAGTAAAACCTGGTTTCTCCTGAGTGGCTGGGCATACTCCATGGGATGATCCAGGCACCGCTGCTGTGCCCAGCACTGGCTGGTGACACTGGAACCCTGCCTGAGTTTGGGTGGGCAGCTGAGCCTGGCGGATACCTTTGAAGGGCCCCGGTCACGAGCTCAGCTATCTTTAGCCCAAGGTATTTATATTACAAGGCTGCCGGGCAGTGCAGCAAAGGCATCAAAGAGTGAAGAAGGCCAGAGGGGGCTGTGCTGGGGCACGAAGGGGCATTGGGTGCTCCCCCACCCCTGAGAGCTGCTCAGGTCCCAGGCAAGAATGACCCCAGAGGAGGAAGGCTCCCAGGCAGGGCCCCCGGAGCGGGTGTGTATCCGGGTGGAGGAGCAATCATTCTCAGTGGAGAAGACCTTGCTGGTGGAGAGCAGTGAGTACTTCCGTGCCCTCTTCCGCTCGGGCATGAGGGAGAGCACGCAGGAGGAGATTGGGCTGGGGGAGCTGAGTGCAGCCGGGTTCCTCGCCATGCTTCGGGTGCTCGCAGGTGAGAGGCCCATCCTTGGCAGTGAGGAGACCTTCCAGGCAGTGGAATGTGCTGCCTTCCTGCAGGTGAAGCCCTTGGCCAAGTACTTGATCCACTCCATAAACTCTGACAATTGCATCCTGCTGTACCAAGCCGCTGCCATATTCGGCCTCCTGGATCTCTTCCACTGTGCTGCGCTCTACATCAGGGACAGCTATGCTGAGCTGGAGGAGTACCTGGACTGCCTCTCTGATGACCTGCTGGCCTACGTGGAAGCCCTCCTACCCAGCACCTTTGTGGCAGTGGGAGCCCACACACCCACCTTTGAGTTCTTGGAGGACCTCTCCAGGACCATCTGCTACCTGGACGAGGAGACCAACACATGGAGGACCCTCTCCTGCCTTCCACTGAGTGCCAGCACATTCCTAGCCGGCATGGCAACCATGGATAATAAGATCTACATCGTGGGTGGCGTCTATGGAGCCAACAAGCAGGTGGTAGAGAGCAGCTTCTGCTATGATGCTGATGCCAATGCCTGGAGCGAGTTCCCCAGCCCTCACCAGCTGCGCTATGATGTCAGGCTGGTGGGCCACGAGGGCTACCTCTATGCCATTGGTGGCGAGTACGAGAAGATCTCGCTCAAGTCCGTGGAGAGGTACGACCTGGCCTCCAGCACCTGGACATTCGTCTCCGACTTGCCACAGCCAAGCACGGCAGCACCCTGTGCCCAAGCCTTGGGGCAGATCTTTGTTTGCTTGTGGCAGCCACTGGACACCACTGTCATCTACGAGTACGAGACCCAGCAAGATGCGTGGCTTCCTGTCACTGAGCTCAAGCGGCACCAGAGCTACGGGCACTGCATGGTGGCCCATCGTGACAACCTCTACGTCATGCGCAACGGCCCCTATGACGACTTCTTGCGTTGTGTTATCGACTGCTTCAACCTGAGATCACGGCAGTGGAGCGCCCTGCCTGGGCAGTTCATGAACAGCAAGGGAGCCCTCTTCACCGCTGTCGTCAGGGGTGACACCATCTACACTGTCAATAAGATGCTGACGCTCCTCTACTCCGTGGAAGAGGAGACCTGGAAGCAGAAGAAGGAGCAGGCAGGTTTCCCATGCAGCGGCTCCCTGCAGACCTTCCTCCTGCGGCTGCCGAGACGTGACCATGACATCGCGATGTAGCTGATCCCCTATCCCATGTCAGGATGCTCTCCTTGCAAAGGCCTCAGCTCTGCACTCACTGCTCCCCCGGGCCCCTCTCCTCCTCCACGGAACTGTGCTCAGGACCAGGGATGCATCATGTTGGACCTTGGATGTGACATCAGACCCTGCCAGAGGGAAAGGGCAGCTCCTGTCTGCCTCTTCCTGCCCTGCAGGGGCACAAAGTCCTGTCAGCCGTGAGCTCACAAGCCAGCCGTGTGCAGGACATTGTGGCTTCTGCAGAGGACAGATACCACAGAAGTGCAAACATGGGACTTATTTATTCTGACTGCATTCTGAGGGTGTGCAGCATTCCACCTCCTCTCTGCCTCGATGGGAAATCATTCATTACATGCCAGAATTAAAAGGAAAACTATAGAAAAGCTTCTCATTACTGTGTTTTTCATTATTCTTAGGTTTGGGGTTTCTTTTCCCCCATGCTTCTGAAGGAAAATACCTCCTAACGGAGATCTACGTCAGGACTTGCTTCTGCTCCTGAATGCTTTTTCAGCTGTGGGTCAGTTTCAGAGCCGTATGTGGGAGTGCGATTCCCACGCAGCCCCACGCTCCCCTGGGAATTCTCTGTGGCTGCAGCGGGGTCCTGGGAGGAGGAGGGGAGATGGGGAGTGAAGGAAAGCAGCTCCTGGGCATCAGGTGTTTAATGTGCCAAGGGTTTTCTGGGACCTGGGAACCATCCATTCCCCTCCCCCTCCAAGCTTCAGCACAGACCCCACCCAGGGGTGGCAAGTGCTGGCTCTCACCAGAGACTCAATTGAGCCAAGTCAGGGTCTTTTGAGGACATGGCAAAGCTTGGAAGTACAGAGGGTGCCAAAAGGAAAGGAGGGGGAGGGAGCAGCACCATTACATGGTGATACCAGACTTGCAGAGATCCACAGCCAGAGGAGCTGTTCCCATTAGATCCCACCACCCAGTGTTGAGGGTTGACAGCCCTCAAGACCAGCTCTGGGGATGGCTAGGGAGCACAGAGCTGCCCTTTGTGATCACAGGGGCCAGGGCAGCAGCAAACCCAGACCCTGGTTCAGCTGGTTTCCCATCCATGGGGCATTTGGGCTGCCTGTGCTGTCCAGGCCGGGAGGGAGAGGAAGGGAATACCAGCTAGGATGCCTCAAATACCTCCACTGCTGATCCTCGCCAAGTTCTCAGCATTTTCAAAACAGTTCCCGCATTTGAGAATAAACCCACTCAATGCAACTGCAAACCAAAACAAACCAGCTTGCACCCACAGCCAGATGGAAAACCACTGGATGCGCCTTGTCCCCATCTGCTCTCTACCACTGGGCCAGGCCACCACCCTGCTGTCACCCATGAGGGGACCGCTGCTGGTGGAGCTGCAGGTCTGGTGGTGGCATGGGGGAGGCAGGGGACACCAATGGACCTGTCCCAGCTCTGCACTGTGGGCATTGTGAGCAGCATTGCAGTCCCCGGATGGACTGTTACAGGAACCCATCAAATCAAATCATTTTCCCCTTCCCAGACAAAGCAAATTAACATTTCATGTTGTCTTCTCCTGAGAGCAGCACATGGAAACACATTGCTTTAAAACAATTTTAAGTTGAACAAACAGTTTAAATATCCATTTAAATAAAGCTAAAGTAATTCTGTTACTAAAATATTTATGTTGGGCTCGTGTGGCCAACCCTAGACTGCAAAAGTTGGCAGGCTCACCCCTTCCCTCCAGCTCTGACACCAAGTGATACAACCTCCTCCCCACCTCCACATGCTGTTTTTTGACAGTTCAGGGGTTTACAAAGATATTTGTCAACAAAATGCAAAAGGTTTTAAGTGTAACACTTGAGGGAAAGTGTGAGTCTTGGCAGGCAGCTGACTATGGCACGGATGCTCCCAAGAGCCATTTGTTGCATCCATCAATCCAGACTGCCATCCAGATAGTAACACAAAATAATTTTAGATGCAAAGGGAGGAAAAAAGGTACATTTCTTACCTCTGCAAGAAACGATGATCCAGGACTGAGCAAGCTGCTAAGGAGGGCGAGGAGCTTCTCAGCCTTTGCACAGTGAGTTGGCACGATGCTGCCAATGTGCTTTGCTCCACCAGAATTTAGCACCACTGGCACCAGCACAGCACCCTTATCTTCCCCTTTCCATCCTCACGGTGTTCGCTCCGCCAAAGATCACAGCTTGAGGCGACGCGATCTGCCTAATCACAGTTTAACCTTTTGCAAGTCTCGTTTTTAAGGTGACATCATCCTGGCAAGGGGGAATGTAAGGGAAAGCTGTCTGTAGATGGACTTGCCTTATAAGGGCTGTATCAAAAATAAAAGCTTGTATAACCAAGGGAAAGCAGGAGGAAAAACAGGGCTGGGAGTTCCAAGAAGAGCCTATGAGCTTCCCAGGAATATCTGCCTAGGACATACAAGGTGCCACATTTTCCATTTCAATGCCATTAAAGAAGAGCAGGAATAAAGCATCCTTGGGGATGGATGGGTCAACTCCCCCAACACCTGGATGCCAAGTTTCCTTGTTGTATCCAGGCAAGAATGAAGGCAGCCATGGAGAGCTGTACCTTCCTGTTGTTGTCTGGCACCCACCTGGAGATCCAGGGAGAAGGCACATGGTGTTTTACCTTGATGGCAGTACACGGAGCTGGGAGATTGCTTGGAAGGATACAATGGAAAAATGGTACTAATACAACTAAGGATTTTCTCTGCTGGGTTGTGCCAGCTGGCATTCTGACAGAAAAAGACACAAACATGTTGCAGAAGAACCCCCCCAAGCATCTTTACTCAAAGAAATTACATCTGTATCTAATTCACAGGAAAACAACATACTTTATGTGAAAACACTGTCCACTGTTCTGCTGCCAAGCCAAGACACACATCCTGTACAGTGATCCGAATCTCCCATTCTTTGTCCTTCAGTTACATACAGAAACTCTCTTGGGGCATCCAGATGTTCCTGATGTTGACATTCATGCTTAATTTCATTTGGAGCCACTGTCTTCACAGTTTAGGGAAACATCTCCTGAATTTTCCTGATTTGGGCAGAGCATGAGGGCAGTGAGCAGTTCCCCATCTCTATTCTGATTTCATGAAGTTGCCTGAGGACAAACCTTTGCCTCCACCATTTTTCATTGCACTGGATAAACCTCATGTATTTCAGAGCAAGGGCAACCTGTTTTCTTTCCTTACCCACATGGAACTGTGTATTTTTCTCACATTTCTGGTTTAAAAGAAGAAGCTAATGCAATCAAAGTGGATTTCAATTACAATATTCAACCATGACTAAGTCAGCTGAGACTCTTCCCAAGCCAGGACCAACACATGTTCCTGCAGGAGCCTTCAGATTTTAGGAAAACAATTTCTTCTGTTGATTTATATAATCTCTTAAGAATCCCCATTTGATTGTAGCTGAAAACATGACACCCATCACCCCAGGTGGAGGGAGAACACTATGGTTTGGTTTGGGTTTTGTGAAAATCTAAGCCGAAGGCGGTTTGGATCTTCTTTCATCTAATCTGGACTGCTGAGATGATCAAGGGTGGGGATGCGTGGTTGAGGAGATAAACATTCCTGCTATGCAGTCAGTGCCTGAATGACAAACACTCTTACGATGGATGTCCCTAAAATGAGACACCAATGAGCTGTGAAAGTCTGTGGCTGGTACTTCCAGGGGTGGGGATGGAGCAGCAGAATCACCTGAGTCCTTCTGGTCTGGTGTGGAGAGGGGAAACTGTGACTGCTCCAGAATGCTGCTCAGTGGGTTTTCATCACAAGTTCCTCCAGTGCCCTCTCCCTCTGATTCCCACAAAGCAAAAGAACTTCTTTGATTTCATTTTGCTGGAAGCCCATATCATTAAACTGAGCCAACAGATGCAAGAATTCAGCTGCCTGGAGGAAGAATGAGGAGAGAGGAGTGATGTTATCATGGATGGATGTATCATGGGGTTGCAGCAGAAGCAGTACTGTGGGACATGGCTGCAGCCAGAAGATCTGGCTGGGTTGTATCACCATGACAGCAGATCAAGGGCACACATATCCTGGGTAGCACTGAAAATACTTAAATAAGAAATCTCTAATAAAGTCAGCCTCTAGCTTCACTTATTCCTTATAACGTTTATATCACTTCCATGCAGTGTTTGTCTGCATTATAAAGAGAGCAGGGAATGGCAGTGAGCACAGCTGGAATTCATTTGTCCTGCTCCCCGCCTTGCTCAGGCTGAGCCCCAGCACCACAACATCACCCGGAGCCATGTCCTCAATAAATAAACCCTTCCCTGACACCGAGAGCTGGGTGCCCTCCCACTGCCACTGCCCTAGGGAGCTCCACGGCAATCCTACAGGCATCGGCATCCCAGCAAACAGTGCCAGCCCAGATTTCACGCAGTTCTACCTCCCCAGACTCTTCACTAGCCCCAGGGGGAGACTGATGATGAAGACAAATGCCCAGTTCTCCATGGTTCTCCTCCCTGGGGGTAGAAGGGAGAGCTGGCAGGGCAGGAGAGAGCATGAGTGCTGGTGTGCTCAGGACAGGGGATTCCCTGTCCAGGAGCTGAGTGAGTATTGTGCTGCACAACAGGGTGAGAGGAAGGGCGGAGAAGAGTGAAGGAGCAGGTGTCCTCCTCCAGGGGTTCTTAGGGTGACACTGCCCCAGATGTCTGACCCTCCACGAGGCTGCAGGAGGGGCTGTGGAGGCAGAGGGAAGTGTGCAGCCCACTGGAAAAGAGAGCCTGGAGGACACAGCACAAAGTCCTGGGCTGTGCCATCCCATACTGACCTTTTTCTCTGAGTACTGGAACATTTCCATGGCTTCCTCCACCTCCCCTTCCTCGTAGCCCTGCTTCAGCAGCCGGTCACAGGCACCCAGGTAGCTCAGGAACTGCAGGGGAAGACAGTCAGGTTAATCCAGCCTTGCAGGCATGGGGAGCAAGGCCAGTCAGGAGCCCCGCTGTCATCTCCCAGGGACACACCATGGCGGGGACATGAGCCACCACCATCCTGCTGGTTCCCATCTAATGCTCAGCCAGGGTGGTCTGTCTATCTGCAGGATTCCCAGTGGGAGACAACATCTTGGTCCCCCTTCACCCTCCCAGGGTGGGAATGGGAACAAGGTGGAGGGAGGACAAGGAGCAAACCAAACATGTGAACATCTGAGCTGCAGAGCGATGGCCTCCAGGCTGCAGGGTGAGGCAGAGCCTGTCCCAGTGCGATCACTTCGCTCAGCTGACCCCGCATCCCTTTGATGCACTGGGCTTCAGGCAGTCGTGGGTTTGTTCCAGGGTCCGAGTGCAAAATCCACCCCAGGGGAGACCTGTGTGCTGTCATTACTGAAAGTAAACAGTTATTTTTGGCTTTCCTTGTTGTTCTTGGAGTGCTGACAGCACAATTCCCAGCAGCATCTTTTAAATACCGCGAGAATCACTCACTGTCCAAAAACATATGGGACAGGCAATAATAAATGAGCTATACAATAGCAGGGGGAATCAAAACATCCCACAGGTCTCTCCAAAGCTTCTCCACCCAAGATGAAGCTGATTCATCTCTCCCCAGATCCACCAGCACACGGACCTCCACCCTCCCCAGCACTGCCATAGACAAGGAGAAGGACTCAGTGAAAGGCCATAAAACATAGGAAAAAGACAAAAAAGTCTCTCAAACACTAAGTTGATCTATTTTGGCTGAACAGTCGAGTAGGGATTTTCAGAAATGTCAGCCTTAAGGAGCCCAGTAACTCAGAAAGGAGACAGTCACTGGTTGTTGGCATTCCTCACCTGATGTTATTTTACTTGTTATCAGGCTAATGACAACCCCAGATCATTGCTTGTATTTTCTTCCCCTGTTGTGGCAGAACAGCCACTCACCCACAGCATAACACAGACAATCCTGGGAGCCTGGTCAAGCCCAGCATGAAATCGGTGCTTTTGTCAACTCAATGTTTTTTATCACTAAAAATATATATGTGTCTCCTCAAGACTAAACCAAAAGGTTTTTTTTAACACTGACCAGCTGCAGCCTTTGTCATGTCTCAGTTCATATGTACATTGAGGGCTCCATGGATGCATTTTGAATTGATCAATGATCATTGATCAAAATGCAATGGTGCCTTTCTGGCCATGACATCCTACATGATGAACCTCTGGCACACTGGGGCAACTAGTCCTGCTTGAGCCTTTCAGAGAAGTTCTTCCACCAAAATTAGGAAAGCATTGCTTCTAAAGAAGGCTACAGAAGGCCTTGCCTTCTCTACCAAGGTGGGCTCTGCCAGTTTCACTTGACACTGCAAGGAAGTTGAACAATTTTTTGCTACCATCTGGTATTTCAATCAATCCTCACAATTGAAGTAGTCATTGTCACACCTCAAAACCTCACGTATCATCACCAAGTAACAAAGAGCACCCATGGATCTTCTTTTTAACTTCAGCTGGAACATATTTTCCAGGAAGAGTTAGACTAATTTGGTAGTTTAGTACTTGTAAGAGATGCATGAAGGGTCAGGCTTCATCTTGGCTGCATTGGGCATAAATGGGAAAGATGAGAACTGCCAGTGAAGAAGGCATGGGATAGAAGGCAGACCTTGTCTTTTGGTGCAGTAATCTCTTCTCCGAGGGAATGGGAGTCCTGGTGTTTATACAGAAGGGAGCAGGCTGTACCCATTTCCAACCTTAGTAAGATGCACTGTTTCTTCATTTTGAAGCCAGCAGGTGCTACAAGACACCCTCACATGGCTCTGTGAAACAACATGGGCTGGGCTCTGCCCATCTCTCTGTGCCTAGATGAAACCTCTATGGATTGAAGACATAAAGCGTCCCTTCCCACCTCAGCTCGCCTGAAACTCCAGTGAGCTCCTGGGAGCTGGTCCAGTTGGGGTGAGTAAGGAGGGAGCCGGAAGCTGCAGGATGACTCAGCCACAGAGCAGCTCCGTGCGCTGACCAGGCGGGTGAGAGCTGGCCCACGCAGCAGAGGCAGCTCCCAGGGGAATGGGAAGGAGACTGGCAGCTGGCAGTGGCTGCTCGGCGCCATGCCTGCTCATGCCCTGCCAGGATCTGCTCTTGCTCCCTGGTTTGACAGCCCCATGGATATCCCTCTTGCTCGGCTGTGATTAAGACCCTCCTCTCTCTGCAAGAGCTACTTGGATAATTTAGCCCTAAAATCCTCTGCTGGGATGGGCAGGTCCAGCCCCAAGTTTGCCAAGGGAGTAAGAGCCAGCAGCCTCCCTCTTGTCATGGATGCTCTGAGCCCACCTGGACTATTGTGACATTCATCTGGACAAGCAGAGACATTGGGAATGAGGATGCAGCACAGCAGGCAGGGATGTACTCACATATTAGGGGTAGGAAGAGGCTGCATGTTAAATATTTTTAATAAATTCCAGGTTATTATAGAGGGTTCCTTGGGAAAAGAGCTCTGGGAACTTGCTGCAATGCTTGCATGGATTCCCTGCTTGCTCCAACACAGAGAAGTTGTGTTTTGGAGAGAGCCCAACCAAATCTCCAAGGTATTCCTACAGTCCCACTCTGACAGGATGAGCCATGGCAATAATCACACGAATCCAACAGCTGGGAAAAATGATGTGCAAAAAGTTTCCATATATGGGGGCAAAATTTGTGCCTCAAAAGGACATGATGCTTCACACAACAGATTGAACAGATAACAAAACCGGCCGTGATTATGCGCTGAAAAGCTGAGGGCAACTCATTGCTATTTTATTACAGCAAAAGTGTAATCTCATGGAAAACCCTGTCAGCTGTGGTCTGACACCAAAGTAGAAAGCCAAGGCCATCAAAAATCATCAAAGAAGACAGCCATCCCTTTCTCCATGAAAATCAAGTTTTCCTTTACCAGAAGTTTCTCACAGTGCTGTGCCAGCTCCACCAACCTGACTTAAGCTTTGCCTTCCAGTCTTCTGGAGGGTGAGGATGGCTTTGTGGGTGGGGTAGCCCAGGGCTATGACGGGCTCAATGAGGTCTCGCTCCTCTTGGCTCAGTGCAGAGAGCAGGTCAGCTGCGGAATCCGGCTGGGATCTGTGGGAGCTGAGAGGTCGTCCAGGCGTGGAGGCAGGGGGGAGGCAAGTGTAGGGGCTGAGGGACTGCAAGGAAAAAAGCAGATGGTCTTATTGCTCTGGGTCACGGAATGAGGTGAAACAACCCAGGTTCAGGCAATGCTTCTGAATGACGGCGGTTACCTTGCTCTCTCCCAGAAGAGGAAAATTCCCATACAAGGAACATCAAATGGGCATCAAACGAGACTGGACTTAATTAAATCCAGGCTCAGCTATAGATACAGGCCAGAGAAGAGTACTCAGGGTGGGTGTTGTACAAATACACAGGCATTTAATCTTTCCTTAATTACTCCATGTCAAATGCAACTGCATATAAATAACCTGGTCATTCATGTGTCTGATGGCGTTATTGCATGTTTTCAGTAATTCATCTCCTAAATCTCTCAAGCAGCTGGATTAGATGCAATTTCTCAAAAGCAGGGTGCAATTCAGATTTAACGTGACAGAGTATTATTTACTCCATCCTTTCACATCACTGTCTCTATCACTAAATGATCTGTATTTCTAGTAGGACTATGAAGTCCAAAGTTTCCTAGAAAAGACATAATGACTGTAAGGGGACGTTTCCCTATAAACCCCGCCTATATCTGTTAGAATGGAATAATGTAGCAAAAAGAGGACAAATATTCCCCCATATTTCACTCTTTTTTAGTGTTTCAATTGAAAATCAGATTAGACCCTACTTGGGGAAAACATGGATGTTTTGGACAGAGCAAGTAAATGTGCACCCAGAAAGCTTCTTTCAACCTCAGTGAAAAAATCAAACTCTTTCTTCACTTCTTTGAAAACTTCAGCATTTCCTCATGGGCCCAGTGTTTCTGAAGCCCCATTTTGGTTCCTTTTTGCTGGCCAGCCCCCACCAAATGAGACCAATTCGATGCCCTCCACCTCCCTCCTCTCGCGGCAATGAACAAAGGGCCACCAAAGGAAGCTGCTCACCGGTACTGTGGGCTTGTGCTGCTTGATGGGAGGGATCGGCATGGCTGTGGCTGGAGGAGTCGGCACAAAGGTTCCCACCTGGGACACGTCCGGACCTGGCCCATACTTGACGCTGCAGTTGGTGTTGGGACACTGGGGGAGCAGCCGTGGCACCGGGATCCTCCTGCTCCCTGTGGCAGCTCTGTTCAAAGGATGCACCAAAGCAGCCAGCTTCCTCCTGGCGGCTTCCAGCTCGTTCTTCATGTTGTTAAATATCACCATGGATCTTCTCTGATTGCTGGAGTCTGGGCTGGCTGAGCTGTGGATACTGTTTTCTGGCAAGGGCTCCAGCAAGCCGGGCGATGTCTTTGGTCGGGTCTGGTAAAAGCCGGGACGCGAAGATACACTTCTCCCAGAGCTTCTCCTCCTGGAGAGGAGCCTTTCATCCTTGTCATTTTCTTCCCAAGACGTTGAGGAATACTCATCATCCGAGTACTCACCCTCCTCTGAGTGACATGTGTCACTCTCGGTGTCGGACAGGGCCGCCCTGCCCTTGGCGTGACCGTAGGAGCTGTCGGCAGCGCTCAGGCTGATGGAGCGCCGCACTGCCCCGTCCCGCCCCCGCCCCCCGTAGTTGTCGGCGGGATCCACCAGCAGCAGCCAGCACGGGGGAGCTGTGGGGACGACTTCGGAGGTGACCCGATGCCGGGAGGTTTGCTGCTGAGAGGCCACCTCCACCCAGTACAGCACTTTCCTTTCCAGTGAGAAGTCGTGCTGCGGAAGATCGAAAGCCAACAGTGAGGACATGTGAAACTAGATCACGTGGCATGGAGCAAACCATGCACTCCACGAAGCATCTTAAGGGCTGCAGCTTTCCCATATCAGCTCCTATTTCCCTGAGCATTAGGGCTGGCTGTAGGATTGGGCAGTGCCAGCCTCATCTCTATAGGGAACCCCCAAATTTATACTTGAAAACAGTCTATCTATGAAGTCATTACTATTGTGAGTTGCACCTACAGTTCTTTGGAAAAGTGTTTTATGCTTGGAAGTGTTTTGTGTCACTTTGACTGCTGTGGAAGGTAGGAGAGTGCAGACAGGAGAAGTGGACATCCCAGTTTTAGGCACCTGCAGAGAGACACTGCATCCAGCCATAGGCTGCCCCCAGGATGGTGGCAGAGCTCGTTTGTGACCCTCATTAGCAGCGCTCAGCAGAGACACTTCAGGCACATGGGCTAGGGAAGATGCCACCTCTGGCAGAAGCAGAACCAGCCATGGGATTCTCTAGTGGCGCCAGGGGCTCGGCTGGTCCCCAAACAGAGTTGTCATTTCCACATAGTTCAGCTTAAAATATAAGTGTGTTTGTGACTGAAATCTGAGGGTTTTCCTGGAACAAACAAGCCTTGCCCGTCCCAGAGCTCTCCAAACAAGGTCTCCTCCTGACAGGCAGGCAAGTACATTCACAGCCCAGGAATGCTGTTTTAACTGCTCCTGCCACTTGGGTCAGCTGTGGACCCAAATCAGCCTCTCTGAGGAAAACACTCCCACATCCCTCCAGAAGGATTGGCCTGAACCAGCAGCACAATGGCTTGGCCTCGGAGAGGAGCATCAAATCATCCCCAAGTAGGGAGAAACACAGGGTATTTATATACATATCTATATATTTATATATATATAAAAATATGTATACACTGCCAGGACAGGTAGTGTTGCTTGCTTATAGCTGGTAGATTTATTGGTAAATATTTAATAAATATTATTAATAAAAGAGACAGTAGTAACTCCAGAGTAGAAAACAGCCCTGGAGCAGAGCCTGAAGTTTGTCCTCCTATCCCAGAAAGACCTAACCTTTCTGCTTGGAAAGGATTTTTAAAAAGCAACCCCAAACCAACCCCATCGTCACTGCCACACACCACAAATCATCCTCACCTCCACCCAATACTGCTGCAAACCAGACAATGGAGATCAGTTAGGAGGTTTCCCTTCCCTTCTTTCATAAGAGAACACTGCTGACATCCCTTTGAGTATCCCCCAGCAGTGACCCGGGTGTGGACTCACCATGGTGCTCATGAGGATGTCGGTGCAGTCAGGGAGCTCAATGTCCGGGGCAGTGATTAAAATGATTTCTCCCTCTGAGTCCCCATCAAGGCTCATGGCCGTCCGGAAGGGAACTTCATCCAGGTAGTTCATTGCTGCTGCCTGATTTCTTGCTGCTGGAGGAAGGGAAACAGAAACTGTAAAAGGGAGGACTAGCATCTCTTAAGTTGGTGGGAGGAGAGAAAGATGAGCTGTTTCAAGTGCCAGCTGGGTAAAAACAGATTGGCAAAATCTTAATTACCAACACCAGGAAGCTTTGTCTGAACTAACCTTTGCTATTCCCAGCTTGAGCCAGCAGGACCTGACCAAGCTTATGGCTTCCTTTGGCAGAGATCCTGAGCATTTTTCTCCTCCATGCCTGCCCTGCTGCTTCCCACCCCTCCTGTCTCTCCCTCTCCCTCTGGTGCCATCACACAGTCCATTCCCCAAGGAATGGACAGACTGAGCACTTTTTCCAATTACAGAGAGAGAGAAAGCACAGCCAAGGAGGACACCTTGCAGGTCTCCCCTGTCTGTGCAACCTGTGGTGACAGAGCTCATGCACACAGCCTCGTGCTGCTAAGCCATCACATGGAGCATCCCGAGGGAGCTGGGGTGAGGGCATCCCTTCCAGCACTACAGAAGCCTACTGGGAGCCAGGCAAGGAGGCTGGTGCATCAGGCAAGCTTGGGAATTAGGGGGATGTCAAACAAGCCATTTTTAAGATTAGTTTTTAGGAACCATGCATTCATTTTAAGTGTGGTGATGGTTTTAGATCAGGAATTGCAGTGGAGAGAAAAATTGCTGGTGAATTGGGAATGGTGTCAGGAAAAATATTACTGCAATAGTGTCACCATTAGGTCTCTACAAATGTCTCAGTTTAGTAAAAAGCCATTGCTTGCTGCATGAAACCTCAAGCTTTCAGCTTCCCAGTGATGACAGTGTGTAAAATAATTTCTTTTATAGATAATAAACTGTTAGGAGCTGGTAGCCAGTCTTCCACCGAGTTCTGGTACTGGCGGCATGTGCCTGCTCGTCCCAAAGTCCTCAGTACTCATCCTCAGCTCACACAGTAAATATGTATGTGACATCCCTAAGTACTTTTCCCAATTATTTTTTCCTTTAAAAACAAACAGCTTCTATGACAACAAGGATAAACATTCCACTAAAAGAAAGTATGCAAAATATACACAAGGATGACAAAACTGCCTGTTTAATGCAAAAATAAGAGTCTATAATGGGAGATGGGGTTCAGGATAGTTTCCTGTGTTGGCAAAGGACTCAGAAAGAGCTTACAGGCCAGAGAAAGTGACGCACACAGTCAACATGTACAATCGCTTGGTGCAACTCAGCTGGTTGTACCAGAATGACAACAGGGTCGTCACTTTGCCTGCTTACACCAGGAGCCTTTAATACCTCTGCACAAGCAGAACCCCTAACAAGCTTTGTGCTCCTGCACATGTCCTGCCACTAACATGCGACACAGGCAACGTGTTGGGATCCCACATGGAGCCAGGCCATCTGCTCAGCTTAAGAGGGCTCAGCCTAAGGAACAATCCACGTCAGCACTGACAAAGGTGATGCCTGAAAACATCTGTAAGCGAAGCCACCTTCTCTCAGCTTTCTGCTACTCCTTGAGCAGCTTCTGCATGCAAGGGGGACAGACCGTCCCTACAGCTAGGGCTGTAAACCGGCTCTTCCCAAAATCCCAGGGTGCTGAGGAAAGGAGTGTCTCAGCATCTGTCACCCAAAATGGCTCCACTCAGGTTCAAATTACACTTTAAGGGATTGGGATGGGTAGTGAGTGTGTCTGAAGCCACAATTAAGAATATATGAGGAAATCATGGTACTGTACCTTGCTGTATTTCACTGCATAAATACTGTGCTCTATGAGAGGCTCCTACAAGTGTTAATTCCCAAAACCACAGTTTAGGAAATAAAAAGTACTTTGGGGTAGGAGCAACGACAACAAAAATGCTACTAGAAAAGGATAAAAGAGGGTCAGTCATAAACACCAACTCCAACCAGAAGGGAACTCCTACAAGGGCTCTGACCTCATGTTCTCCACACCAGCCCTGTCCACTTTCACACTGCAGACACCGACCAGTGCACAAACCAGTTCACATCAGGAAGAGGAGTAGGATACAAATGAAGCTTGGAAACTCACAGCCAACCCCTCTCTTCTTCTGGGCTACACCTAAGTTTTTAAAACTTAAAACCAGTGGGAAATATTATACTCAGAAAAATGGGAATCAAGTCTGAACACACTTTTTAAATTAATACCCTGTGTCCATGTATCTTATGAGTTGAGATTTTAAACATTCCTCCTCTGTGGCTTCAACAACTTCCTCACTAAAGCTATTAAACATTTTAATGCAGATGTCGTTAGACAGGAGCAAATACACAGAACAAACCACAGAACACACCTAAAGGTAGATCCTCCCCTGTTTTTTCAAGCCCTATGTTTATTAGCAATATGAAGCTGTCCTTACCGTCAGACGAACTCATGGAGCTCTCCTCACAGGGCAGGGAGAACAGGGCTGCTGCTTTGCTGCCTCCTTATCTACTGCTCAGCTCTTTTAAATTCCTGCAGTGTCAGACAAGCAGCTGACTTGGACAGCTTTAAGATAATCGTAGCTTAAGCAATTGTCCTGTTCCATCAGACATGCTGATGGGATAAGGAGCCTAATTGTTTAAGCAGAGCATCCTCTCATCACTAAGCTGCCTGAACTAAAAGTGTTGGGTTTGTATTGGTTTTATGCAGTTGTTTTTATTTTTATATTTGAACTTTTGCGTTTTCATCAGGGAAGACTCCCCAGGATCTGACTCAGCCTTGGGTCTGGAGTAATGAGAAGCTGGAAGTAACATTAGGGATGGGAGGATGTAGGGAAGAGCAAATCGGAATGACACCTGCAGAGGACTTCATGGCAATCTGTATTTTGGGGTGCTACAGATGAGCAAGAACTGCAAACTTCTGCACTCATGTTCTATCAGAAACTACTAGTTTATGTCTCTTACTGACAGAAACCAGTGCAAAGGTTCAGCCAGGACACTACTAACATTACACCTAAGGCCCAAGTATTGAACTTAGGCAATGACACGCATGAATTACGCACCGTTGTGACGCCAAGAGGCAAAGCACTGGAGAGATTAACTCGATTCCCACACACTGGGGCTAAGTAAGAATAAGGACTGCAGCTCTGGAAAGGTGCCACAGCAATCTGCGTACAACAGCAAAGCTACAAATCCATATGGCCCGTCACAGGTACAAGCAAACTGTCCAGAACATGGAAAGCTTTGACATCAGATGCCTCTGTCACCTTGCAGGAGGGAGAAGTTCCTTCACACAAACCTTTTCCCAACAATTCTCTCCTCGTTGGAGTCGTATTTGATGCAAAGTACTCAAACAAATCTCTTCCCCGGTGTGAAAATGCTTTAGACAAAAAACCAAAAATCCCTTTTCCTCTATTTGTTCTGTACAAAAAAAACAACTTACAAAATAAAGCTGTGACTTTTAATCAAATATTATAGACATGATGTGTCCATATACAAAAGTATCTATGTAGGTGAAACACAGTAGGTTAGACATCAGATTTTATTAGGTTTTTTTTCCAGCAGGCTTATTCATCAAATTTATTCACATGGCTGTCTGACCTATTTCACCACAACTGGGAATTTTTTCCATGTTTTGGAATCAGACTTAGTCCACAAAAGTAAAATGTCAACAGCTGCTTTCATCAACCTTGAAAGACCCTATCTTGTTTGTACTTCAGAATTCGTTTAAACTTGTAATAGGTTTGTCTCTACACTCAAAGTTACAGGAACTATTTTGACAGTGATGCTTTCATTTAAGAAGAAAACCATGTTTACTAATGATCTCCTACTTTTTAAAAAAATTTCTTCATTTCTGAAGTTTTCATCATCCTTTATAAAGATAAAAGTCACTAAAAATAGGATGTTAATACTGGCACAAATACCACCATCAGCAATGTTCCTTTATTAAGATTGAGATTTAACAAGAACTCGCAGCGGGATTGTAATTCCACACCACGAGAGGCCTGGCAGCTCTGGGCTTGCTCAGCTATCTCCCTGCACAGTCAATGAGCAAAAACAATTCTTAAACTTTTTTCAAGACGTTCCAGTAAAGACATTCCAGTACCTGGCTGCTGAAAGACAGGAGGAGACTTCCTCTTTGGACCCTCTCATATTTACACAAGTAATTATAATGAAGCAGTCCTCCAACGTTAAAATAATTTATTACTAAATTATCTGACAGCAGTGGCCCAAGCGTCATTGGTGGGGAGACTCGGGAGAACCCATCCTGGAGGGATGCAGCTTCCTTCGGGGTGGTCAGCTGGCACCAAGTACTGATCCCATTCATGCCTTTAACAGAGAGAGCGTTGTTTGAGAGGAGAGCTGGGATTAATTTGGTGGTAAGATTTATTATATACCCACATAGATGTTACTGATCAGTACAAAACCCACTATAATTGTACTCTTAAACTTGTTTTTCAAAAGACAAATGTGAAAATTCAATGTTCTGGTGTTAAAAGGAATGGTTATGCATGGAAGTGCACTCTGCCTCACACGGGTATCTGTTGGATATGACTCAAGCAAGAAACTTGAAAAAACCAGAACAATCCATTGCATAACCATATTTGGAAGCTGACAAACCAAAAGGGGCACTGAATTTATAACTGCAAAAACCAGCACTTTTTATTATCTCTGATAATAAAATTCTTTCTTTGGTTTTTACCTGATCTGGATTAGAGCTGCTACAGAATGTTCAGCTTGTAAGTAGTAGTCTCTGAAAGGCTGCAGTAGATGGGCGAGTGGGAATTCAGCTGTGAAAACACAGACACAGAAACTGTTTAATAATCTGGAAAATCCTTCCATTCTAGTGAGTCTCAGAAGCCCCAAATTTGCCAAATCATTTGCTACTGCCCAGCTGTAACCTGAAATCAGGTCCCCAGGTAATATATGAAGGACTGTTTACATGTTACGCATTTCCTGGTCCATACCACAGCCGTCAGATGAAAGCCAAGACTAGCAAAACTTTTGACTCCACCCTCTAAATAAGGGGGACATATGGACACTGAATCTTTACAGATTACCTGAGTCACACTTACCAAAGCACCAGACTAAGGCATCTATTGGGTTCTGGAAGTCTTCAATCTCAATCTATTCTGTTTATTCTCACTTCAGTTTAATCTATAACCTCTTCTTGCAAAACATTATGAAACCAGCTTGAGATGTGCTGCAGTCCATGTCAAAGAGCTCAACAGTTCCTCTTATACCACAGGTGTTAACAGCACTATGTTTATCCCATTTTCAGACCATAAATTACTCCAGTGGATGACTCCTTTCTCACCTAGATCTGTGCCTACATTTCAAATCCAGTGTCTGTGAGATGGGGATGTGGTGTGGAAAAACACTGTTAAGAACAGCATACAGAATTACCTGGATCCCCAAACAGCTTGGAATCCATTTCCAGTTTCTGCTGTAGTAGTTTTTCCCTTTCCTTCTTCTGTTTCTTTTCCATTTCCCTCTTCCTTTCCTCCTCCTGTTCTCCCTCCAGCATAACCCTTAATGCTCTTTCCTCAGCTTCATACAGTTCTGTGCGAGTTTTGAGCAACGTTTTGAGACTCTCCACCTGATTTTCAAATGCTTCATCTGCTGAGGGGGGTGGACAGACACCTGAACAGAAAGAGAAGTCATTTTAGGTTTTCAGATTCAGAAGGGGGTTTGTTACACAACTTGAGAGCAGAGCTGGCAAAATCTCAGAGGAACAGGAGCTTAACCTTGTTAACAGATGGAATTCTTACTGGAATAATCCTTCTTCTAGAAAGAGTTGGAAACACAAGAACACAACCGCTGAATTCAGCATTTTGTACCTATTCTTGTAAAATCACAATAGAGACAGCTTTTTGAAGCTGTACCTTGCTAGTCAGCCCAGGGCACCCTCATCTTATTTCCCGTGTGTGCAATTTAAAAAGTTTGGATCAATCTTGTAATTAACCTTTCCTGGCAGCGGCCTCTTTCCTCAGTTTCCGAAGCTTTTCCAACCCACGCAGGACATCCATCATCCTCTTCGTGTCCGCTTGTTTCTTCCGGACTTCAGACAGGACGCTGTCAGCAGCAGCCTTCAGCTCTCGTTCCTATGAAAGGACGGAAAAAACAAGACAAGATGCATGAAATATCCCTCGAAGACAAGAATCAAATGGTATTTTCAGAGATTAGCAAAGCACCAGAGAGCAGAGTGACTTCATAGTAACAGCAACAAGAAGTCAAGTCAACTATCCAGCCTTGCCTTTTTATGAAAAAAAGGCTAAAACACCAGAGACTTCAGAAAACAAAAAAGAATGCTGTGGGACTCATACATTTGGGCTGAATCATGGATTTGTTAAGGTTGGAAAAGATCATGAAGTCCAACTGTCAACCCAGCCACCACCACAATGTCCTCAAGTGCCACATCCACACATTTTTGAACACTTCCTAGATGGCTTATGAATTATGAAAGCCTAAGAGCCTTTAACCACAGAAATTTAGGGAAAATACTTAACAATAAACAGAAATCATCACAATTCTACAGTTCTGCAATTAAAGACCATTAACCTGCCACAATCTGACCACAAACCCTTCCCCAGCAGCTGCTCTGGACCATCCCAGCAGCAAACCAGCAGAAAGAGAGCTCTTTAGCCAAAAACCAACAGAAAGGTGCCTACAGCACTTCCCAACAAGTCTTAATTTGAGGTGGTTTTTTTGCTTTGGAGATGTTTTACTTCCTGATGAGATCAAAAAGCTTGCAAACCACAAGCTTTAGAAGGATGAAAGCAGGAGGCAAAGCTGATGGACACTGAAACAGCACTAACCACCACAGGGTAGCTATGAGTTGTATGGATAGGCTGACACTTGGGACCAGAGAGGAAAACCTCCAGAAGTTCAGAAACAACTTAAACCCCAATTTTATGTAAAGGCCTAGAATATGAAGATGGCAAAACTGAGATGCCCATCAAGACTTCTAAGGAAGAAGCAGGGCTGCAGGCCTTGGAAACAGCATGTCTCTCAGCATGCTTAAGTCATGCAGCACCTCGGTAACACGCACTGAAGCGCGGGGGTCAAAGCCAGGTGTGGGGCAGGCACAGCCCGCCGTGACCCCGTTACCCCGGCTCCATCGCGCTGTCCTGGAGCCCCGGGGAGAGGCAGGACCAGGCGCTCGGGACCGTACCCGGTTCTTTTCCTCCACCTCCTGGATGCACTTAGCCCGCCACTGGTCGATCTTGGCCTCCCGCTCGGCGGCCCGGGCCGCCTCCTCCTCCTTGGCCGCCCTGGCTTCGTGCTTCCTCCGCTGCAGGCGCAGCCTCCTCTTCCTCGCCCTCTCGGCCTTCCTGCGCAGCGCCTCACCGTACCCGGGCTCCCGTAGGGGCCGCACGACCTCCCGCAGCTCCCGCAGCGCCGCCTCCGCCTCCTCCCGCGTCCGGACCCAGCCCGGCTCGTCGCCCTCATCCTCGCTGCGTCGCAGGGCCCGGCAGAGCGCCGTCAGCCGGGCCACCCGCCCCAGCGCCGCCACCGCCACGGCCCGGGC
>VXAZ01004427.1:0-102626 GCA_013399875.1 Gymnorhina tibicen | reverse complement strand
GGGAAACGGCGGCGGCTGCGCCATGATCCCACCACAACCCTCAGCGCTCCGCCATGATGCCGCCTCAGCTCCCGCCTCAGCACAGCGCCACAGCGCCGCCTGGCGGCTGGGAGGACCTGTCCCCCGCCCGCCTCTCGCCTCACTTAAAAATTAAGTTTCAAAAACTACTCCTAAAACTTAAAATAAGTGGGGACAGCGTCAAGGATGACAACTCTTCGCTGCTTGAATATTCGCTTTTATTCAAACGCCAGAGGTGAAGTACAAACTGTAGTTACACGGCATTTTTGTTTCCTTAAAAACAGTTCTTGGTTACAGAATTCCAAACAACTTTCAAAACTAAGTTGTTGAACAGTTTCACCTAAAATGTCGTGTTTTTTTCTATCTGTTAAAAAAAGGATTTGAATTAAAGGATTCAGAATTAAAAGCTGTTATATTTTTTCACTCTACAAAAAGGAAAGTGAGGATGCAGTTACAGATAGTTCACCACAGATTCCCATTTCAAGGGGACCAAGCTTCTAGAAATATCCTCAACTCCAAACAGCTTTTTCTGAACCATTAGTGGGTCATTTAACCTGAAAAAATCAGAAATCCCACGGGAAGTATCTGTTGCACCTGGCTACAACTGCATGTCACACTGCTGCTAGGGAAGAACGTAAGTATTACATAAAATTTACATGACAAAAATTAATGACAAAAATAGGGTCAATAGATTTTTGTTATCCTTTCCTGTCCTAAAACAACCACTAGACTGAAAAGAAGGATGAAAGTTGTATTTAAATAGCGTCAATTAAAGTTTAAGGGAAACTCAAGTCCACATTTTCACCGAAGGATAAAACAAAGTTGTAAGCGACAATTTTAATTCCTGAAACAAATCAAAACCATACAGGTCCTTTAGTGTTTTTACAAAGACTTTCCTAAAGGATTGAATTAATTTTGGTGGAGAACAGAAGAGGGAGGATTGCTTGCTGTGAGACTAAAAATCAAAGACAAACCCACAAGATGCAATACTAGCATTTGAGAATATAACTTAAAAAGCACTGTCATGTGAACAATCACTACTGATTACAGCAGAAATATTATACATTTACTTCTTTCCTCTCTTAACATTATAAGATAGGTTGGGCAAATACCTGGCACCAAAAAATTGATGCATGATAGTTCCAATACGTTAAACAAAATGTACTATATTAGAACATTAATATTTAAAAATTTATGGTGACTTCTCATCCAAATTCAGATGGTTTTACTGCTTTCTAGGAATCTTCTTTACCCCCTCTGGAAAACCAGCAAATGACTGACTTCACCTTCTTTCACAGCATCCACGGTGACTACAGCTCCCAATGGAGATGTGAAGGCTATTATTGGATATTCAAATTACTGTAACAAACCAGTGTCACATTTTAGCAGAATCTCCCAGCAGTGTCATAAAGTGTGTCCCAGTTTTTCCAAAAGGGCTTCCTCCCCCACCAATGTAACAAGTCACTCCAGTACCCGCTGGGTTTCACACACCAGCAGGACTCTAACACTGACCTGAACATAACCCCCTGTGAGCCGTACCAGGAGCTACGATAGTTTACTCGCCCTCTACTAATTAGTAAATTTTGATTTCCCATTTGTAGAGTAACATTATTGTTAAATCTAACTATTGGCAGCACCCGCACTGCTGGTTTAGTTTCTGGCAAGGGCAGTGCGGGTGCTGCTGCATTTGCTATACATTTTAATTGAACAAGTGTAATATACAATTCATATTTGAACATTATGCCATCCCAGTCCACACTGTCCATCAAGTCAATGTGATGCTGCAATAAAATACACGATCTGATTTAGCTAATGAAGTTCCTTGTCACAAATCGTATCCGAGACGGATCCGATGTCTTTAGGATCAGGCTGAAGCCAGAGGCAGTCGCAAGGAAAGAATCGAGTGAGCTTTTTGTGGGCGAGTTCTGACAGTGTTTAATGGTTTGCAGCATCTGCCTGTCGAGGCCAGCCTTCCTCCTCCACTCCAGAGTCATACTCCTCTTCTGACGAATCCTTAGTGGGAGCCCTAGGATTGGAAGGAATGATCAGATACCTTGGAAATTGGGGAAAAAAACAAGAGACACTTTCCATAGCTTCTGACAAACATGTCACATGCACAGTGCCCCATGACAGAAGTTCTGACCTTCTGATCTGGAAACGCTGCTGTGCACATCTGCAGTGCCACCAGCACAGTCTCATTAACTGAATTCAATTAACCTTCTGATTTTCAGTAAGTTGTTTGATTTAATCAATAAATTTAGTATTTCTAAATCACTTAAAGTGGCCATCAGTGTAATACTTTCCATTCCCTCCCATCCACACCAGGCTGAGCCAAGCTTCAGGACGGACAAGGTGCTGAAATAAGTAAATGTACCTTAGTGGAGAAAGCCACTCAACACTGTCAGTGGTAGAAACCAAGACACAGTTCCTAAATTTCAGACCTGAAATTTTTTAACCAGTTTTCACCTGACCCATTCCCTCTCAACTCCATCCTTCATTCACTAAAATCCTTGGGTTTGTTTTCTTTTTTTTAATCTACATTTGTGCAGTGCTTTCAACATTCCACATCATTACCATAATCATTACAACATTAAATTGATTATTTTAACTAGAGTTCAGCAAATCAATAGATGTGCCCTTGTGGCTCTCCACTGCTGCAAGAGTAATGCAGAAAACTGTAGCAGCCCAGAACTTGTATCAAAAACCCCACATCAGAGGTAAAAAGTAGGAGGAAAGAAACCATTTCATTTCAGAAATTTCAGTACAGTCACAACTGAATTACAAATTTTTACTGTTAACTTAAAATTTACTTCTATTTCTACAGGTATACATACACGAAAGTAACTTCAAATATGTTTATTTTGAGATTTCTGTTTAAAAACTAAAGCAATACAAATCCAAAGTCTCTAGGACAGAACAGGCACTAATTCAGCTGTGTACAATATACAGAGCATTGAATCTTTTTTAGGTTGTGTGCATGGATTTGTGTTTATTCCATCCAGAATACCTGTCTAGTTGTATTACTGGTCTGTTCTGCTACTTCTGTTACGGTTTTACCTAATGTATCCTGGCTCTTTTTTGCCTTCTACAACATCTTTGTCAACTTCCACACATACGATGTCAGAATTGGGCACTTCAAACATGGGCTCCAACAGCAGCTTTTCCTACAAGAAAATAGAGGGGAAAATATTTCTGTATGCCCTCTTCTACATAAGCAAGTGATTTTCAGAGCTAGAGAGTCTTCTTGGAAGAACTCTGAATACTCACAGCTTTATAAAGACTTACTGTATCCATGTAAGGACCAGAACTAAGAGCGGTTTTGACTGGAAATGGTCACGATTAGGTCCATATACACATCCAGGAAGCTTCATTTACTGTTTATAACACTTAATTTACTCACCATTATAGATCGAAGACCTCTGGCACCAGTTTTTCTGTCCAGGGCCAGTCTGGCTATAGCCTTCAATGCATCTTCGGTTACATTTAATTCACACTACATAGAGAAAAATGGGAAGTTCAGTTAATTATTTCACTTATAACTGTGTTGAGTACAAGCATTACTGAAAACAACACTATTTATAAACAAGAATATCAAAGAGTCATCAAATAAAATTCAAACCTTATCCATGCTGAATAGTGCCTGATACTGAGGAACCACAGCATTCCGTGGCTCCGTTAGAATCCGTACAAGGGTTTTCTCATCCAGGCTGTGCAGAGGAACCACAACAGGCAAACGTCCCACAAATTCGGGAATCATGCCAAACTCTATGAGATCCCTGGCTTCCACGTGGCGCAGCAAGCGATCCTTCTCCTCAATATCTTCCTGTGGGTCAGACTCTCCACTTATATTGGCAAGATCAGCTGCTGCTGCAGCCCTTCTGCCTTTCCCCAAGTTAGATGGTGTCCCAAATCCTAGGTACTGCAAGACAAACGTTCTGCTTACAGAACTGCAATAACTGAGCTTTCTTTATGTAAATAAACCACTTTCCATGAGTATTAAATAATCTGCAGTGACTGCTATGTCATTACATATTAATTCAAGCTCAAGAAACTACTTAGAGTAAAATTAGACCCCTTGCACACAATCAGTTTCTTATAAAATTGAATTCCCTCACTGAAGGATTAATACACCAGTACAAGAGCAATTTTTTCTTAAAACAAAGAAGGTTATCAACATGTTCTGGACAGTTTACAAGTACCAGTGACGCTTCGTAAGTGAAGCAAATGCAGGCAAATTTGTTTACATGGGAAGCTACACGAATTAACATGAACAATAACTTGAATTTCAGTCACTCCTTTAGTGTTAGAAACAGGGAGCACATTTTGTCAGAACGCTGCAGCCAGAACCCTGTCCCAGACATTAATCTACAAAACAGTGAACTGCACGACCAAGTATTTCAAGATGACGATGGCTTTTAGCACCACTTGCTGAAATAAAGAAATTTAGTGTATTTACAAATACAGCAAGAGCTGTAAAAGTCAGTATTTCAAACAGTAATTAAGATGATTTTTCAGCTCAGATACAGCCTGATGCACTCACTTTTTCATTTTTCCTCCTGCTGATAATTCTGTCAAGACCATTAAAAGCACCAGAAGCTACAAACAGGATGTTTGTTGTGTCAACCTGCACCGTTTCTCCACGCAGTTTCCGAGAATTCTTTTCTGGAACGTTTACTATTGTGCCTTCGAGTAATTTTAACAAGCCCTAAGAAGGAAAGAAGAAATGAGCAGTAAAAAATTACCACTGTGTAGCATCATGTAAGAGGACACACCATGCTATGGTCATTTTCACAGATGTATTTTTTGCTCCCTTATGCCTTTATAGTAACAGTAAGTGTCCAAAAAAGTCAGTTTTCCCTATGAGACAATCCCACTCAAGGACAAAACTGTTCCTTTAATGCAGCTTAATGCAGCATTTATTATGCATGTAATAATTAGCTGCTTTAACAGTTTTGTTTAAATGGGAAATGTTATCTGTTCTTGCCTACATTATGAACTGGCTGTCCGAATGGTGCTAAGACATTTTTCAATTAAAACATTTCCACGAGGAAGTCTCAAATTGCTTTTGAGATTACGATTTTTAAATTAAGAAATTGAAGAGGAAAGATGTGTCTTTTGAAGGTGAACAATTAAGAAACCAAAGAACTATGACTCCATAAATTCCCATGCTGTCTGACATGACAGGATCACATGTCCTGTTCACTCAGGAAGTAAAATCACTCCATGGAAGTATTTACCTGTTGAACACCTTCTCCCCCAACATCCCGTAACTGATGAATACCAGGAACACTGCCAATCTTATCTACTTCATCCAGAAAAACGATTCCTGCAGTTACAGAAAATGGGTTTAAAGATGACCCTACTTTTTAAAGAGTAGCAAGAATTTACAGAGAATAATAAAATTTGAGAGAGCAGCAATCTGTTCTACTTCCAGACTGCAAAAACATGTGCAATTTTGTCCAATTATGGACAAAAACAAAACTACGAGATACACTCTGAGCTCTTTTCAGGTTTATTCTGTCTGATTTAAACTTTGGGTACACGCGGCAGGAACATCAATTTCAGGAATACTGGTGGTCTCAAAAGTTTAGAGCACTTAGGCAAAATTAACAGAGCCCCTGAAACACATATTAGAAGTCTACCTTGCTGGGCTTTTTCTACATTGTAGTTGGCATCTTGCAGGAGTTTTGCGATGACAGATTCAATGTCTTCCCCAACATAGCCAGCTTGAGTCAAGGTGGTACAATCACAGATAGCAAAAGGTACATCTAGGCATTTAGCCAGAGTCTGAGCCAGCAAGGTTTTACCTGGTAAAATAAAAGCTGCATGTTAGAACTGCCACACATTTCTCTTAGAGCACACAAATCCAAGTATTTGGACAGGGACTTTTAACAAGGGTGTGTAGTGACAGGACAAGGGGGAATGGCTTTAAATTGGAAGAGGGTGGGTTTAGATGAGATATTGGGAAGAAATCCTTTTCTGTGAAGGTGGGGAGGCCCTGGCACAGGTTGCCCAGAGAAGCTGTGGCTGCCCCATCCCTGGAACTGCTCAAGGCCAGGATGGATGGGGCTTGGAGCAACCTGGGATAGTGGAAGGTGTCCCTGCCCATGGCAGGGGTGGAATGAGGGGAGCTTTAAGGTACCCTCCAACCCAAACCATTCTAGGATTTACCACAGGATCACTGTTACTCTTATTAGACATTTTGAATCATGCCAGCATCTTAATATGAGAATATTTTCCAAGGGAGATAACTTTCATAAGCAGTGGTTTTTACATTGGCAGGCTGTATTTCTGGTTTTAGCTTAATAATACACATTTAAGGCAGCTTGAAATGCATACAGTATCACAAATAAAATACCACACAATATAAAAACCATAATACATGTACTTGCAGAGTTTAAAGATTAAATAAATCAGTAGTCCTTTGCAGACACTCAGGGTGCAGTGCAAAGTCCAATTGCTCCTGCTTTGAAGTTGGGAAGAAACAGAATTAAAATATTGTTTAGTGAATGTTCTCCCAAAAAGTCTGCAAAATGCCATCACTTCAGCACAAACACTCCCAAGCCTTATGAATGTACAAAATAATCTCTCTTTCCAACCCCCTGCAACTAATCTGTCCCAGAGGTGAAACAGCACTGTCTTAACTGCAGCATCTCAGCTTGCCAGCTAAAGCAGAGAAACTATAAATGCATTTTATTTCAGCTTAGTCAAAGTGGCATCTTTTATTCAGTCAGTAAATATAGGCATTAAAAATAGAAAAAAAAGAAAACCACACAACTACAGCTTGGTCCTTTTTAAGGTCGCTAGCTGAGCATGCTAACATGGCACAAAAGCACTGAAATCCCAGTTTGAATCTCACATTTAGGTTTTTTTATAAACCAAGTTTGAACAATCACAGAAGAGAGAAATCACTCATTAATAACAAATTCCATGAAAAATAGGATGCCTATAAAAACATGCAGCTGTATACCTGATCCAGTTGGTCCAAGCAGCAAAATATTACTTTTTTCAAGTTTAATGTCATCATTGGGTGAATCTAGTACTTCTCCTCCCCGTTTTTCCTGAGGTATCTGCTGGTTCATTTGTTGCTGCATTGATGCTCCCAAAGCATTACCATGTGGACTGATTCCAGCAATCTGCAGGAGTTCTGAAGAGAACAATAACAGCACTGTTTGAGCACCACCAAGGTCTGTCATTACCTTAAACACACAATAACAGCTTGGTTCTTTTGCAAATCTAGAATTCTCTCTGCACAGAAGCTTACAGAGAGGACTGCAACAGAAATACAGCACAATTATTACACATACAGGAATTCCAATCATACTTTTGCACAGGCATATAGGAAAAGAATTTCCAATGGCACAGTGGATTACCTAAAAATACTCCTCTACATTAAAAGCAAGAGAAATTTTCAGTCCTTACAAACTTACTCATTTTAACTGTAATTTCTTGTATTTTTTTTAACATGAGAAGAAATAAACCCAAGCTGTTGATTTCAATGATGAAAAAGTACAAGAACTGGACTTCACCCAACATTCCAAACTAGCAGTCACTAAAGACTGTTCTACATGTCATAAAAGGAGGTATTGCAGAGGAGGACATGAGGAGAGGGTTCACTTACTTGTAAATCTGTACTCATCCTCCCGTCTTCTGATTTCTAATTCTAAGAGAGAGGATGAAAACAGTAATAAAAAAGTAAGTTTATAAAAGCTTATAAATTCTCCACCTCTTGCCCTCTTCTGAATACATCTTACCGCTGTCTATGAATGTATTTCTAACAAGAAATCCCCACCAGAGCTATTTTTTATTGCTGTCAAAATTAACCCAAAACCCAACTTGTACTTTAAAATGCCAGCAAGCTTTCTACTTCTTAAAACAATAACAATCTATTACCTCAGATTAAATTTTCACTTTAAAACCAATTATAGAAGGGAAAAAAATGCAATCACTATTTTGGTTTGAAAAGGCTTCCTTAAACTCTCCCTAAGCGTTACAATGTAAGGCTTTGTTATAAGACAGAACTCTGAAATACGTAAACATTCAGTGTCAGTCTCTCTGGGTATGGACCATGTTATCTCCCTGTACAGGGTCAGGAACTTCCTAGTGCCAGGTACACAACTGCTCTCTTACCAGTACCAGAACAGTGCTACTAATGTTCCCTCCTCAATTAAAAGACTTTGTTATGTAAATTCAAAAAGCAAAGAAGATAGAATTCTGTTTGCTGAACATGGTAACTTTCGCAAGACAGAACAAAACACCTTAAAAAAAAACCCACACAAGGTACACGTTTCAGTCAGAGATGGCAACTTAATCCTGCTTCTAAAAATAAATTAGATCAACATAGCTACACACTTACTCAGCAGCAAAAGTACTGCCAAGAGTAACTCCATCTACACCTGCTAGATATGGAACAATACTGTGGTGACCAGAAGATGCTGCCAGCAGGAGCACAGGAAGTTAGAAATCTAAGTACTCATCAATTTACCTATGCAAAATATCACCTTCCCGATCTGCATTGTTGCTCACAGATTAAGCAGCAGATTTACCATTAAGCAGTAAATGAGATTAGAAAGAAAAATTTAGGAGGCTCACTTTAGAAAGTTAAAGGAGAATACCCCATAATATATATCAGTAAAAAGGGCTAAGCATATGGTAAGCACCACAAACTTTCTGATTACCATTTATATAAATCACAGAAGTTCACAATGAAAATTATATTTAGTAGAAATTCTTTTAGATAATTTCAATTATAGAACATATAGTGTCAGGGTAAAACCTTCCTTAGATTTCTTAAGTTAGGGCCCTGAAATGGTGATTTATTTGACCAGAAAAATACCAAATATCATACAAACCTCTCGGTGTTAAAGAAGTCTGTTTCTCAACTTCCGCTTGCTGTCTCAGGTTAGATGGGATATTATTGTAGATTCTCTTGTAATGATTATACACAGCAACTGAAAGCACCTTCTTGGCAAAACACTGACCAACAACGTATTTGTCGAGGTAGTTGTAAATCTGAAAAATAGCTTAATCTTAGTTCCACTTCTAAAACACCTTGCAGCAGAAAAGGAAAAATAGTATATTGTGCCAAAGATGGACTTTGGTCTAAATCATTACAGACCTGAGAAACAGAAACCAACCCCTAAAAATACAAAACATGCTCCTGTTGATAAGTTTACTTAAAAAACGTGGTGCTCACACACTCATATTGTGTCTGTCAGTTCTGCCCCACTAATATATAAACTCTCTGCCATTTTCACCCAAATTTTTAAGAGGAACAGAAATTTTAAGAACACTTAATTTCTTAAAAGTGACCTATCACAGAGCCATGTGCAGGTTCAAGAACCATTACAGTCCACCAAGAATTGAGAAACATAAAAGGCTTCCTCACTATTCTCTAGAAGGAAACCAAATTACTTCAGGACGATCATGGCCACAAGTTAATCAGCTATAGCTCTCACCCAAAACCACACCAAATAAAAGGCCCTGCAGCTACAGAAAGAAGCTGCTAAAATAAGGATATAGAATGCAAGGCCATAGTGAGAAAGAAAAGATACTATGGTTGGTGAGGGATGAGGTCAGCCTCAAGGTCACAGGAGAAAATGAAGTCACAAGACAAAGACAGAGGAAAACAAGCTCAAATACCTTTATTGGATCTACTTGTTCCCTTTATCAGTGCTCTTCTGGGTCACATAGCTCACAGGAGTTTAATCTTGAGCTAATCACCTTTATTGTTTGTTGCTCTGTTCCAGCAGCCCATTACACACCTGATGCAGATTAAGGGAAGCATTTCACCCTGCTGCAACACAAGGGGACACTGGGTGGAATTAAAAACATACCTTTTTCGGTGGAGGTGGTGGCTTCTGCTGGAATGCCAATTTCACAGCTTCTGCTGCTGACTCGGGCTCTTTAATGATGCTCTTTTTTGTGTCTGCCTCTGACAGGACAACAAAAAAGTGGTGACACTTCTCACACTTCACAAAACGGGTGGAAGCTGCAGAAAAAGTCAAACAAAACAGTAAGAGGAATTGCTTCTGCCTGAGTTCACCACACAGGACAAGCACCTGTAAGACAGCACAGCCACTCTGTGTTTACACAACACTTCTCCTTCACTCACCTTAGAACATTTAAAAGCAATTATTGGCCTATGAAATTTAACACAGAGGGAACACAATTTGTCCCAAAGAAATCACAATGCTGGGCAGCAACCAGACAAGAGATTAAACACAAAACTTTTTGATACTTATCCAGTAGCACCACACTCAGGAGAGGAAACTTTGCACTTCTGAGAGAGACAAAATTAATGAAGGCTTTAGCTATGCAGGAAATGCTTCTAACTCAAACTAACAGCAAACTAAAACATTGTGGTTAGGCACAGACTAAAGTGCAGGGAAGCAATCTAGAATATCAAAAGACAGCATTACAGGAGGGCTCTGGCAGCTCCTGCTCTCTGCATCCCACTGGCTTTGGAACACTGTGGATCAGGCCTGAGATGCCTAAGCCCAGGACACCAAGCACAGCGGGGTCACCCAAAGGGCTCATCCCAACAAGAGGCAGCTGTGGTATGCAACAGATCATCAGGACTTTGATGTTTTGCAAGATCTTCTACCTATTTATTTTTCCTGTCAAGACTAGAACAAATTTCTTTCAAATACCAAAAGCTAAACCCTCCTACTGCTGGCTTTGTGAACCATGTCTCAAGAAATCTGCAAAGGTTGGTTTCATAAGCCTGAAAATGAGAACCTGCATTGCTTTTCTTTTCCTTTGGCAAAGCAAAGTTGAAATAATGAAAACAGACAGTACAGAAGAATAATAAAAGTAATTCAGAATAGATCCTTTCTAGCCATGCTACTATGCTGTTAAATGAAAATCACGAGCAATAGGATAGATTTAAAGGAAATATACTAGTAAATGTATTTAATTAAAAGTAAAGTAAATGTAGAAAAACAACCCCGTGAAAAAATTCAATGTCAGAACTTCTGAAATCATAAAAAGTATTTAGAAAATGGCTTGAACACTGTAGCACTAGCTGACTGTAACAACACCCTCTAGCAATAAACAAGCTGCTTATTTATAACTTGTTGTCTCTCATAGGACTGGCATCAGCAAAAGAGGAGTGGGTGGGGTTTTTCTTACCATTAATCTCACCTTATATCTGGATAAGCAAGACCAACAGATCACTTTAAGAGTATAGCAACTAATACTGTGACCAACACAGCTTTATTAACTTTACTTCAAAGAAATTTTGTGCAACAGCCTGAAAATTCTCCTGGCAACCTTCCAAATTACTGTTATCTGCCTGATGGGAACATGATGGAGATCCACTTGCACGAACCCATTCCTCTTATGTAACTATTATTTAGCAACAATATTGTAGAGAAAAACAACAACCCAACCTTTCTGCCAGGGCTCACTCAAAACACCTCTGATACCCATGATGACTACAGTGCCACGAAGCTGTGCTCCTTCGCTTTACAATGCTTATTTAGGATAGAAGAGCCGTTGTCCCCGTTATAGATCCACATGAATGATTAAAAACCCCCAGAAAATAAGGAGTGGGCTGTAAGAGTACTATAGGGCATCTTTAAAACTTCACTACAAAAAAATGAGTACACTATTGAGTTGCAGGCAACTTTGCTAATCCTAAATACTTGCATGTTTTCATACGTTCTTTTAGCAAACACATGAAATCACAGCAAAGAACATCCATGTCAAATTACCTTCCTGTCATTAAGACGTCTGCAAATATTTACAGTGTGCCAAAATGCAAGTCAAGTGTTGTTTTTAATCATACAACATTGCCACAGAGGCTGCATTAGCAAAGGGATTTCTAAAGTCTGTGTGAGTTGATCTTGCCAAAAAGAAATGCCAGGTTTTTACAGAACATACAGAACAAAAACAATCAGAGGATTAAACTTAAAAAGACTTGTAGGGTTGAGATAATGGGCTACTATCAAACTGCTTTAAGGTAAAAAAAACCCAACCAAACCAGGAAAAAGAAAGCAAGGAAGCTTCTGAGTATGTACAATAGCAGGGAAGTCTTGCTCTGGAGGATGGAGTGACCCGATGGCATCAGGTGGAGACAGTAAAAGGAGCAACCAGATAAGGCTTCTTATGTCAATCAGCTTTACAGCTATTGGATTTCACTCCACATCTGAGGATCAAGTCTTATTTCACCGATCACAAACTCTCCTTACAGACTTTCACAACCCAAAACAATACAGGAACTGCTGAGAAAGGAGGTCAAAGCAAAATGACTTTGTTTGCCTCATATTTTCCCTTCATTGTTAATTACTGGAAAACCATTGCCAAGCAAATCTTTCTGCAGGATTTGCAGATACAGAGTGAAGCTCCATCAAAAACAAACTCCACTGGAAAACCAGCCTGTCACACTGCCACTCAGTGGCAATTAATTTTTTAATGAACATGGCTTTTATTCAGTATTTTGTTTCCTACTTCTCTCAAAATGACTGAAAATCTAATATTTAAACTGAAACAAATGCTAACTGCATGTTTTCCTTTGGTTTTAGATATTTATTTAATGCTCTGCAGGTTAGCAATTCAAACCAGAACTGTGCAAATTCATCATTTTTCCTGACTAAGCAACAACAAAGGCTTATCCAAAAAAATCAACTTAACAGTAGGCTTAATACAACTTGCAACCCATTCATTTTGGGCAGAATGGGACAGATTTCCTTAGTTTTTGTTTTCTTTTTTCAAATAATTTTAAAGGTAATTAGAACTTCTGTTTTCCAGCTGCTTTATACAGTGTGGTTGGGAAGCAGTGTGCTCAAATTAACAGACTAAACCAGAATAACACAGGTCCAGAGAAAACTTGTCCAGGACTCAAAGGAGCTTTGGAAAAAAGTGGGTTTCCAGTCCCAAGCTATTTACAGAACCTGAGTTATTCTCATGCTGCAACTCAAGTGGATTCACTACTTGTGAAGTTTAGATTGCGTGTATCAAGGTATGTTCTCCCATAGTGTTGGTATGAATAAATCCTGTTCCCAAGGAAGTTTCCAAGCATGTTTAAGTGTTCCCAGCAACACTGACAAAACACTAAATCACATCTCTGCTTTCCAGGGATCATTCTGGGATAATGCTTAAATGGTATTTCCAGATAAAAGCACAAACTGTAGTACCAAGGCAAACACCAGTGAAGTGAGAGTTTCAAAAACATCTGTGCCTACTCATGAATCACAAGAAGGTAAATAAGCTTAAAAATCCTTCCACTGTTTCCAAGCACACCTAGTCCAGGGAGATACCACACTGAACACCAGATCATATTTCTAGTTCCATGAACTAGTGCCAGGTTTTGCAGAATACCTTGTTGCCTGTAGTTTCAAACAAACCAGAAAAACAACCTTATTTCTATGGGGGGAAAAGTAACTGACGACTGATCCTTTTATCTAACATAAAGAAATATATTGTTATTATTATAGAACTGTCTTGTAATTCATGACATTTGATCATTTTAAATCCTATTTCACATGAGTAGCAGCAAGTAACAGCACATCCACTCATTATTTTTGCCAGCTCTGATATTAACAACTCCTGAACATGTTTATGCTGACCTTGTCTTAAGCCTCTTAGTGCACAAGTCTGATTATGACTTGATACTTCCTCCCTGAGCTCTACCAACTAACAATGGGTATTTGCTTTCTGACAACTGTTTTCTAAGCTGGTCTCGTTAGTGCTGAAATAAGGTATGAAATGTCTTCAAGTCTGATAGAACCTAAAGCATAACTGGCATTAATTTGGATTACACTTCCGAAAAAAAAAAAAAAAGAAAAAAAAAGTAGCAGTTGCTGCTGGAGAACAGGCATTTTGGATTTTGGAGTTGGACTTTCCAGCCTTCTATTTGGAATGTTTTATAGATCTGACTTTGCCATAGAAAACTGTTCTAGTAAGCCATCTGTCAGCTACTAATTCCTCTGCTGGATAAGCACTTTGGTTACAGTACATGCAGGATTAAAGTTTTATTATTTAGGAAAGAAAGGACAGACATTACAACTTATATATATTAAGCATATATTTATATAATAGACAGATAAAAGTACCAGTAGTTCAAGTGCTATTTTTTATGCATGAAATGCAACGAATTATTTTTAAAATATTCACAGATGCAATGTGAATTCCACATTCCCACACACCACGGGAATTACACAAATGTACCCACAGAGACAATAAATGGTTACACCAACAAGACCAAACTAAATGTAACAAAATTTCTGACATCATATAATAAGGCAGGCTAAAACTTCACTATCAGGACTACGTTAAATGACAAAGTCACATCTGTGCCTATTTAAAAAAAAGGAAGTTTTAATGAAAACTTACACACAAAGGTCTCCACATGTGTGCACAAGTCCCCACACTTCGGGCAGCGCAGTTGGTTCCCTCCTTTCCCAGAGCTTCCAGAGCTTGACTTTTTACCACCACCCTCACCAACAGATTTCTAGAAGAGATTTCCAGAGAATTAGCCCCAAATAATGGAGCTGGTAAAGCAGGCATTTAGCAGTGTGCTTATGGAATCAAATAATTTGAATTTTGCAATAGCTGAATGACAAAGTAGCTATTGTCACGATTTTTTAAAGGCTTTGAAAACTTAGAAGAATGTGACATAAACACTTGGAAGTGTACACACATCTGCATTTCCCAGGTCTGGATGCCCATGGAAGAGGTATCCCATACCTGAATTAGAGCTGCTTGACTGGCACTAGAACAGTAACAAGCTGTGTCAAGAATGTTTTAATAGTATTTTAATGTTTTAATGCCAGACAAGAAAACAAATAATATTTAGAGAGTATTTCATTATCTCAACTGCATGGATTCTAAGGGTTTATGAAGCCTTTGCTCCTCTCACTTCCTTGACAGGTGTAGCAATCCATGCTAGATCAAGCATCTCAAAGTGCTTGGAAATACTGTATTTTTTGCTTGTATCTCTTCTGTGCCTTCATACTTTGATTAATAAAAGTTATTATAATTTAGGAGACAGTAAAAATCTCTCTTTCCTTTTTTAAGGCAGTTCCTCATTTTTTAAACCTTTCTTGCCTACTGATTTCTCCCCACAACCTTTCTCAAGAAAAGGAACCACTATTAAATTCAATCATCTTTTTTTTGAAGAAGTTGTTTAATTGCACCTTCAGAATACACCTGTGTCATCTGGACAGTTCCTCAGGTTCACAACACACCATACTAAGGCAAAGTTACTGCCTGTGAACTCTCAAAATGTTATTTGCTGACTAAAGAGCAGTTTTCTCAGGTAATCATTTATCTGAAGAAGCTGTTTATTAACTATAATTATAGAGAATGACTGGGATGAAAATAGACTACAAATGACTAACAATAGGTGATCTCATGTCCTCACTGACTTGTCTTACTTAAGACAAATCAGTTCTAAACCCAGAAACATTTAAAATGTACTTAGTTTGAAAAAGTTTACTTGGGAGCAGCAGGCTTTCGAAGGAGAATAGCTCTGATTACTACTTCTTCATGAGATCCTGAAACCTGTTCTTGATTTATGACATCCAATAAAGTTTTCAAGTGTCCTCTTACACTGGGCAAAAAGATTTGTAAAACTGGGAAAAGCATTGTGGGATGTTTATAAGGTTTGTCTTCTAACAAATTCACAATACAGTTTATTTTTTCTTCACTGCCAGTTGCAACAATTTGAAGAATTAGAAATGTCAAGAGTTGGCCAACATTTAAAGATTAATCTAATTTTAAGTTTAAAAAAATCCAAAAAATTTAAGAAACATTTTACATAAACGACTGAAACCCCCAGTTTGTGGAGATTACCTTGCTTCCATCTCCAGAACCATCCTTGCTCGCACCATCCTTTGAAGCAAAATATGCTGGTGTTTCTGAAAAGTTTCTAAGAGGAACTCGTTTTAGGGAACAAGTTTCAAAAGTCCCAAGTTTTCCCAAAATGGGGATGCGTGTACGACCACAAGTAATACCTAAAAAAAATAAAGAAAAAATGAAAAAAAAGAAAGTTAAGTATTAAAAATACTCCGGTTTTAATTCCATTGCCACCAAATCTCAGAACTGATTTACTTTAAGTGGCCCTTAAAGGTTTTAGCAACATAATTTAGCTTTGAACATTCACATTTCAGTCATCAAAGTAAATGATCTTCACCACTTTAATGTTCATCTCATTAAAAGCTGCCTTGGTTTTCCAAAAATGATCCCAAAGTAATTCCAGGTCCTCTGACATCAGAGAGTCCCGTTGTGGCACGAAATAGGGAACATCCCAGTTATGAAACTGATCCTCAGAATGATAAACACAATCACCTTACAGCTCTTATTGTGAAATAATTCAACCCCCAAAGTAAGAGAGACCTTTGAAGAGTCTCTTTATTATGCAAAATATCAAGTGTTTCAGACTCAGTGACTGTATGTCTGGATTTGGCTTTCATTTGGGAGCTCCACTAAAAATTAGTTTCCAGGAATTTGAGGCACCTCTTGGCAACAAAAATTGTGCTGAGGAAAACTGAGAAGCTGTGTCCTATTTGGCACTCACCACTGGGCCAGCACAGGCAAACTCAGCATAATCTTAACCTTGCTGAAATACCTCATTGCCAACATGAAAAAAAAGCCTAATTGAGAAACTAAACAGCCTTTTCCTCCTCTTGCAACACGGGCAGGATTGCATTTCATAGCTGGGTATGACGTAAGCCAACATATGTTGTGCTTGTGATTTCAACATCAACAACAGCCTGGAATCCATATCTCATCTCTAGCATTTAAAGTGGCAAATTTCTCACTTGCTCTCTGGTTGTGATAAGGGCTCTGTGTCTTACTGACAGCAGAGCTATACAGCAACAAGGGCAATTACAAAGTTTTATTGTTACAGGGAGGAGAGAATCCTATTGAAAATCCAAAAACTCTTCAAAAAAATAAGAAAAGGTAAAAATGGCAAGAGGAATACAGCTTATTTGCTCTGAAAGAGGAAATAACAATAACCAAGAGTTAGAAACTTAGCTGAAAGAGGATACTCAGAAAATTCACCTTGTTACTCTAACAAGAAGGGAGAAAAATAAAGAAGAGGAACCTAAATTTACCAGGAAAACTCTTACAGGCCTCTGCAAAGTCACAATGAAGATGACAGTGTCAAATGAGATTTGAAGCTGGTTTATTAACTTACATGCCTGAACCTGAAGATGACTTGCAGCTATTTTTAACGTGACTAAAAATTAATAGTTTAAAAATCCCTAACAGCATTGTTGCTGTCTGTAAACGTGAGGGAGGAAGAACAATCAATGAGCTTCCTCATTTTAAATTCCTCTGCTGAGTGCCACTGCAACACATTTTAGATTACGTAGTATAAGCTATGAAAACATCACACAAAACTTGAAAATACTGGCTGGCTCTCAGAAGCAGTTGTGGCTTTTAACTGAATGTGCAGAGAACTCTGACAACTCTGTGTGCCAAGTGCACTTGTCAGTGAAGAATAAGCTTTGGTGAGCGTTTACAATGCAATAGCTGTTCCGAGCAGTTCCCTGTCTTGGAGGCTCACTCCTCGTAGTTGGTTCCTTCATTGAGATTTGGTTTAGAAGACCCCTTAAAATAAAATAACAACCACCTCACCTCCCTTAAACAAAACCTGAAGTCACACAACTTTCCTTGCAATGCAGGGAGATTTGGCCTGTGGAGAAAGGCTGAAGCACTAACACAAAAGCTCAAACATTTCAGAGTCCTCATTTTAATTCAGAGCGCTCTTGTGAGACAGAAAATGCACTGAGAACTGTATGGGATGAACTATGAAACCTTACACAGCACTAGGTACTGAGCTGTGAAAACTAAACCATGAAAAAAAAATTGTATTACTGCTACATCAGCTTGTGGCTAAGCATGAAAAGCCTCATGTGCTTATCATGAGGTCTGAGTGGTGTTTTTTTGACAAAATATCATTGTATAATTACACAGCGAAGCAGTAAGAAAGTTATCGCCACTACTTCCTTGCATCAATAAGCCCAGACGGAGATTTTCAGGAGAAATCAACATTCCAGCCCAATGCCTGGCAGTTGCCACTGAACGATCCAGAGACTGATAAATGCTCCAATATGTAACAGCTGGCAGGATTTGCTCCCACACACCTGGCAGTGGTGGCTCAGGTGTTGTTTTTTTTGGAGCACTAAATTCAAAGCACATGTCCCTAACGTTGCTGGCAGCAATGGAACTGATCCAGGGTGTTCAGATTTGTGCATTAAGAAATGATGGGAAGCTCCTTAACACCTTATTAAACTTTAATTGATACCTGATGAAATTAATACTGACTTTTGGGCCAAGCCTGGGGGATCTTGGAGGCATCCATTGCTCAGGAAAGTGACAGGGGGACTGTGACAAACTGTAACTGTCCCACATAACATTCAATTGACTACACTGATCTGTGCACTCTGAACTCTCTCAAGTTTGCACCAACCAGTCATAGCAAACAAAGCACTGGGCAGAAGATATAATTTAATATAAAAAATACACTAAAATAAGATAAATTTATTTTTAAAGAACTTTCATTGAAAGCTGGTGGATAAATAATTGTATTACTTTATCTGCATTTTATTCTTATTAGCTCTTTTACATAATCCTTTTGAATCTTAGTTCTGACCAAAAAACCCACAAATTTAAAAAAAGATAATTCTGAAATGAATTCAAAGTGGTACTTGCTTTATAATTTATTGGTTGGGGGGGGGGGGGTTTGCATAACGCCAGACAAGCTGGACTTGAAAGTACAGGTTTGAACCTTTCAGCACAAGTGATATCTGAGACACAAATGCAAAGGCATCTACAAAGAGTTAACTCACCTCTTAAAGGCAGCAAATGATCTTTGACTCATCGGGCTATTGCTGAGGGTACAGTAATTGCAAATCTTGTCGCAAATGTGGCGACAGAGAATTTTCATCACAGTTTGGGGGTGTTCTACCTTTCACTCAAAGCAGCACATGGTTTGCCTCAGTACCCTCAAGAATACCGTGAGAAGGACAAAGACAGTAAAAAAGCAACAGCCTCCCACCGCTTTAACTTCCAGTGAGTGGTTTGCACAGTCTCGTCCTTCGACCAAGTTGGAAAAAATTAATTTTGCTAACTAAGCCCATCTTTATGAGAAATACTCCAAGTTTAGGCTACAACGAAGGTAGGCTTTTAATCAATTAAGGTAATTAAGCCATTTTTAAGCCAATTAAACGCATTTACTCGCACTACAGAGTAACACACAGCCGACAGCTGCTGAGCATCACTTCTGTTGAAATAAACTATTCTCGCATTACATTTCCCCATAGCGAGGGCAAATTCTCCGATACTTCACACCACGTAGCGCTGCCCTCACCCCCAACACTCGCACCGCGCGGGTGACACCAGCAAACCGTTAAAAGTAGGAAAAAAGGGGGAAAGGCCGCCGTGCCCCGCCGCTGTCACAGCGCGATAAGGGCAGCGGCGGGGCCGGGGCTCCCCTCAGGGCCGCGGGCCGAAGGGCCTGACCCCGCCGGGCCCGGTGAGGGAAGGCCGGCGGCCAGAGCGCGGTTACCTCTGCGGGCGGAGGGCAGCGTGGAGCCGAAAAGGCGGGCAGCGGCAGCGCAGCTGTGGCAGGCGGACATGGTGCAGCGGCCGCGGGCCCGGCCGGCTCCCCCCGCCGCCGACAAGGCCTCGCTGGCGGCAGTCCGACCCCGCCCGCCCCGGTAACGCCCCCGTGACGGCACCGCGCGTCACTGCGGGACTGCAGATCCCACCTAGCATCGCGTCGCACCACGCCCGGCGTGAACACGCTCGCTGCGCGAAGCATCATGGGAAGTGTAGTCCCAGTAGTGAATGGTTACGCGGGCGTCGCGCCGCATTGTGGGAAATGTAGTCTGCAACCGGTAGCGCTCCCGGACTCCTTCGGTCTGCTCTAGCCACACCGTCCAGGTGTGTGTATTCCCGGTGATTCCGCCCTTTAATTCTTCCTTTAATTCCTGTTTCCGAATATGACATGAGAGGAATATTTCCCTTTGATCGCAGATTAATTTTTTTTAAAAGCCTTTCGTGAAAAGATCAGGCTGAGACAGGAGCAGAAAAACTTCATGCAAACTGAAGCAATTTGGGGAGTGAATAGAAAATGATGCCCCGTGTCGTGATCTTTAAGCAGGGAAGAGCACCTTATCAATATATATTATCTAATGAAGTGTATCCTTTAGGATGCCTTATGGAGAATGCACCTATAACTGCAGGTAACTATAGGTCTGTTTCTTTCAGCTGACCTTCAACTCCTATTTATTACATACCAATTAAACGGGCCTAATTGACTCCACCTGTTCATTAGAGGAATGAGTCAGTATCACCTGTCTCTCTCCTTAATTAACTTGAGCTGCCCCCAGGGAACAAGTTGCCCGAGAAGCTGCGGCCCATCCCTGGAAGTGTTCAAGGCCAGGTTAGACGGGGCTTGGAGGAAGCTGGTCTGGTAAACGGTGTCACTGACCGTGGGGCATGGAACAAAACGAACCTTAAAAAGTCCCTTCCAACGCAAAATATTCCGTGAATTAACACAGGGGGCACGTGACTTCCGCCTCGGTAGCGATGGCGCCCACACCGCCCACTTCCGCCTCGATAGCGATGGCGGCGGAACTGTTTCCGCCTCGCCCCCGCCCCGCCCAGGGGTCACGTGGGCTGCGCGGGCGCAGCACCCGGAAGTGGCGGTCAGCGGGTGCCCCGGGCTGGGCGCGCGGGGTGAGGGGAGGAGGCGGGAGAGCGGTGGCGGTCCTTGTGCTCCTGGTCCTGGTCCTGCTCCTCGTCCCCGGGCCCTGCCAGCCGGTGAGCGCCCAACAGTGATGGGGAATGCGAGGGTCGTCGCTGTGGAGACGGGCCTGCCCCTGTTGTCAGCGCCCCGCACCGTGGAGGGAGCTCCGAGAGGCCGGGTGGGCGCCGAGGCGAGCGGGGTGGTCTCTGCTCCTTTGGGACAGTGCCGCTCCTGGAAAGGCTGCGCCGGAAGAGTCGGGGACTGTGCGGGGCGGGGGATGTCTTTTGGGCTCTGGAGCGGGGTCGTTGCGACCCCTGAGGGAGGGAAGGGAGAGGGTTGGGACGCGGCCCCGCAGGGAGCCCAAAGCCCCGCCCTGGGGCTCCAATTACTGGGGGTCTCTCAGGGGAAGGGGCTGCCTCAGGTTATGCTACAGAGGGGAAAGCCTGAGCTGAGGGTGCTGAGTTGGATTTTGTCCCCTTCTCCCTGCAAAGCTGTGGAGCCAAATGTGGTTGAGGAGGGGGATGGAGCAGGGGCTGGGGGCGGTGGGCAGCGTAGGGCAGGGTTGGTGGGAGCAGCGCTGGGAGATAGGGGAAGGTGCTGCTGCCATATCCCAGTTATCCGTAAATCTTCTTTCTCATTGTCTTTTTCAATCAATAATGAATGGAATATGTCATTAGTGTAGTGGAATAACTCACGAAGAGAGTGCTTTCCAAGTGCTCTGAGCACATCCATAGGTGATTTTTCCAGAGGAATTGTTTTTAAGAGGTTAAAGTTCTTCAGGTTGTTTGGTTTTACTAAAAATGAAACTTGGGTGTTTAGAGGCTGATCATGACCAGCATCAGGCTCTTTGTGATCTGAGTTACCCTCAGTAGCTGAATCCCTGTTTTGAGTTCATGGTTCAGCTTCTCTTCTCAGCTTCATGTGGCTGGAAAGCACATGTAGTTGTTGTTAATATGAGTATTTGTGTTTACAAATTTAATGCTGCATTTCTGTGCAATGGAGAAAAGAAACCCATTTCAGTAACAGAACATTCTCTAATCCAAGAGAAGTTTCCTCTTTCCTTCCTGGAAAGAAAGGCAGTCCTTAGGACTGGTGATTACAGATGCTCCTTTAGAAAAAAGCTGGTGGAAATCAGCCCAGGTGTTAGTGGCCAATGGCTCACTTCCGTGAGTTGTAACAGGTGAACTGGGACGATCAAAATTTGGGTTTCAGATGGACTCTAAACCCGCTGTGGTACCAGACAAGGTACAGGGACAGAACAAAGTCCACTTGCATCGTACCCTTTCCTTACCTACTGTAATCACACAGCTCTGTGCTCCCAGACCGCAGCAATTAGCTGAAGGGTGCTGAAAGACTGAGGTGGCAGAAGCAGCGAGGTGATCGCAGTGGGAAGAGGTTGCCAACCGTCTCTGGCAACCAGAGTGAACAGCGGGAAAAATCTCCCTCTCCGGCGCCTCTGTATCCGTGTGGGGCCCTGACCGCGATTTGTGCTTCTTGGCCCTGCCAGTGCAATAGTCCAAGATAATGTGTGTTTTAAGGCATTTCCTGTAATTTGTCTGCCACAATTTTGTCACGCTGTCATTTGCTGAAGAGCTTTTAGAAAGCCATTGATGTGTGGTTGTGGAAAGGAATTAGTCTGAACCGCGGTTTCCTCGCTCCAATGACTGCTGTCCTCCAGCCCAGGAAAGCATCCTTGCACCTGCTCTGCTTTGCAGGTTGTTGGAATAGATATTTTTTACTTTTGCTGTAATTTTGCTGCCAGACTTTGATAGAGAGCAGAATAGTTAGTGCAAGCTCCAAAGTGAAACCACAAAAATTTGAACCAACAGCCACACAGCTTAACAGCCCACGTCAAACCTTTGGACATGGCAGGTGTAGCGTGTGCTCTGTGGAAGGTGTGTGTTTGTCATGTAATTTAGAAAGTACTTTCCCTTTTAAAGTTCATATTTTCTGCACTTGGAAGATGGCAAATGAAGACTGAAAGATGAGGAAATTGTAACTAACTGTTAATCCAGCTGTAACCCTGTAAACTGGCAGCTCTCCTGCAGGGACAAATGAATTGGAGTGACTCACAGAACACAACGAGGTCTTATTTTATGAAGAATTAAGAAACAAAACCTATTGATTTAGACTTGGCAACTGTTAAGTAACAAGAGCAAAAGTTTCTTTGTTTTTCTATGCTCGGTGCTGTGTGTGAATGCATGAAAATAATCTCCCAAGGCAGCTGGCTTTCAACTGAGTCTGCAAACTTCAGAAGTGTTTGATGCCATTTGTTGTATAAATGGAAGCTAATGGTCTCTTGCTGCTTTAAAAAAAAAAAAAGAAAAAAAAAAGAGTTAAATCTTGGAGTTACCTCAGTGTTTATTACTAATTAATGGAGTATTATAAGATACTCATTATGTATGCTTGGGCATTCTGGCTGGAGAGTGAATTAGTGGCATTCCTGTGTGAACTCAACTCTGAATCAATTTGTCCTGTATTAATTGGTGTGCTTCAAGGATTTCTTCATTGCTAACTCCTGACAGGAGTCTGCTTCTGTGTGGATAGAATTAAAACTTCAAGGATTTTCTGTAAATTAAGCCTTGGATCAAGTGATGTTCCTGATGTGCTTTGGGACTCGTTTGGGTCAGTTATACTTAGATGGAAAAACGTGACCTGAATACTGAGTAGGTTCATGAAATAACATCTATGGTGTGAACTCCTGAGCGAATTGTATGAATATTTATTAGCTATAAACTTGCAGTGCCTTATCAATTTAAAACAAACCAAGAACATGCTTTAGGTTTTGAAGTCACTTACAGCCTGCAACACAATTGACTTTCTCTGCAGCTGTCACAAGGGAATGCTGCTACAGAAGCATCATCATTTCATAATTAGGTTGGTGCAGTAAGGCAGTCAGGTGACTGCCTCTTGGGAGAATAATTGCATGGTTTGATGAAAACTGAGCAGAAGTGAACTTGGTGTGAGTCAGAGGTAGTGCCACCAACTGATAAGAGCAAATCACTCTGCACTGCTTTATATACATGGCACAGCTTTCAAGAGCTGCCCACAGTGAAACTGTGGTATTGATTTCTCATTCTCTCTCTTTTTCAGGCTGACCCAAACTGAGGATTTTCTAAACATCATGGGAGAGATTAAAGTCTCTCCTGACTATAACTGGTTCAGAAGCACAGTTCCTCTTAAAAAGGTATGTACATCTTGTGAGTGAAATATCTCCTCTTGTTTTGTTTTTTTAGGGGGAGAGACTAAGTGTGGTTAATGCAGAGCAGTTGTGGCTATGCTCCTGACCTGCTTTATCTCCCGAACCGTTGTCCCACGTGTCATGTGAGTGCATGAAAGCACACCCTTCATCTTCACACGCGTCTTGGAGGTCACTTCTGCCTGTGGTGGGGAAGAGAGACTTGCCAGCTGTGAGCCATGGCAGCCGTACCTGCCATCCTGGTGCCAGCCATGCTTGAGGAGGGGGCTTCAAGGGAGTGATGTGTGCTGGGCATCATGTGTGTGGCTTCTCAGAGCTGCCTGTGTGCACTGGACTGAGCTGGCGGAGCCGCCTCCACTGTTCCTGCCCACTGTCCTCAGGGCAAAGCAATTTCCAAAGGCAACTTCCCAGCAGTCAGGCTGCACGTGGGGTCCTGAGAGTGGGAATATCCTTAACCACGGTGGAAAAACTCCGTTTCTTCTGCTTAATCACACTGTCCAACCACTTTCTCCTCTTGCTTGGATTTCCCCACTTCCTTTCACTGAGCCACAGGAGAATGTTTGAGGTGCGCAGGGCTCCAACCTGTGCTCTCTACGTGCTGAGTGGCAGAGGGCAGGCAGTGCAGTAGTAGTACGTAACTCCTGACCCAGTAAAGCACTTGTCTACCTTTTGCAGGTCAGGCTTGCTGGGGCTATGGTTACAGAGTGACCTGCAGCAGCCCAGACTCCTGCCAGACAGAGGGACAGCCCTGTCTTTACACCCTGCTGCTGCGAGCACAGTCACTGCTGTGGCTGCACACGCTGAGCAGTCAGTGTCCTGTCTAGCCTGGGGTGTGTTACAGTTTGGTTTTGGGCTAAGCTAACTTTGGTGTGGTTCCCTTATCTGGATGACTTTGTGGGCTGTAGAAACACCTTTAGAGAAGGACTATAGGCTTCTCATTAATTTTTGCCACTTTGTGTCTTCTGTAGATAAGAAAGGTGCATTGCTGTTGACTGCACATGCTTTGTCGGGGCTTTGGCTATCCATCTACTGGGTCTATTTGTGCCACACTGTTGCCTTCAGGCAGTGCCTCACTGGTTCACCAAAGCCAGGGGCCAGTATTTCAGCAGAAAGATATGTGGGTGCTCTGAGGCGCTGCTTTGTGGGATGCAAGGTGGTGAATGGAAGGAGCTGGAGTTGTGGTTCCAAGGGAACATGGTGCTGCTGCAGCTCAGTGTCAGCAGCCATTGCCTTCAGCTGCTGCCAGTGCTCAGGGTTTCATAACTGGGGACGTGTGTAAACTGAAGCTGATGGTGACCTGGTGAGCTTCAGACTTGGGAATGCCTTACCCTTTGTCTGCTCAAAAGGCAAATGATGCCACAGTGGTGAATGTGGGGTATGAAGAAGGTAGAAAGAAACAAACTAGTCCTGGTTATTGGAGAGAGAATAAAAAAAAAAAAGCCCAATTTGAAAATGTAATTAAGCTCTGAAGCAGTCTTTGGGAATGCATTTGCCTGCATTATCCCCCCAGAAGTGCAAAGCAGTACAGAAGAAGGAATGACCAGCCTTGGTTACTGCAGTCAGGTCAACCTGAGAAAGCAGAGCCAGAGCAGTTTGTTTGAAAATGTGCTGAGATGTTTCTTCTGACAGGCACAGGAAATGCACAGCTCCATCCTCCTTCCTGCCCTGGTCAGATATAGGAAGTACAGCACAGAAAATAACATTTTTTAACCGAGTCTCCTGCTTTGCCTGTGTGCCTCCATTTGCATATACCACTCGTTGTCTTATCTGAGTCCTTCCCAAAAGTTTTCATCGAGGGACACCCTGGCCCTGCTAAAAAGTTCTGCTCTTTGTTTTGAGGCAGTGCAGATTTTACCTTTTATGTGAACTGTAGCTGATCTTGATCAATCAACCAGAAGAAGAAGAAGAAGGTTGGTGACCTCCCAAGTCAGCAGTTAAGCACACTGCTGCCTACACAGCTCAGGAGCTGGAGTTAAACTGTCCAGCATGTGGCTAGAAATCAACTAGAACAAGTGCTTAAACCATTGATTCACTGTCTGGGCTCAAGGAAAAAAACCTTATCTCTCAGCCTCAGCTTCCTTGGCTTGAACTAACTTTGGTGTTGTTATTTCAAAGAGTATGGTCTGCCTTTGGAAATACTCCTAAAGGTAAACTTGGTAGTAGCCACCCTGAATGGATCCAACATTGCTGATGGAATGACAGCTGAGAACAGCAAAGCCTGGAGCCCAGGGGTTGTGTGCAAGGAGTTGTTTCGGTGGGGATTGGAAGGGCTTTTGTACAAGGTTTATGTTTAAATGGTTTCAGTGGTCTGGAAGCTCTGGTATGCAGTCTGTCTTTTTTTTATAGAGACTTTAGAAAACAACGTTATCATGTGATTCCTCACATGCTCCCAGAGCCTGAAATACTGGCTTTATTAGGAGCAGATTTGTTAGTCAAGCAAATCTGATTTGTGATACACTGTTCTCCTCTGATTGCTGAGAAGCTTAACTGCTGCATTGGAAAAGCAAATTGTGCTTGTATATTACTGTTCAAAAAGCTATAAAATCTCAATACAGAGGAGATGATTTCTGGCTGCTTGACTGAGGCTTTCCCCACAGGTTTGTGTTTGTTGATCTGGTACAAGATGCAGCTTCTGCTGGGTTATGGAGTTGAAAGAACATCTGGAATATAGAAAGCAGTTTCTGGTAGAACAGGCCCTGTCAAAATAAGTCAGGCTTTGGTGCTGCTAGAAAAGAAGACCCAATTCTTGGACTTTTGAAGATGCTAATTATGCTAGGACTTGTAGTACTGTATGAGGAGCTGCTCATAAAGGATAGCACCTTGTGTGTGAATAATCTCCCTCAGCCAGCTGTGTCCTGGGCAATCCAGATGCTCCTGAGATGCTGCCAGATGATGGAAGCATTTTTCCCTCTAGGTCAGCCTTGCAGTGCTGCCCTGGGAGTTGTGTGTATGTCTCTGTTTCTGGCAGGCACCTGTAAGTGTTTCATATCAATAATTTGTGGTGATCTGCTTAATTCTGTAGGCCTGCATGGATCCAGACTTGTAACATCTTCTGTCTGTGGATGCAAATATCAATGGTTGTTTAAAAAGCTGTCCCTAGGGCAGTGCTGGCTCTTCCAGCCTCCAGCTGCTGCTCTTGGTACCCTGAACTGACCTCCTGGGTCTCTCCTGAGCATGGTGGCTCCTTTCCTGAGGTGCAGTTCATTATCCGGCTTATGTCAGGATGCACAAAATATTTCTGTCTGATGGTGCGTGGCCACAATTCTGTTCCAGCTATATCCACACTGTCATTCCAGTTAGAAAACAGCCTGAAAGCTATTGTGAAGAAGAGTAAAAGAAGGTCTTGAGTATTATAACATTTACTAGATGTTGGAAATTTCTAGAAGCAATCCTGGAAGCTGGCTGAAGAGCCTCACTTGTCTTGTGTTTCCTCTCCCCTCTGTGCCTCTCTTTCCAGATAATAGTAGATGATGACGACAGTAAAGTCTGGTCACTGTATGATGCAGGACCAAGGAGCATTCGCTGCCCACTCATATTTCTCCCTCCTGTGAGTGGAACTGCAGATGTTTTTTTCCAGCAAATTCTGGCACTAACTGGATGGGGCTACAGAGTTATTGCTGTGAGTATTCTCAGTCCTGTGTCAAAGGTGGTGTACTTGTGCTGGTTGCTCTCATTAGAGGTTGGATAATGAACTTCTTAGTTTTGACTTAGGGAATCCACCAAAAAACTTTGTGCTAAGTTGCACTACAGAGTAGTTAGCATGTGGATCTAGGCTGGAATCTGCTATATGTCCACAGCAGCATTTACCCAAAACCTTGTGCATGTACAGTGTTAACTTCTCAGTCTACTTTTCCCATTGTGTGTGCTGGACACAAGTACTTTTTGCCTCCAGCTGCATCTTTGTTAGCCCTGAGGCAAAGACATGAGTTAGTTCAAGGTTTCCATGTTTTCCTTAGGGACGGTGGTTCTTACCCTATATAATAGCTGCAGATGCTATGTCACTCCTTAATTCCCACCAGCCTGCTCTTCTGGGGCTTCTCAGCTCCTGAGCTGAACTGAAGCAGTTGATTTGTACAATACATTAAACAGCCTGCCTTTAGGAGTACCCCTGTCTCTTGCAGCATTTCATGATTTCTGTATCTGTTACATGCCACAAAATCGCTGAAGAACCATTCCAGCCTCCCCTCCCACTGATCCCAGAGTGAGGCAATGCTGCACTTTCCCCAGCAAACTCTTCTCTGTGGCACTTTGTGTGTTTTTGTGTAACTGAGGGGGAGGTGTTTGCACCCTCGGGCTCTGGGGACCTTGAAGAGGAACTTCACAATACCTGTTGCTGTCTTGAAACCGTTAATGTGAGAACTGGTACAACTTTGAAGCAGATTGATCTCAGCCAGTTTTTTCTAACTTTGTATTATTTTAGTTGCAGTATCCGGTGTACTGGGATCACCTGGAGTTCTGTGATGGATTCAGGAAACTCTTAGACCATCTTCAGCTAGATAAAGTGAGTGTTCAGAGACAGGGAAGTGGACAAATCGTTGCAATAAAAACCTGATGTTTGAAAGAGTCTCATTTAAGAGCCAGTGTAAAAAATAGGATACAGAAATACAGCCTATAAATAAAGAGGCTGTGTTGCAATTTCACATTTGAAATGGGTTTATTTTTGAAGGTGAATGCCCTTGGGAATTGTCATACTTGGCCTAAATTCAGCTGCTATTCCAGGCCTATTAAATTGTATGGGTTAAGTTCAGTTTTTTGTGAGATCCTGTGGAAGTTATCCTTCCTAACTCACATAGTACAGAACACCACAGTCGAGTCTCTTGGACTGGAATAGCTATGGAGAACAAAGTGAAATGTTTGAGTTTTTTCTTAAGCTTGATGAACACAAAGAAATTTGCACTGTGAATCTGTGGGAAGCATTTCCTTCTGTTAGTATTTATCACATTTATATTTCACATAAAACCAGGAGATGAATGGAACAGCGATTCTTTGAAAAAATGGGTTATGAGAACAAGGTAAACTTGAATGACCTATTTTTGTAATGAAGCACTGTGCTCAGAGGTCACATTTCATCATCTGTTTGGTTTTTTTTTTTCCCCTTGCATTAGGTTCACCTTTTTGGAGCTTCTCTGGGAGGCTTTCTGGCTCAAAAGTTTGCTGAATACACACACAAATCTCCCAGAGTCCAATCTCTGATCTTGTGTAATGCCTTTAGTGACACTTCTATTTTCAATCAGACATGGACAGCAAACAGGTAAAGAAGACTGAGACAAGCAAGCAGACTCATGGCATTAATTCTTTTGCAATGAAATGTCACACTGATTAGTTGGATATGTGTCTAACCTGATTCCAGCCTGGGGGAGGGAGGTGTGGGATGGAATACTTGTGACTTTTAAAGGCACAACACAAGGAGAATGGAAATGTTAACAATTGAGAATGTGGAATTGGACAAATTGTTCTGTGATCCTCTGTGGGTGTGTGGTCAGATTTAAGAACTCTGCCTGTTGTCAAACAAAACCATTTAGAGCAAGAAGAGTGTTGTTCACCATGTTTAAAATATACTCTTGCCATGTAAAACTAAAAGCTGCTCAGAGCATTTCAAGCATCAAGCTGCCAGGTTTTCCATCTCTGTGCTTTTGAGGCTTCTTCAAGGATTTCATCTGAGGTTGAAGAGCACAAAGTCTGTGCGAGGAAAGGGAGTATTTACAACACAGCATCTTGATGTTGAGTCCTTGGCGCTTGAAGATAATTGTTACATCTTATTTCTGTTTTAGCTTTTGGCTGATGCCTGCTTTTATGCTGAAAAAAATTGTCCTTGGGAATTTTGCATCTGGTCCTCTAGATCCTGAAATGGCCGATGGGATTGATTTCATGGTGGACAGGGTAGGTAGCTGTGTGTTCTGATGGTTGTGGTGTCACTGTAGATTTACTGAGTGGCAGGTTGTAGATATTTCTGGTGCTTTTTTCATTCAGTGACCCAGGAGGGAGGAATGAGAAGTGGCTTTTTAGCAGGTGTTGACTGTCACAGCCCCAGCAGTTTAGCTGATGCATTGGCCCTCTAACTTAATTCTGTTTATTTGTGTAGATCAAGAGAGGGAGTTAAGGAACGGAGGTGGAAGAGAAGAAAGTGCTGGGATAGATCTGTAGGCCATGCTCTGGGGGCAGGAAGAACTAATGGAATGTGGTTTAAGCATTTGTCTCATGCAGAGTAATACTAATTGGAATTATAACCTTCATCCCTTTGAAACTATCTTCTCCTTGGCTGTATTGTTAATATTGCATTAACTTCCTGCAGTGAAATATGTTGTTAATCAGTGTTTCTCTCTACTGCAAGCTGGAGAGCCTGGGCCAGAGCGAGCTTGCCTCAAGACTCACCCTCAACTGCCAGAACTCCTATGTAGAACCTCACAAAATCCGAGACATCCCTGTAACCATTATGGATGTAAGTGAATCTCAATTTTTTAATTAAACAGTATTTCCTTCCCTTGGCAGGTGGGACCATGATATTCACTTAGCAACTTAGCAAGCATTTACAGCATGTACCTTCCTATTTAGGGAAGCCTTCTACTGACTGGGCAACACTGTGCCTCTTCAGTGCTACATTGTGAACTGGATATTCTGTGCAGTAACAAAGCTGTATGCTTCAGCATCGCAGTATTGGCTTTCTAGCTGTCGATGCCCAGGTTTGCTTGTTTTCTGTTTCATTAACACCATTCCATGAAGAAGCTGAGGGTCTCTTCTAGAAGCAGCATGCAACCAGTCTGATATAACAACAAAATCTGAGGTTCAGAACTCACTGCTGGGACTTGTTCTGTAGGTGTTTGACCAAAGTGCGCTTTCGACGGAAGCAAAAGAAGAAATGTATAAGCTTTACCCTAATGCCAGAAGAGCTCACCTCAAAACAGGAGGCAACTTCCCCTACCTCTGCAGGAGTGCTGAGGTCAACCTGTACATTCAAGTGAGTTCCTGAATTCAATCTATGAATGTGTTTAGCTACAACAGCAGAAGGAAACTCCTGTCTGGGCTTGCTTTTGTTTCTTAACTTCCCTGAGTCTGTGTGCTCTCTGCTACTGACCAAAGGGTAGGGCTGGGAGCAGCTGTGTCCATGCTGGGCCAGCTTTGGGGGTTTTCTGTCTCTGAACTCTTGTACTCCAGAGCCATGGTTTCACCCTCAGAAAAGGTACTCAGAAGGAATGTTTCTCTTTTAGCAGAACACTGTGCTCCTACACCTGTTTCCATGTTATTTCCCATGTCCAACAGATCCATTTGCTGCAGTTCCACGGTACCCGGTACGCAGCCATCGATCCCTCCATGGTCAGTGCAGAAGAGCTGGAAGTCCAAAAGATCAGCCTTCACACCAGCAACGAGCAAGAAGGGCAGTAGGCTTGGGAGTGCCAGTGAAACAGAGGCATTGGTTTGGTGGTCTTCCTGTGTACAATCAACTGTTCCCACTCTGCCTTTTCCCTTGTGTTAGCCGATTATCACTGTGTGATTCCAACAGGATCAACAGTCGGTGAACTACCCGTGGATAGCAACCTCCAGCAGTGTAATGGGATAGATCTGTTTAATTTTTAGTCTGGATTCAAGGAAGCATCTTCGGAGACTACACTTTTAAAAATAAAGACATTTTTTCTACCAAAGTGTTCACTATATCATGTTCTTACGCAGAACGGTATTTCTTTTTATATTTTTCACTTGGCTGTAAATACTACCACGTGCAGATTGTGTACTTATAAGCTGACATATATTTTTGTTGAATATTTGATTTAAAAGATGTTTAAGTGTCAATGTTACCATCACTTATTTGCTTCGTACCTTGTGTTGTAAGTTAGTTTGTTTCTATTTGAAATAAAGCATTTGAATTTTTAACTTTCTTGCTGCTTAAAAATGGTTTTCAATAAAACCTCACTTTCAGCAAGTGTCTCTTGTTTTGACTGCCAGAAAACAGCAGCTGAGCTCACTGCAGTCCTGGTTTGCCTCTACAGACACCTCTGGAAATGAAGAAAACCACCACCACCTGCTTGAAGGTTGTACTGGTTTAGCCCTAAGTAAGAATGCTGTAGTGTTTTTTTAATAAAGATGACAAGATCTAACTTGCAACTTTAAAGGGTAAAATCTAGATTTATTGAAATGCATACATTATTTTCCCCTTGAGCTGCTGTAAAAAATAAATATGAAGGATTATATGACAAATTGGTATGTAAAGAAATTATGTCTGTCAGAGGCTGTGTAGATAACGAATCTCTTGAAAAGGTAGTTTGAAAAGGTTAGTCACCTATTTGATTTATAAACAGCACATGTTAATGTACATTTATAAACGGTATGTGTTAATGTTCTTCTCAAACTTTTTATGAAGAGTCAAAGCATTAAAGATCACAACTCCTAAGGTTCCAAAAGGACCAAATTGTAGCTTTGATTTTGCTTAAGTTCTCCTCTTAGGGTGGGAATTTATAGACACACCTAAGACATGAGTGACATATCTCCGCACAGATAAGGTAAGTAATGAACATTCCTGAAAACAAAGGCTTTGCCCACATTAACTTAAAAAACTGACAATTAAAAATTTATATACAAAAGTGTGCTGTAGACAAGTTACAGTAAAACTGTAATATTTCCTGATGCAGTATGACAAGTGAGGCTCACTCACCAAATTCTCATTACAGTACCCAGACCATAGGAAATTGCTGCTAAAGATCTCCCTTCTGTGTAGAGGCATTTTTGACCATGAGCATTTGTTTTACCCTTGTCATTTCCTGTCCAGAAGGATGCAGCAGTGTCAGCTGTATGTGACAAGAAGCCCTTAGGTTGCATCTGCCTTCTCTCAGCAGCAGAGAAGTGTTTCTCCTGTAGCTGTGAGACCAGCTGAGGATGCTCCCAGTGTTACATTATTGTGCACTTCCGTGGAGAGGTGGAGTCTGCGTTTGCTTTTTTCCGGATACTTTCTGGAAGAGAGAATGATCTGCTGCACAGAAATATAAAGCCATGGCAGGATTTGTTCATGTATGAAACTTAAGAGAAAGAGATGACATGTAATGGAAGCAAGGGGGCAGGGCAGGTGCTTTCAGCTCATGTGAATTGGCTTCACTGAAGTTTTCCTCTGTGTATGTTGTCTAAGCACAGAATTTGGAAAATTGATTCAAATAATGCTCAGTGTGCATTATTTGAAGGAAGACAAAAGCATTACCTGCTAAATCTCTTCTCCCGATCCCCACCAGGCCTTCATACAGTCCCTTGATTGGATTTTCTCCTGCAGTGATCACACCATGGAGCCAGATCAGCAACATTCTGTGGCCGTGTTCCCTGTAGCTTTTAGTGCCTGGCAGGATCAAACCACAGATGAAATCTGGCACTCGGAGTGCATGGCCCTGACCAGAGCAGATTTCTGCACTGGTGGGCTTGCACACCCCTCCCCCTTCTTTGGATTTTACTAGGAGGCTGTAAAGCATGGTTTTAATTCCTGGTTGTGATGTGATTGCTGGATTTGTGTGGAACTGAATGGAGTGGCTATGGTTGCACAACCTTTCATGGCAATACAGTTTCTACCTTCAGAGCACAGCTTGGCCCCTTGCTCACATCATCCAAACTACAGTAGAGTCCTTACAACAGCCAAACTAGCAGTGATCTGCTTCTGACCCTCAGACCCTGCTTCTGCTAATTTATTTTAAAGAATTCACTTCACTGCCTTCTTGCTTCTTAGAAGAAAAAAGTAAAACCAGCAAGTTTCTTCTGTTCTATAGAACAAGAATTGTAGCAAGAACTCACAGGCCTGGCAAGTGTCTCATAAGCAGTGAGCAAAGAACCACTAATTCCCCTGTTTGCATGCTTTATTCCTAGACAAATTAAAGTGTGTAGGTAATTCCACATTCAGCAAAACCAGAATTTTTAACCTAATTTTTTGGTTGCTTCAAATAAACCAACAGGTTTTCTTCATGCTTTGCTCTTACTGCAGCTTTATCTCCTAGAAACAAAGTCCAAAGGAAGAAAGGAAAATACCTGGGAAGTTTTTTCATACCTGCCCATTGTTGCTCAATGGCCCTAATGTGGTCATCCGTGAATTTCCAGTAATGTGCCAGCTTCTTCCATTCCCCAGGTTTGAGGTACTTGGTGGCTAATCTCCACATGACTGAGCGAATGTGCTGTGTTTCCAGCCTGTGATCCTGCTTAAAGGTCAAGCACTTTGCCACCCACAAGCTGGAGTCACTGTTCAGGTTCTCCTGAAAAGCCAGAACAGGGGGTTCAGTCAGGTGCTGCAGCAGTGCCTGCAGTTCTGCAGCCTCCCACATCCTCAGCTGTGTGGTCCCTGTGAGTTCCTTCTGGCACAGCTCATTTTCTTATTCTCTTTCTTCTCATTTCGCTCTGTGCTAATCAGGGTTAAAACTCCGTTAATGGCCACTTCGCTGTGGAAGCCCATTTGGATCACAATTTGCATTTCTACATTGCCTTTTATCTGGGGTTTGGTGCAGAATCATTTTATTAAATCTCCTGCTTCCCTGCAACATCAGCTCATGCTCACAGCCCTTACATGCCAGGCTGCAAAGAGGCTGAATGACATTCCCTAGGGCTGCATGGGAAGCCAATAGAAGGGCCTGATACACAGAGCATCACTCCTGAAGCTGCACCTGAGCTACAGGCACATGCCCTCCTTTCCTTCCTTTTCTTCCCCCTCTAGAGCACCAGTATGGGAAGACACCCAAAATCTTAAGAACACGCAAGGGATATGACATTTGGCTGTACTTTCAGCTCACTCTGCTCAGCTTGGTTTGGGCACAGGCTTGGGGTAGGCAGGGTTTCAGAGGGGAGACTGGGGCTAAGAGGCTGCACTTTGTGGGAGAAGTTGGTTGTATAATTCCAACAGGAGCTGTCTCCTTCCACTGCTGAAAAACTCTCAAAATCCCATTTGGTGACCTCAGGCCAAGCAGTTTCCTGCTCAGTCCTTCAGTTTCTCCTTCTGGGAAAAGGAACTAATTCTATCCCTTTGGGAGCAGCTGTTAAATAATTTTTGGAAACCCCTATTCCCATCAGTGCAGCCTGGGATTTCTAACAACAGAGGACTTTTTAAATAAGGAAAGCCTTAAGCAGATGCTGTTGGCATGGTGAGGACTTCTGTTTTTCTCAAGTAAGGGAATGAAAATAGAGGTTGGGCTGTAATGGGATGTCCTGTATTTCTTTTCCTTTGACAGCTGGTATGTGAAGTCTCAATAGAGAGGAGAAAGCACAGGGACTGTTGTGTAAGCTGCTCACCTTCTCCCATTTGTAAAATCGATCGGCTTTGATAATCATGTCCGCCAGGTTGATGTGATTACCTCGGGCAGCGACATCCAGAGATGTTTTCCCTTGCTGAAATCAGAAAGGGAAAATGAGCTGGAAAAGACTTTGCACCTTAGGAGGTACAATCTCCATGCCCACCCAGCATCTGCAGCAGCAGGCACATGGACTATTGAGTAATGCACCCAGCCAGAACCTATTCTCCACCTGTGAACACCTCAGATGTGAGCTGGTGTCAAGCTCCTGTTTCTGGGCATGTGGAGGGGTTTCCAGGCTCTGCAGCATCTCCTCTGTTGCTACAAGGGATCTGCCTGTTTTGCAGGAGCCACTGGAAAAGCTTCCTGCAACCCACCAACATGAGAGCAGCCATCAGAGGACCAGCTCAGCTCTTCAACCCAAGGTATTTTATAGCCTTTTGCACAGCAGGTTTGCTGACACATGAAACCCAAGTGATTTATACAACCTCATTAACTTTATAGGCTCCAGATACACATGATTAGAAATGGTCTCCTAGGAGAAGCACAGGCTGATGGGACTATGAAAATGTGACTACGTTCCTTTCATGAATATGATTTTGGACTCGGCAAGGGGAGATTTGTATTTCTATCCAAAATGACAAGGCAGAAAAGAACGAGATTTGAAAGTTGCATGAAGGAAAGCAAGCCAGCCCAGGCACCAGGCATACCAGGAAGAACAGTTCTAGCCTCAGATGTGAGCAGAAACCCAACTGGATACAGGAAAGTGTGAATGTGTCCCCTGTGCTGAGTGTCACTGCGGTTCCACAGAGTGCTGGAAGGTGGCAAACATTCACCACAGCTGAAAGCCAGTTCAGCCAGGTGGCTTCAAGTCTGCACTTGCTCTAACCCACTGCGAATGGCAAACACTATTTTAATCTCTGCCCAAGGCCCTCCAGCATTTTCTGGGCATATACTACATTTTCAGGCCACTTGCAATTCGTTCTGTTGATTTTACTGGATGGCAAAAGCCCCAGAATCATGCCAGATCTATACCAAACAGATCCTTTCAACCTATTAGAACATATGTGCTGTAATTTTTGAGGTATATTACTCATCATTATTTGAGGAAGTCTTTGATATTACTGTTCATGATAGTACAAGTAGAAGGAACTTTGAGAAGTAAAGCCTTGTTCATTGTATGAACTATTTTCTACCTGTCTAAGAACCAGTCATTTCTTTCCTGGAAAACATATAAAAATAACCTACTCAGCCATGTTTTAAGGCCCTATCCCTGGAAATATCTAGATTTTAATATGACTAGCCTTCCTCGAAAATTATGAAAACCACTGGCAGAGACCATCTATGTATATTTTCCCTCCATACTCCCACAGAACCTGTTTCACCCATGGAGACCTTTACCTTGTCTGTTAGCTTCAGATTAACTCCTGCAATGAGAATCATCTCAGCAATGTCCTGCCTGCCGTGCTCTGCAGCGATGTGGAGTGAGGTCTGCTGCCTCTGCAGAGGGAAGGAGAAAGGACTACACTTTAGAGAAGGACAAGTGTGAGGCTGCAAGGACAGAATGCTACCAGAAGGAACCTTGGGACTCTTTAATGGAAACTAGTAAAATCAAACATAAAATGTGTCAATTTTCTGGTGTCATCAGGAGAGAACATAGCTACAAGTATGAAGATTAACCAAAACAAGCTACACAAAGCCCCTCATTCAGAAAATTACAATTCGGTAAGACAACCAGCTACCTCCAGGCTTGCCTCTTATTCTCAGCCCTCCAAACATTTTGCAGAATATCTTCCAGCTTGAAATTTCTCCTACCTGCTTCCAGTAAAGGAGGAGAGAGCCTGACTATGCAGTGTTGCAGGGGACACAGCACAGCTCTCATGTTGAATGCCATCAGGCAATTACCTCACTGAAACACTCAGAATCAGTTCACAGGTTTCACATTTCCTAAGCTGCGCTTCCAGGTTCTCCACATTTTAAAGTACTCCTCTTTAATCCTGTCCCCAAGATGATAAAATCCCCCATGAAACTGGTTCACATTTCAAAGACAAAGAACAGGAGCTGCAGTCTTACATTATCTGGAATGTCAAGGTCACACTCTGCACTGATGAAGAGCTTCACCATGGCTGGGAAGTTCTGCAGGACTGCGATGTGTGTTGCGGATGCATTTTGCTGTGGAAAGAAGATCCTGCACTTAGGGAGAGCTTAGCTCATAGCACTGAAAGGACCTGCTGTGCCCAGCATGTCCTATTCTATCGCAGCTGCCAGTCTGCACTGGGGGATAATGGGGATACTGCAGCACTAGTCCTTCCACAGTTGTTTTGTGCTCTTGAGCAGCTCCACAAACTGGTTTTACCTTTTTGTTAGTCGTGAGAGCATAGAGAGGAACTCACATGATTGAGAGCATCTGTACAGATTCCTGCGTCCAGGAGGATCCTGGCTATCTCCTCACAGCCATGCAGTGCTGCATAATGAAGGCAGTTCATCTTTTTCTGAGAGGCAAGTCAGAAGAGAGGAGTGTTAGTCAGGGATTCACCCCACAGGCTGCAGTTGTTACAGACTATCCACAGAGAGCTCCCTGCTCCCTCCTGCAAGAGTCCTATGGCCCTGCACTGACAAATTCATGGGGATTGTCTCCAGCCAAACCAGTCCAAGGGAGCTTCACCTGCCTCTTTGTACAAAACCACGTTTACCTTCCTCTAAACTCCCTGTGCTATTCCTGAATGCAGGGCTCCACACGACCTTTCTCTATAATGGGTGATCTGGGAAGCCACAAGTCTGGGCATAAATCCACAAAGTAGGGTTTGGGAATGGAATCACCTCCATGGAACTAACCTGGGTTTGAGCATTGACATCAGCACCCGCTTCCACGAGCAGCTTCACGCAGTGGCTGTGTCCCCCCTCAGCAGCCAGGTGCAGAGCCGTGAGTCCTTCCTGCACAAGGCAAGAAAGGACACAAGCAGCATTTCTGTAGACAAGGCCAAGACAGAGCAGCAGAATGAGTCAGACTCTACCCCATCTTCTGAATCCATGACATGTTACAGTACCAGTTCTGAGGGCCAGGGATCTCCAGTTGATTGTTAGGAAAATAGAGGACACAATTATCTGCCATGGACATACCAGAGTACTGCTCTGTCCTGAATGTTACTGGCCGTGGGCCACAAGACAGTCATTGTGTTCACTATCTTTCCTCCCCTCCAGCCCGTCAATAAACCAAAAAGGATTTCACACAGTGAAGACAAATCATTTTCCTGGAACAGCCCAGAGACAGAACTGGAAACCTGTGACCCTCAATCACTGGTTCTCCCTTCTGAGGGTTGCAGCTCATTTCATTACAAGAAAACAGAAGCAAGCAGAATTCCTAAGTGATTTAATCTACTTTTATTATTGCTTTTTGCACAAAGGACAGCTCATCTGGGGGTATACAAATGTAGCAGTTACCACAGAAGGTGGCTCCCCCCTTCCTTCAGATCTTAATCACAATCAAATACACTTTTCAAAGACAGTAACCAAATAAGACTAAAAAAAATGCTGATAAACTTAATTGGGAGTGTGCCCTGGAATAAATAACAGTGATACTAAGCCAATATTTGCTATCTAAATCATTAACTGTGTTCCAGCCCCATAATTTTCCAGAGTGGATCTGTCAAAAGAGAGATCTCAAACAGAAGGTCCATATGTTCAGTGACTAAGTCAATACTTTAAAGCATGGCGAAGTTTAGTTTAAAACACACTCAATAACCATTTAGGCACTTGAATGTACAAGGGTCAGGGAGAGAAAGGGAGATTAAATGGAGTGATAAGGTAGGCGAGCAGATACAGCAGGAAGAGAAGGCAACACTTTAAAGCTGGAAATTGGTCCAAGACGGATGTCGCCTTTCACTGACACTCTGCAAGTGTGACCTGCATTTACCCATGTAGGCTTTAGATAAAATCAGCTATTTTCTAGATCTTTCCTGTCAATACTGATTTTTTAGCCTGATGACTGTGGCAGGAGAGTATTTCTAGGGAGGAAAAGGGCAAAACTGATGTGGTTTTGATTCAATTTAAATGTACTTACTGAGTTTTTTTCATCAAGGTCCACTCCGACATCTATAATCTTCTCCAGCACAGAGAGGTGTCCATTTTTAGCAGCTAAATGCAATGCTGTATTTTCTTCCTGAAAGTAAACATTACTTTATAAATATATGTCTCACAGGACTGAGTGTTCATACACCACAACCTTGCACAGAGTATATTCAGTGTGGCTGAAAAGGAGGTTGTAACCAGTAGCATGAATCTGAAGCAATCTTCCTACAGTTGAAGCAGTGAGGGAAGAACCCTAGCTACGTTAAACTGGAGCATGGTCCACCAGGCTTGCTGTGTGTCCTACCTGAAAAGTCCTGGAGAGAAATCATGAACTGAGCAAGCAAATGGCTTGAAGTGGATAGGGAAGAAAAGCCTTGACATATCACAGCCATAATCACAACTGTAGACAACTTGCTGGCATGAGCCTCATTTGTTATCCTGTTCCCTGGTTTTCAGGTCCCCTAATCATTGGACTTCACCTCCCTTGCACCTGGTTTTGTGCCCGTACCTTGTCTTTGGCACTGTGAGAACAACCCAGTCGAATGAGGAACTCCACCACGTGCAGCTGCCCGTACTCTGCAGCCAGGTGAAACGCTGTCCTGTCCATCTTTGAAAAGAAACAGAGAAACACAGTTGAAAAGGCTCAGAAAGCACAAGATCAGATCATCTGCTGGAAGAAGCTTGACCAGAGCCAGAATCCCCATCATCCCTAAGATCACTCTGCAGGAAGACTTCTGGGAGTAGTGTCTGACTCTGATTCTCTTCCCAAGACAAAGGGCAACATTCCTGCTAAGCTCAGCAAAGCAAGACCAGACCTCATGAAACAAAGCCATGAAGAGCTTTCCTACCTTGTCTGTCTCATCCACACACACATCCTCCAAGTCCTCCATGATGAACTCCATGACCTGGATGTGTCCCCTCTGAGCTGCACAGTGGAGCAAGTTCCTGCCATTCTGGAGAGGAGATAAAAGACTGCTCATGTAACAAGTCCAAGACTGTATGGCAGTCAGTCTCTTTTGACAACCTCTTCCAGTTAGCAAAGACCCATTTCATCCCTCCCTGCACCTCTAGGGCTAAACTTCCTTGTGCTGCAGACAGCAACTTATGAATGAAATATTAATGCTCCTTTTCCCAGTCAAGGTCTGTTTTAGAATACATGGACTGCTGTTTACTGAATCCATTTCCCATTTCTGTAACACCTTCCCCATCAGCACTGCACAAACATGAGGTGAGGAAGCTGTGTGCATCTCTAGAACTCAGATTATTGCACTTGTTTTAGGGATAAGTCAGAGTGCAGATGGCAGTCCCCAAAGTAGATGCTGTCACACACGACTGAGCTCACAGCTATGCCTTTCTCTGTCCCCCAACACTGCCTAGAGCTAAGTGACGGATCCACATGGGGAGACTCTCACCCTGTTGACATGGTTAATCTTGGCCCCAGCATTGACGAGGATCTGCAGGACTCGAAGGTGGCCAAACCAGGCAGACAGGAGAAGAGCATTCATTCCAAACTGGGCAAAAAGAAGAGAGATACAGTTAAACTGCAGCCACCACCATCCCCATCCTCGAGGAAAGCTGTCCCCTTAGCTTAATGAAGTTTCCCAAATCTATTTGTTTCTCACTGGTATATCTTTTAGCTGCATTTTCTCCAAGTATTATTATTATTCCTATCACAGATATTCACAGCAGCTGAGCAGAGACCTGCCTCTTGGCAGCTACTACATATTTAACGGTGTGTATTAGCCTGGCTGTACGGGGGAGAGAAAACTTGTTGGCTGTCAATGTCATCCCACAAGCCCCATCAACACAGCCAGAAGAAGCCAAGCATCCCCATGCTCAACGGAAAACTTCACAGATTCTACCAGCCTATTCCAAGTCATTGTACATGCAAGGAAAAGGCCAAAATACAGAGCAAAGACACATGCAAACAAGGCTTGCTCCAGCCCCTTGCTCAACAGGTGCAGTCTGTCGCCCTGTGCCACCCACCCAGGGCTAAGGTGCAGTCTGTAACTGCTGGCCTAGCACCCAGTCCCTGGCACTGCCCCAACACTGAACACATCTGCAGCACATGCAAGGGAGAGTCGCCTTTGTACACTGTCTTCGTCATCCACGAGGACATCATGATCCAGGAGCAGTCGCACAGCATCCACATTCCCTGCTCCCGCAGCCCAGTGCAGGGCAGTCCGGTCCGTCTGGAGGGGAAGGACAGAGACAGGGAAGGCTGATGTATGTAAAGTGTGTGTATCTACCAGCCTTTCTGAAGGCTAAAATATCCTTGGCCATCTATGGAGCCAGAATTTCTCGCACTGTGCAGGGTTTTCTTCGGACATAGCCCTGGTTTTCTCTGGACACAGCCCTCTGTCTCTGCTCTCTGTCAGGCAGACAGGTGTTAGTCACCTTCTACTCAGGAACTGCAGTTCTATAATGATGCTATATGTGTAATTAGCATGCAGGACTATAATGACAGCACAGAGTAAAGAACATTGCTGACCATAAATGGAAAAACTGAAACACTAGGGATGGGTTCAGTCCTGTATTTCCATTAACCTACTAGTCAACAAGAAAAGACCTGCACCAGAAACAGTTTGTCCCACAGCCTTGCTGTACAGTGATAGCAAAATCAAAGCCTTTCATGGCAATCATGTCTATCTGGCACTTGCAGCTTTCCAGTGTGGCCAGGATGGTAGTGCTGGGGGTCTCAGTGTGTTGTGAAAACCTCTCGGTTGCCACAGGCCCTATTTGGCTCTGGATGTTGTATTTTAAAGCTTGGACAAATTAAGCAGTTAATGAGAAGAGCAGTGTTAAGGAGCTGCAGTTCTGAAACATGCCCTCAGCACTTCTGCAGCTTAGAGGTGGAAAAATCCAGGACTTACGTTGTTTTTGGCTTTGATGTCAACTCCTCGCCTGATGAGTTCCTCCATCCTGGCTGTATCATTTCGCTTCGCCGCATCATGGAACTCCTTCTCTGACTGAAGCACTGCAGCAGAGCAGAAGAGTGAGCATTAAAGCACTGCTGGTAAGGAGCATGGAGCAGCATGCCCCAACAAACCTTCCCTTCGTCTCACTGGGCCCTGTGGCTTCAGGGAAGGATGACTGCAGAAGGATTCTTCCAGCAAGAATCCCAGCCCTACAGATGTTGGCATGTTTGCTGGATTTATCTTCTCCCAGTGTCTCTCCTTCCCTGAGTACCCCTGTGCCACATTGGTGCTCTTCCAGTCCTACCCGCTTCTCTTCTAATTCATTGTCCTTCTCTGCATGGATTTGCTCCAGCCGCAAAATCTTTTGATCCATGAGGTCCATATCCTCTGAGCACCCTCTGAGGCCCAGAATCAGTGTGAAGGCTCTGAGAGATGTCACAGACCCTTTCCTCCATCCTTCCACCTACATCCCGCTGCTCTACAAGGAGGTCTTTACACATGGTCCCCCTCCAGGCAACCTGAACCAGCCAAGCAAGACAAAACTGCCAGCCTGGCCTGTGATTAGTGTTGCATCTCTCAATAAACCATGGCAGTTTTGCACATAATTTACCATGACTGGCAGTATTTGTCCTGCACAGTCAGGCACGATTTAAGAGTGTTTACTCTCCATGCTGGGCCTTGCCCCAGCAATCTTCTCCTTGATCGAATAAACCTTCCTGCCAAGAAACAAGACCAAGGCTGTGACTGCCACAGCCCAACAGGGAGGCTGTAAAGGCTTTTGGCAAGGCTGGTGTCAGTGTTTGCTGGACTCAGGCTCTGTCCTACTGCTTTTGGGGAATTCTTTCATGAAGTGCTTGAGTCAGACCCTTGGCCTGTCACATCCCACTGGAGAGCTGGTCCAGAAGCTCTGCTCTCTTCTACCCTTCTACAGAGCTCAGGCTGCAGTTTGAGGAGCTCAGTGCAACTTCAGTTTGTTTCAACGTATCAGCTAGATACTAACCACATGCCATGCGAAAGGCATCAGAACATATTATTGTTCCCATTCCACCACGCTGAAGGATATAAACAGGAGACTTGCTGCCTAAGTAGCACTATTAATCTCTTCAGAGGGCACAGAAGAAAGGCATCCCTACTGTGGACTCTCAGAGCAACAGAGGTACAGTCTCACCCTCCAGTTTCCATTCCCCTTGCCTTCAAACAAAAATCTTTATCTCAAGAAAAACGCAACACAAATCTAAATGCTAGACAGGATCGTTCAATAGTGTGTTTATCCACTCAACACCAGACATGGTCATCTGAGAGTGTGTATTCAAGAGTGCTGGACCTGCTGCTACAATGATGGCAGTAGGATTTGGACACAGATTTCTGCAGAAACAGGATTTCCTGTACTGTATATTAAGACTCTGTTATCACCTGGTCAGGTGTGTTAACAGGATTGCATTTCACCCCACGTGGACCCTTCATTTGAGAGGAAATATCAGGAGAACTTGCGAAAAACACATTGAGTTTTTGTTAATTATTAACATCAATGGCTACATACACACCATCTCCTTGTAAATGCTTATCTCCATCCAGTGGAGTAAATCCTATGTTTCAATTAAGCAAATGCTGCTGCCCCTGCTCTCCAGGTGACAGAAATGTGTTCTTACATTTTATGGTCACATAAAACATCATTTTAAAGAGATGCCAAACCACCTTATTTATTTTCTGTACTACCTGTGAAGATGCAGTAACAAATCTGGCATCGCTAAGGCTGTAGAAGCCACAATTTATTTCTTTTCAGCAAGACGAGTAACAGTTTGATGGTCTGAGTTTCCTATTTAAGATCCACAGCGGCTCTGTAAGTGTAAATGCACTCCTCATCGTGGCATGCACCTCTCCAACATTTCAGTGGATATTTAGCAGTTTTCCTTCTCTTTCAAACTCAGGTTCCAGGGTATTTCACAGCTTGTGTTACTGAAGAAGCATTCAGTTATCCCAAATAGCACGGAAAACATTTTAAATTATTTACCCTCAGTGCAATGCACCAACTCACAGGCAGTTTATTACGCAAGAGATGTAGAAAAGCAGCAAAGGAGCTGAAAGACATGCAAAGAAACGTGTAAAAACCACCCACTGGGCTCTAACTGGGGCTGCAGGACACAAAGACAACCTGGGTTGGGACCGGGGGACCAAGGGGGCCAAAACCCCCAAGTGCGGGATACCAGAGTTATGTGCAGCATCTCATCGGTACAGGCTGCTTTGGGGCAACAGCAGTCTTGATTCACGGGTAGGTTTATACACCTGCTTTGTTTCCGAGCGGATATTCACGTGTCCGGTTATTCTTTAGAGCATCCCGGCCCTCCCCCTCAGTCCCGCCGGCGCCCGCCCGCCCCCGCCACACGAATCGCCCCGCACGGCGCTGCGCCCCCCGCCCCGCTGGGGCAGCCCCCGCCTCGGCCCCACTCACGGGTGTCGCCTTCCGACGCCAAGTCGTCCCCCATGTCGCGACACAGCGGCCCCGCCGCTGCCGCCTCAGGGCGGGCTGAGGCGCGTTCCCGCCGCCACAGGGCGGGCTGCAGGCGCGTCCCCGCCTCCTCGGAGGTCACCCCGCCGCCGCAGAGCTGCTCTTTTGCTGCTCTTTAAAGCAGAATATCATCAAACAAGCCCGCTTTCCGACAAACACGATGTTTTCGGGCCGTTTGGGAAGGACTTGAGCGGGGACATCCAGCTGCCGCCATTTCGGCCAGGTGCCGCTCTTCACCTCAGCGCGGCTCTGCTGAGCGCTGCTGCTTCGAGGTGGTGGGTGGTTTAATTTAAAATTTATTTAATTCTGTTTCCAAAGCAATTTGGGAGGAGAGGGATTTCTAATCAGTAGGAAATACGGGGGGGTGTCTTTGTTTTTTTCCCGCTGAAAGCAGGGCTCAGGAGTTGATGTTTCCAGGGAATGAGGTGCTCTTGTTACCACACGTCCCTCAGCAGGTGCAGGAGGGCTTTTCCCTCAGAGTTTTAGTGAATTCTCCAGTTTCAGCGTCTGGGCTATTTTTGTCTTTCATTTTCTTCTCCATTTTAATAGTATGATAAGGAAGAAACCAGGCTGAGCTGAGGCTGGGGGAAGAATCAGATCTCTTTCTGTGGGTGCCCCACAGTACTCCTCCCCTGGAGTACGTCATCCAGGTCTGGGACTCCCCGGCATAAGAAGGACGTGGAGCAGNCGTGGCATGCACCTCTCCAACATTTCAGTGGATATTTAGCAGTTTTCCTTCTCTTTCAAACTCAGGTTCCAGGGTATTTCACAGCTTGTGTTACTGAAGAAGCATTCAGTTATCCCAAATAGCACGGAAAACATTTTAAATTATTTACCCTCAGTGCAATGCACCAACTCACAGGCAGTTTATTACGCAAGAGATGTAGAAAAGCAGCAAAGGAGCTGAAAGACATGCAAAGAAACGTGTAAAAACCACCCACTGGGCTCTAACTGGGGCTGCAGGACACAAAGACAACCTGGGTTGGGACCGGGGGACCAAGGGGGCCAAAACCCCCAAGTGCGGGATACCAGAGTTATGTGCAGCATCTCATCGGTTGCTTTGGGGCAACAGCAGTCTTGATTCACGGGTAGGTTTATACACCTGCTTTGTTTCCGAGCGGATATTCACGTGTCCGGTTATTCTTTAGAGCATCCCGGCCCTCCCCCTCAGTCCCGCCGGCGCCCGCCCGCCCCCGCCACACGAATCGCCCCGCACGGCGCTGCGCCCCCCGCCCCGCTGGGGCAGCCCCCGCCTCGGCCCCACTCACGGGTGTCGCCTTCCGACGCCAAGTCGTCCCCCATGTCGCGACACAGCGGCCCCGCCGCTGCCGCCTCAGGGCGGGCTGAGGCGCGTTCCCGCCGCCACAGGGCGGGCTGCAGGCGCGTCCCCGCCTCCTCGGAGGTCACCCCGCCGCCGCAGAGCTGCTCTTTTGCTGCTCTTTAAAGCAGAATATCATCAAACAAGCCCGCTTTCCGACAAACACGATGTTTTCGGGCCGTTTGGGAAGGACTTGAGCGGGGACATCCAGCTGCCGCCATTTCGGCCAGGTGCCGCTCTTCACCTCAGCGCGGCTCTGCTGAGCGCTGCTGCTTCGAGGTGGTGGGTGGTTTAATTTAAAATTTATTTAATTCTGTTTCCAAAGCAATTTGGGAGGAGAGGGATTTCTAATCAGTAGGAAATACGGGGGGGTGTCTTTGTTTTTTTCCCGCTGAAAGCAGGGCTCAGGAGTTGATGTTTCCAGGGAATGAGGTGCTCTTGTTACCACACGTCCCTCAGCAGGTGCAGGAGGGCTTTTCCCTCAGAGTTTTAGTGAATTCTCCAGTTTCAGCGTCTGGGCTATTTTTGTCTTTCATTTTCTTCTCCATTTTAATAGTATGATAAGGAAGAAACCAGGCTGAGCTGAGGCTGGGGGAAGAATCAGATCTCTTTCTGTGGGTGCCCCACAGTACTCCTCCCCTGGAGTACGTCATCCAGGTCTGGGACTCCCCGGCATAAGAAGGACGTGGAGCAGCTGGAGCGAGTCTAGAGGAGGCCACAGAAATGTTCCAAGGGTTGGAGCATCTCTGCTCTGGAGCCAGACTGGGAGAGCTGGGGGTCTTCAGCCTGGCGAACAGAAGGCTCCAGGAAGACCATAGAGCCCCTTCTAGTGCCTAAAGGGGCTGGAGAGGGACTTTAGACAAGGGCCTGAAAGGACAGAACAAATGGGAATGACTGCCCACTGACAAAGGGCAGGGTTAGATGGGATATTAGGAAAAATTTCTTCTTTGTGAGGGTGGTGAGGCCCTGGCACAGAGAAGCTGTGGCTGCCCCATCCCTGGAAGCATCCAAGACCAGGCTGGATGGGGCTTGGAGCACTCTGGGATAGTGGAAGGTGTCCCTGCCCATGGAAGGTGGTGGAACTGGATTATCCTTAAGGTCCCTTCCAGCCCAGACCATTCTGTGATTCTTTGCTGCTGGTCTCAGGATAGGAGAGGTGATGTCAGGTTTGTATTCCCTCCCTAGACCATTCTGGCCCACAGATGGGGGCCTTGTTAGGACTCCCTGGAGAAGTCTCTCTCTCTGTACTGCTGATTTTGGCTGTGAGCTCACTCTGATGCCTGTCACCACATGAGGGTGCCAGTGCTGTTCACCTGCCACGATTTCCTGCTTGAGCAATAAACTCCAGGGTGCAGATGAGGCTGTTCCCTGAGCTCAGGACCGTTTTGGGGTACATTCCGGTGTCAAGGACCCTTGTATGAGTCTGTGCTGCTCCTGTGAGAGAGTATGGGGCGTTTGGTGTGGTGGGAGATGGGGGGAGGCAGGCGATGTCCTGGGGGTATGCAAAGATGCAGAGACCCTGTGCTTCTCCAAACATGTCCCTCTGTGGGTACAGCTGTACCAGAACTGTCTTCAGGGCAGAGAGACAGTGGTTTCCATTTCATTGAAACCCATCACCGAGGGATTCAGCAGCCAAGTGCTTGCTGATGCAGTTGGACCACCATGGCTTGGCCTGCCCAGCTGTGAAATGGGGAGGTGGACCCTAAGATCTTGAGCAAACACAGAATGTGTGGGGTTTTATAGATAGCTGCTGCTCTCAGAGATTTGGATTTGTCTTTTGTTTGCCTTTTAGTCAAACTGAAGTAAAAAAAAAAGGCACTCTCTCTGGTAGGAAAAGTGAACATAAGGTCTGTCTGGATAAAGGGGAAGTCCTTCTTTTGTACAGTAGCTTAGCGGGTGGAGCATCCTCCCCGAGGAAAGGGGAAAGCTGGGTTTGATCCTTGTTTCTGCCGGAGGGGAGATGCAAACCTCGGGCCACACAAGACCCCAGAGAGCACCGTACATAACAGGCTGCAAGCATGTCTGCTGCGGAGAGTTTTTCTTGCTCTTTCCTGTTATTTTAAATAATTAATGATTTGATGGAGCAGGGAGTGGAGAAGGCAGGTGTCCCGTCTCCCTGGAGAGCAGTCTGTGCACCCGGCAAGACGGAGTCTTGCTCTTTCTCGATGAATATTTAAGTGTCTTCAGACAAACTGGAACGGCGCCAGCAGGAATGACTGAGAAAGGCTGAGCCCTTCCCACTGGGTATCCTAGTGCCTGGGGGCTGGGGAAACAGCCCTGAATAGGGCAGGGAATAATCCCTGCTTGCATGGACTATGGAGGTACCGTGCATCCCAGCCTTAGGTGGGACCCCTGGCTCTTGCTAGCCTTTTGTTATGCTGTAAGAGATCCTTGGATGGAAAGCTGTCTGGATTTAACCTGCCCCTGTTAATGTCATTGTCTTCCAGAGCTTGAATCAGCCAGGACTCATCACCCACGGCTCCTCTGCGGGTTAATGCTGATCTCGGAGGAGAAATAGCGCAGATGCACCGAGAGTTCGCATCTGTTTGCGAGCTTGGATGTTTCCAGCAGGCAGAAAAAAAGGCAATGTAGGCAGTTCCGTCTGTCCTTCCCAAAGTGGTATGTGTTCAGGGGTGGAAGGGACCAAGACTTTCTGCTGATACTAAGTACAGAATGCTGTGACAATTTATTAACGACACTGAACACTTGCCTAGCGATCCATTTATTAGCTAACGGACCTAAAAGAGCTCTTGGATTTTTCCACTAATGTTGTAGCATAAAGAATGACAGGGGAGGTGGTAATTTGAGCCCTTTTTGCAATATATTCCAGACATTGACCCCATCTTCAGAATGGTGTTAAAATCTTTGACTTTATTTCACTTGAAGAATAATTTTAGGTGAGCCAACTTTGTGCTCTTTCTCACTTAGAAGTGAAGCTCTCTGACAGAGAATTTTGTGCTCTTATCTTGCATGCACAATTTTTATGTACTGCTTTAAGATAATCATTATTTTCAATCACTTTCAAAAATCACGAGCCAGGCTGCTTAAATCCATGTAATTTTAAAATGTGCCTCTGTTAGCTCCCTGGTTTAGTTGTGTACACTGTGATTTTCAAGCCAGTCAGAATTGCAGTTAGCCATGTAATACAGCCCACAAACCAGTATGTGTTTATGCAGAAACAATTGCTTACCTAGAGGTTTAGCAAATTGGACTTTAATTTATAATCTTCCTTTGGAAGCAAATCTGGAAGGTGACTCCTCCTGCCTGCAGCTGCTTGTAGTTTGGGAAGCCAAGCTTCTGCTTCCCTGGAGCTGCCCACAGCAGGGGAGCCTGGCTTGAGGAACAGCCTCCATCCTTGGAGGATTGTCTTTTCTGGCATATGCTGCCACAGACAGGAAACTGAATATTGCATGGCAGAGGGGATGACCACGTTCCTCTTTCAGTGCCGATGGACTGTTTTTACGTGACAGGGTGTCAAAACAGCCCCATGTGCTAAGATAGCAACCGTGGGCTGTGCCTGGCAGCACCTGAACCAGATCTTTGGGCACTGTGGTACATGGCTGCCGCTGATGCTGTGAGGAGTTGTATGTTTGTGCTTCCTTATGTCCCTGCTGTGGGTATATGAAAGGGACCAACCATGCCAGTTCTGTGCTCTTTCAGATATATCCCATTAGAATGGAATACACGTTACAGCTCTGGCTACATGGCTTCATGTGTGGCTCCAGCTTATTTATTTTTGTCTGGGTTTGGCTTTTAGTTGTTCTGTAGACTAGGTTATTTTTGGTGCTTTCTTTGATAACTCTGTTCCTGTGACATGCTGCGGAGCCAGAACTCCTCTGGGAACATCCCAGAAATGCACACAAACATCAGCCCTGTAGCTTCTAACGCTCAACATATGGAGCTTTCAGAAGGCCTGGACACCTAATGGGACTCCACAAACCCACTCTGGAAGCCTGAGAAGGGTTCCAGCAGTTTCCTCAAAGGCTGCATTCATTTCCTTGCAAGGCTTCCACAGAGGAACAGCTTGTTAGAGGGACCTGTGGAGCTTGGAAGCTTTGCCAATAATAATTCAGGCCCAATTCTGAAGTCAAATATTTAGCTAAACAGAGACTGTCTGATGACTGGATTAAACACAGACTGCATCTGAGTGAGCTCGACACTTCAGGTTTTTGTCAGTGTCCATTTCACAAGCCTATAATTCCATTTTTCCCGTCTTCCCAGACTCTGCTTGTGCTGTGTAGTGTTTCAGACAGCAGAGAATGAGGTATTTCAGCAGAGCTGTTGCTCCTAGCTCAGGAAGCAGCCTGAATCACAAAGTGATGTTCTTTGCTTTAGGCTTAGGAATAATCCAGTATTATGGGATTGGGAGGAAATCATGTTAGAGAAACCGAAGGGTTTGTTTGTAAGGAAAGGTCTCAAGGAACCAGGCAGAGATGTCAGAGGGGATTGGTGAGTGAGCCTTGCCAGTGTGCTGCATGGTGCTGATTCAGATAGCTCAGTCCATATTAACAGCAACTGGAAGTTTCAGCTGGTGATTTGGCAGTTCCCTCTCCTGTCACTCTCACTTCCCAAAGCCGATAGGCCTTTAAATCCCTTGTAAAGATAAATGAGCTTAAGCTTCTATGTAGCTTTGAAAGTGAAGCTTACGTATAATTAACACTGTGGCAGGGGTTGTTCCTGATGGTCAGGCCTCTCCTGTTGATTCCTGACTTCCACACAGAGCTTACTGACATGGGTCCACTACATCTTCCAACTCAGTATATTCTCCTTCCAGCTGTGGAGAATTGGGCTCACATCTATCCTGCAGGAATACATGAGAGGCAAAAAAAAATACCTCCACAGTATCTTTTGTACCTGAATGATATCTTAGAAATAACTGTAGGAGAAACAATTTATTTCTGTGATGCTTGGCTGAGGGAAGTCTATATGAGCCCATTTTGTTCAAACTCTCTTAGTGCCTGAGTACCAGTGACCGGTAGCTGGGAGATTACTGGTTTGACAGTCTATGTCTCATGGTGATGATCAGGTCACAGTGGTCATTCTGGCTGTGCTTTGAACTCTTTGACTTACTGAAATCGTGGAACCTGGTCTTTCAAAGCCAGGAATGTAACACTAGTATGGTCTTAAAACACCTACTGTGTGACCACAAGCAAACGTAGCAGGAAAGGATCTAAAGGCAGAATATTCTTTCTTGAATTTAAGAAGAGAAATGGTGTGATGGAGCTGGAGTCCCAGCCCTCCCTGGTTTGAATGTGATGGTTAACTGAGCAAGTGTTTGGTTATGGGAGGTGGGAACGGCTGCCTCTATAAACCAAGCAATAATCGGAACACTGAATCCTAATCCCCTCACTGACATGCCTGCAGGCAATGTTTTTATTCTCACTTTACTGCTTGTGTAAAAAGAGGGAGGATCCTATGCTTCCTGGGCCTCTGAGGACCATCTGGCTCCTAAAGGCAATCTCCCTGTTCTTTTCAAGACAAAAGTGCAGCTGAAATGTAGGATCTTTTAACCATAAACCCAAAGCGCTGAAACCTACTTCCAAAGGCACAGCCCTGAGCTGCTCTTAAGCCATGCTGAAGGACTCAGTGCAAAACTTGAAGTGAAACAGAAAATTGTATTTGAGGATTTATTAAAAGCAAAGTGGAAGCAAAGGGTTGCTCAGTGATGCCATCGCTCCCTTCTGATCTGACCCCGTGGAAAACCATGGAGTCCAACAGGAGTAGGCAAGCACAGTGCAGCTTTGGAAGTGTTTCATTTCTGTCTCTCAGCAATTTTCTTCCAGGGCCCAAAACATCTGTCTCTGCCTCCAGCCACATGCAAGTGCACCGAGAGCATTTTGTTCCAAGCCTAATGAGTAATTTTATGGTCTTGGAATTGGAGGCAGGGGGAGGGGGCTGGGACAGCAGCTGGAGTCATGTGTTCTACAAGGAGCTCTGCTGATGTCAAATTGTAGCCTGATGATTTTTATTTACTGCAGCCCACCAGGTTTCCCTTTAGTCCTCTGCTAGAGTTGCTAGTAATCAGTGCAGAAACAGCTCTGACATGGGCTTCTGCATTCCCTGGGCTTCTTCACTGCTGGGCAAACAAGCAACGTGGAAAATAATGACATCAGTTGAGAGGAGGTGGGGGAGCTCAGCTAGGCGTCAGCTCCACTCTGTGTGTGGAGAGAGCACACGTAAATGCAGAAAGCACACTTTGCCTATCCTGCCTCTGGCTTCAGTGCTCAGGAGGGATGAGGGAACAAACAACCCCGGGCAGATGTGTAATCACATTGCTCAAGGGTCGAGCAGATGGTGCTGAGATGTGGTGATACACGTGGTCTGAGAACAGGTATAGAATGAATTGATTCAAACTGTCACTGGTCTCGGCAGCATTTTTAAAGCACAACCCTAGCTTTCTCTTTGAAAAGGAGAGGGTTATCTGTAGAGAGAGATAATCTGTACACAGCACAGGAAACAGAAGGCAGATGTTGTCATATGTTTATCATATATTTCCACCACAGGGTCTTCCTTTGGGACAGGCTTGCAGATCCAGAGCAGGATTGCACATAGAGGGACCATGATGTGTTTATCCAGGGCTGATTATAATACAGAGTTCTTCCTCCACCTGCCCAAGTTCTCTTGGTCTGAAAAGCAGGTTTATATTCATTCACTGTGACTCAGCCATAGAGTCTGACTCATTTTCTTGCTGTTACTCATAGAAAGGAAAAGCCAAATGGCAACCAGTCTGTGCCTGTAGCCACCTGTAATTCTCCAGCTTTCTGCTGTTACTCTCTGGATGAGCTTCTGTTTATCGACACTAACACACTTATCCTGCTGAAGCTTTTAATACTTCTTTCTACAGAGGAAGACTGATTAGAAAATAAAATTTTCTACCCCTAAAGCGAAGAGGAAGTGTGCTGAATGGCTGCTTGTGGAGTTCCTGAAATGGGACTGTTTCAAGTGAACACTTCACAAAGGTAGCAACAGGATGGGACCAGATGGAGCAACCACCAGGCAGAACTGGGAGCAGCTGCAGAATTGCTGCAGCTCATGAGCTGACCTCTGTGGTCTGGAGGAGGTTGCTGGTGGTCTGTCTCTTTAAGGTACTCAGTGCTAGGAGATCCTGCTTCCAGCAATGATGACTTGCTGATCACCAGAAATACATCTCACGCACTCTCTGGGCTGGACTACCCACTGCAATGGAAGGACTTGAGCTGCTTGGGGTTCTGTGGGCTGCCAGTCCTCAAAGAAGGGGATGGTGTTTTACTCTGTGTAAGCCTCTGTTGCACTGCCAGCTCAGGAGTCTCTGCTCACTTCAGGTCTGGCTGTTGCTCACTTGCACATATTTTGTCCTCTCATCAGGGTGACGGGAAACACCAGGCCCTGGTTCCTTCTCTTGCAGTGTGATATGTCGCTTATTCTGCACTAGAGACCGCAGGAGCATGAGTCAGAGTCGAAAACCTCACCCAAGAGAAGCTTTAGCTGTGAGGTGGGAATTGGTGCCTGCCACTACAGCTGGGCCAAACCCAGCCTTTCCCATTTCAGCTTCATTCCATGTAAAAACTGCACAGGAGAGCACAGTGCAAAGCTCCAGGTGGGTGGGCTGTCCAGAGGACAAGGACGTATCCTGGGTATGGAGCAGGGCTGTGTTAGAGCTCAGGCAGTTTCTTCTTGTTTGTGGGAAGCTGAGGTTCAAGTCACCAGGCTGAGTCTTCCAGAGGGGAACTTGGCCTTAAACCCAGCTCTCCCTTCTCAGCAGTCTGTTGCTGGGTGAGAGGCCACCATGGGGTTCTGCTCTTTCATCATCCTCCTCAAGAGTTTTGATAAGAATTGTTCCACAGACTGTCAAATGAAAAGCTGGAATTTCGGTTATTTTCTGGTGAAAAAATAATTAATTGGAAATATTCCTTGGCATGCTTTCAGCTGGCACACCGCCTGCCCCTCTCTGAGAATATTGCTCATTTTGAGTGCAAATGCTTCTTGTGAGGGTGGTTTTTTTGGTTGCAATCCCTCACTTGGGTTTCTTTTTGCCTCAAGCAGATAATGGGAGTTGGCCTCTTGTTACATGGCACTGAAGTGACCTCCTGGGGCTGCCTGCATCTCCTGCTGCCCTTCATGGCAGAGCATGGCTGAGTGAGGCTGGAGTAGTTCTGTTGCATGTAAGGAGCAGGCACTGCCCTGCTGCTCCTGGCTGTCTGCTCTTAATACCCGCCACCGCCCCCAGCTCTGGCAGCCGTGTTCGCAAAAAGCTCTGCAGGCAGTGGAAGTGAGCTGGTTTCTTCATGACAATGTAGTTGTCCTTTTAAGGGAAAATTCCCTCTGGGAGCCAACCCTCAATTGACTCCTGCTCCAGTGCCTTCTTGCTAGAGATGGCTTGTAACACAGCTGAGTTACAGCCACAGGAGCTCAGCTGAGTGCCCAACTGCTAGAAAAAAAAAAATTCTGTTAGCCTCTGTTGTTTGCTGAATCTAGAAATTGGGGTCAGAACCCAATGGCTGGCTCTCCTCATCAGTGCGTTTGTGCAGAACCAATCTGTGGATGCTACATATTCAAACCCAGATGCTACCTATTCCCATGGTATTTATGGCATGTGCAGACCCCTGTGTGCCTGTTCTTCCCTAAAGCAGTTTGTTGCAATACTTGGAAGCTCTAGGTAGGACAGGACTGGTGATAATGATCTAATGCAAGTATCTGCTAAATGCCAGGGAACTGGGGTAGGCAGTGGCTGCATTTCAGTTTGCTGTTACTCACTGTGGTGAATGGGAAGGGCCCTTCAGAGGTCCTGATTTGAAGGCTGAAAAACTCCTTCTATTCTGCTGACATGTCTCATAGTCCACAGGAAGGATGTCTAACCAGGATGGGGCTGCTCTGGATGTTGCCCTCTGCCTCTGTCTCAATGAGCAGAACAGGAGCTGTAGAGAACAGCCTGTGCTCTTTCTATTCTATAGGAGGTGGCCTTGGCTGCAAGCCCCCAAATTTACATCTCTTGTGTTTAGTGCTGAAAATACTTTCATTCCAAACAAGCAGCTTAGTAGAAGAACATGACACTCTTGAATGCAAACCTGTCACAGGAATGAGACCAGACTCCTTACAGACGTTCTAGGGATTCTTTTGATGTCTACAAATTTACTGGGACTGTGTGGGCATTTTCTCTCATTTAAAAAACCAGCCCTGTACCTGTGCAGCTACTGTTGTCTTGAGACAAAATAAATGGATCACAGATCATGGCCTGATTGGATCATCTGAGAATGAAACAATGCTCCTTTGAGGAGCAGAGGAGCCAGGCTGGAACCTTGTGCCTCATTTCGAACGAACTGGACAGGAATCCTACTTTGTCTGCCCAGATTGGACTCAAAAACCTTTCACATCTTCTCAGCTTTCCCAAGGGTTTAATTTCTGTTCCCTTTATTTAGAGCAAGGAAAACCATTTAAAAAATTTTAAAACTTTTGTGAGCAAACAAGAGGCAATCACATGAGCGCCATCAAAATATGTACTTTCATATTTTAAAAAATGCTTGGGTTAGTTACTTAAAAAATTGTAAATCAAAGTGTTGAAATTGTGTTTTTGAGCTGCAGAGCAAAATTGTCTCCTTTTGAAATGTGAACTTCTCAAAATTTTTTTTGGTACAGTTTTTTAAACCTGCACACCTTTCCTTATCTGCAGTCCTCTGATTAACAGCCTTGCATTGCTGTTTTGACCTGAAAATGTTTTGCCAGAAAATTTCTCACCAGCAACTCCCACGAGGCCCTGATTCCACCCTTGAAGGTGGGTGGTTTTGAACCAATCTGGATAGAAGAGCAGAAGTGTGGCTGAGCTGAGAGCAGTCCTGCCCTTTGAATACATGACAATTTGTTTGCATTGGTGACCTTTCACAAGTTCATTAGCTCTTTGCCATGGAAAACAAGTGGAATATATTTGCCTTGCTCAGGAAATTCAGCCCATGCTGTTGAAAATTCAGCGTTGCTCCAGAGAAAGAGCCCATCAGAAGCTCTGTGGCTGGACAGGAAGGTTATCCGCAGGCTGGGGTATCTCCTGTGATCTCCCATATGACATCTGGCTATGTTTTTTCCTTTGAGCTTCATTTTCCCCTCACCACCGTCTCTTGCAAAGCTGTACAATAAGTGAAGAACTGGGCAGTGCTTTGCTGTCATGGTGATGTGATCTAAACAAACCCAGAAGATTTTGCCAGAATTTCAAAACTCACTTCTTGTTGCGAATGAAATAACAGAGGAACTTGCAGTTTTGTTTGCCCAGTTAGTCATGCTGGCTTGCATATCTGTTGGACTTTTGGAGATCTTCTCATGTTTTATCAGTTTCAGTGATAAATATCCCAGTGTGCCGTGGTGTGCTAGATAACTTGTACCTAAAACAGATTAGCATTTGTCCTCTAAGAAACATTTCTTTCTGTGCAAGGCACGTTTCTCTGGAAGGAAAAAATATCTTTCCTCCAAAACTAGAGTTTTTGTGGAAAGGGAAGGGAAAAATATTAATATAGTTAAGACCTTCACAAGCATCTGAAACTATTTAGAGACCAAGAGGGAATTAAATGTTTCAATAAAGGTTAAAGGAAAGTCAGTAATCAGCATTCAAATATCCTGATTTCTGGATATGCCCTGCTGTGTAGTTCTGTGGGGAAGGAGAGTTTGAATCTGTTTGCATTGCATAAATGTCATATCCTTACCCATGAATGACAGCTAGTACTTGGCATTGCATTCCCATGTCTTGCCCTCTTCCTGCCTCTGACCTCCTCTCCTGATAGTCTCTGCTCCAGATGGCTTTGTCTTTTTCCCCAGAACATCTCCAAAATATTTCAAGTTCTTATTTCTTGTTTTAAATGAACAATATCATAGATATAAGAGATATATACAGTATTTTCGTGGTATGTCTTATCCACTTACGCGCTGGGAATACAAGTTCTTCAACTGTCGTATTGCTCAAAACAAGCAGGATTTGGAGGTCCATTCCAATCCCTGCTAAGGGTTAGAAAAGTCACCAAAGGACAAATTCTCAGAATTGGCTTTTTTTGTTTGGTTGGTTTTTTCTGTTTTTAGAGGTCATCTGATATTCTGGTTATTTAATGTTCATTGCAAAATGTCACTAGTTCACCAACTAAAAATAAAAGTATCTGCTGCAGGAGAATGGGTTTGGAGCCCACCTCTTCAATGCTCTGTGCCTTTGCCTTCATTCTGCAGGGTGAGAAGCTCCGTCATCTCTCCTGGTTGCACCAGAAGGCAAAATTAATTCATGGCCATAAAACACCTTTAGGTCTTTGTACTGGAAGATGCTATAAAAGAACCACCAATAGAGGTAGTTCTAGCTTTGAACATTTTGATTCCTTTAATTAATTTATTTTGAGCTAATAATTTGTAAAATAATTTCCTGACTTTGAAGAATGCCCATGTTACAAAGCACAAACTTATCCTTCCTGGGTGTGGGGTGGAAATAGGAAATGTAAAAATGGGGATTGTAGACACAGGGGATGTAGAAGGTGGATTGTAACTCTGGTGAAGGTGGGAGTAAGGATTTTCCTGGCGGCAGCACAACTAAAAATTGTGGAAAGTTTCTATCACCACAGCGTTGAGCTTTCTAGAGATCAGTTGTTCTGGCAGAGAACGGGCATGAGATGGAAAAGTAGGGAGAGATGAGAACTGAAATCTGGAGCAGAAGAAGAGGATCCATTTTGGGAGAGCAGACCAGGCTTCGGAGGTGTGAGCAAGGTCTGCAGGGGCACCACATTTATCATCTCACAACTCCTCAGCGAGAGGGAAGCCAGGGTTAAAGACCTGAATAGCCTGTGAGGTTTATCATTCCCCGAGTCTGTTAATGTTTTGTAACATCACCTACCAGTGGTTGTCACAAGAATATGGTGGGTTGCTTAGCTGTGAGATAAGGCGCTAGAACACAGTGACTACATTTCCTGGAATAAATTAAGCGCTGGCTTTTTGAAGTGTGTTAATTTTCACAGCATAACAAAACAATGATCTCCATTCTCTAAACACCGTGGGTACCTTTGGTGTCTACGAATTTTCTGACTCTTAAACTGGAAAGGGGAAATGTTGGAGAGCTTCACTGTTGATGACTCATGTTTAAGATAAAACATGCATTTTTTTAATAGCAAGAATAATTAGTCTTTTGTGTAGGCTAGCTCAGGCTGTAGTAAATCTTTTGGCCCCTTGGGACTGGAAGAGATCTTTCTACTCCTTTTCAGTTGCAAATTAGTGAGTTCTGTAGGATCACAGTAAGGAATCTAGGACCTGCATTGTCTATTTCAGAGTCTATTGCACAACACAGTCTCTTCAAACCAGTAACCCATGACTACCCATTGAATTAAGAGCAAGTCAGGCAAATGATTCATATGCCAATACTATGTATGTTTTCTTTTGCATTTTTTTACATTTTTTATTGTTTCACATAGTGCTAGACATTTTCCTTCCTTACCAACACCAATTTCAGGCCAAAATGTGATGTGTTGTGCATTTTCTTAGTCAGAGAAGAGAGTGCCTTTCCCTACAGAATATCTGTAGAAATCACCCATCTTGGAGATTCGAGGAACAGCCCCCTTCCCAACAAGGGATTAGAGGGTTTGCTAACCACAATTTTTTAACCCAAATGAATGTTCTTCTTGTGTAACAGGATGGCACGTACACTTGCACTCTTTTCCCTGTTTCCTTGTAACTTTTGAACCTATTTTGGACCAGTTATTGCAGAAGGGAAGCAGTCACTGCGACACCAGCTCCTTCTCTTGCTGCAGCTTCCTGCCATCTGGGCAGAGGAACAAGGCTCTGGTGTTGCTCACCACCAAAGGAACAAGTGCTGAGTGGACTCCACATTTTGTAGACACCAGCGAGTCCACACGAATGCATTAAGAGCAGCCCAGCCAGCTCTGCTGGAGACTGCACTTGGTGAGGTGATGCTTCCCACTGTTTTCCAGATTGAGATCCTGGCCTCGGCCATGCTTTTTGGCCAGGGCAGCCAAGCTGGCAGGCAGGGATGAGTCAGGAACTGCTCTGTGTGCAGCAGCAGCTCTAGCTCTGTGCCAGCTGCAGCCCCCAGTGCTTCTCTTTCCTCGTGTCTTGTGGTTAGCACAGCACCAAGCTCACCTCAGCCTGACCACAGCCTGTGCAGCGTTCCCTTCTCCAGAGCAAAGCCTTAATGTGCTGCTTCTGGTGGCGCTTCCTTGCTCCACTTTAGGACAAATGACTCTGAAACGGCAGCTTTTTAAAAGGAGGTTTTATTGCCAAATCTCAAAGCTCTTTACAAGCAGGAGACAAAGTGCTGCCTTTCCACGGGCTGCAGCAGCTGCTTTCAGATCATCATCCACGCTGGTTCACTTGCAAACTCACTTCCTTCCTGTCACAGACATGAAACTGGTGGCACAGCCCAAAACACAGACTCACACTCCAGCACTCCAAGCCCAGAGGGTTTTCAGGCACAAAAGCCCCCAGCCTTAGTGCAGCCAGGAATTAGATGCAAGTTTAAATGCATGTTTAAAGAAAGATTGAAAAAAAAGTGCATGGTGGCAGGATGTACACTGAAGATGGGAGTTGCCATAGAAGGCTGGATGTTTTGGGATGAAACTGCTAAACCTATTAGAAAAAATAGTTAAAACCAAGAGTCTCTAACATAGCATTTGCAGCAGTAAAGTTACTGGGTGATACAGAGATTCCACTTAAGTTATACCTATTTACAAGACATAATACAAATCTAGTAAGATCTGTTAGTACAGCATATACAGTAACTAGCTGTAGCTTGTAAAATTATTTAATTTGCCCATTTCCTAACAGGTAGAGGGTATTTATCTGTTAGGATTCCTACTGATGGGTATTCAGTAAAATGTCAGACATTTATTCATTGAATATTGAGTATAATATAAAAATATACAGTAAATATAAGCACATCCTCTAGGTTTGGGTGTAACAGAGAGGGATGTCTGGGTATTTTTACCAGCGCTTTGCCAGACGAATATCCACAGAACACACTGCCACAAGAAAACACCGGGGAGAGCAAAAGCATTTGTGTATCAATTAGGGGACTGAGCTACCCCACAAACTGTTGTCATTCTCCTGGATTTCAGTTCCAGGCTTTGATTTGCCTGTCCTGAAGTTTAGGACTGGCTTCAGCTTTGGGATATGAACCTGTATCCAGAGTTTGCCCTGGTTTGTGTATATTCCTGTTAGTGTGAACTGGGTTTTCCCCCATCTATCTCTTGTTAGAGAGCTGCATCTTGCAAAAGCCTGCCTGCTCTCTGGAGCTGATGTCCCTTGACTTCCAGTGCACACCATGTTCTGACAGCTCACATTCATACCACACAGTGTTCGGTAAACAAAAGTGCACATGCAGAAAAATACATTTAGATAGCAGATAGGCACTGAATATTGTCTGTTTCTTAGCCCTTGTCCTAAGTGTGTCTGGAAGGGTGAGTATGACCCATATTTCACACTGAACCTACAGCAGCAAATGGCACAGGTCCAGAGTTTGCTCCAGGCTATGTGCCTTGGGGTGGGCTTAGGACACTGGAAACTCAAAGCAAAGCTTTCTGGCACCTGAGCCCTGAGTGTTTGACTATGTAGAACTTTCCATGTGACAGAATAACAAGTGAACTCTCATACAACATCTGTGGCTGTCTTGAGAGGGGGACTCACTACCAAAACCAAGGCTAGTTTAATCGAAAGAGGCAGAAGCATCAGTTATGGTCACTATCTGTCTTGCTGGCTCCAAGACAGCTGGTGAAAACCAGGGTATTTGGAAGCCCAAAGCCAACCTTTCTGTGCTCAGACCTGAAGTACCTATGCCTAGCCTAACAGGAGGCTCAGATGAAACTTTACTGCTGCTGTGGGTGGTGTTTGCAGCCCCCTGCAGACTTGTGGGACCTGGGAAATTAGAAGAAAAAGAAATGGATGAGCTAAGAACAAAGTGCTGGCAAATGAGAGAAAAGAGTTTAGGTAGCGTGTCACTCCTTAAAACCAGACTGGGGAGATTGCCATTTATCCATGTTTCCAGAGCTTGGCTCAAGCAAAGGAGAAGCCCTCTGGGCTGTCACACAATTCTCCTCAAAGCAACTATAGAGAATAGGGGAGAGGAGCAGCTTGGGTATGGGGCTATACAGCAGCAGTGCAAAGATATGATTTTGCTACTGCTGTAATCAGTAAAGACCACAGGAACTGTGGTTGCTCCCAGCAGGTGGACTGGGAAGCTGTGGGAATTGTGCTGGAGCCTTCTGCAATGCCTTCCTCACACCCTTCCGTAGCAATGCATTTTTCATATACTTAAGCCACTGGGACCAGCCCCAAAGTTTTGTGTGCAAAAACGCCTTTCTCTCCATGTGTGTCAATTAGAGAGATCTGGGCCAAACCATGGCTCTCGGGCTGACCAGGATGCAGCAGGTAGAGACGTGTTTAGTGGGAAGGGGGATCTTGTCCAGACCGGCTGCCTGATGTGCGTGCTCCTGTCAGTTACATCCCGAGACAACGTTAAGGGAACGCACATCCCCAAAGTTTCTTAGTGACAGCTCTCCTAGGAAGCTCCTGGGGATCTCCTGGACACATGTTCTCCAAATGCCTGACTATTAGTTCCTAACAATGCTGAGGGGATTCAGAGTTACCAGATAGGTATGGTCCTCAATAATAAATGTGTTCTCCTGGTAGCAGACACCTTCACAGGACAAGTGTAATCTCAATTTCCCTGTTAAGGAAAGAGGAAGAATCAATACTTGCCCGACAATGGTGCTTTGAGACTTGTGTTCATTCACGCAGTGCTTAGCACACCCAGAGCGCTGCAGAGCCAGCCTCAAAGTGCCTTCATACAGCTGCTCCACATCAGGGACACTACTTGGCGTCAGGAATTGGCCAGTTTGGTTTGCCTCTGTGTGAGGTGACTTTTTAACTGTGGATGTGGTTTTATGAGTATCTTTGGAGAAGATTAAGCCATTTATCTTTACATTCCTAGATGTCACTGGGCCAGGTGGTCTGGGAAACCGTGCCAGCAAGTGAACAAACACTGACTACATTTATCCTTAAATGATTTAACTGGGAAAACCAGATAGGTGCCAGTGTAATCTGGTATTTGCTTGTCTGTAAATACAAAGAGATGGGCTTTTGCTAGAATAGCCATTCTGCTCCTTTCAAAAAATCTGGCTTGGTCTGATTACCACTAATTTTTAAGGCCTGATCCATTGAAAGGTCTTTGGACAGAATCCTTAAAGAGCATTCACATTTTTGAAACTGTTCACTGTCCTGTAACCTTCTGCTGTGCTAAGAGGATTAGAACCAGACTGGTATGTACAACATGAAGAAAGAAAGATCCTATAACTGAAAGCTCAATTCTGTCCCACAAACGTGCTGTGTGCACAGCAAAACACCACCTTTAAACACTGGCCTCGCAATGGTACAAATCATAAATGCAAATGTTTAGCTTTGATTTTGGGAAAGAAGTCTCTGCAGAGTGTGTCAGGGAGCACTTCTCCTATAAAGAGTCACTAGATCCTTTTGCTTTTCTTTCTGTTTCTGTGTTCCTTCTTTTTTCAGTTCTTCAAGACCTTTAATTTCTTGCAAAACTTGTGTAGCTTGACGAAGTTGTTCTACTGCCTCATTGAGTAATGTCTCTGCCATCACGGGGGGTCCATTCCCCCCCTGGGCCTGTTCCAACCCTTCACGTAAAACCTTCTGCAGAAGCTTTTCTGCTTTTTCCCTTTCGTTAGCAACTTTCTCCTCCATTTTAGCTAAGCATTGATGGGAATCCTTTGGGAAACCTTGGCCTGGAAGTGTTCTCTGTTTATTTTTGGAATCGGAGAGTAAGTCTCCCAGAGAAGAACAGCGAAGTTTGAGACCTAAAGTGTTTTCTGTAGAATCTTCCTTCTCAATAGTTGCTTTTACACTCTCATGGTCTGTTTCTGTAGCTAAGGAAGTCTCTGTCTCTTCTGCTGAAGTTTGCTGTTCCTTCTCGGCTGCGGTCCTCCCATTTCCTTCTTCTGTTTCAGCTGTTGGGGATGTGAACTCTGCTACCTCGCTGGCTGTGATCCCATTCACCGGGGGCCTGGAGCTGCCAGACTCCTGCTCTTCCCAGCCCCCAGCTTCCAGGTCACCATGGCTGGAGTTCACTGTGGCAAGCATTTTCTCTGACAAAACCTTACGAGGAACAGGAGGCTTTGTAACATCTGCAGCAGCAATTTCAGCCAGGTTGTCTTTGCCATCATCTCCTGATGATTCCAAGTCTTCTGTCTTTTTAGGTTCAATGGTTGGTTGGTCCCAAGCTACTTTCAGCTTGTCTGGCACACTCTTAGGAAGTGGAATTGGAGCTTTTGCTATAACCCTGTTGCTGACCTCAATGAGGTTCTCCTTGTTCTCCTCACTTGCTGCTTGAGATTCTTCCACATTCTCCTCTGGACTTACAGAGTCCTCTTCCTTGGCATTTACACTGTCCTTTGATGTGATGCCTTCCTTAAGCTTCTTATCTGGAGGCAATGGAGGAGACAGAGGTTTTTTATGTTCCTGGTCAGGAATATTGTTCTCTGCCTCTTGGTTTTCTTTTGTGCCAGTGGGTTTTGTAGGTGGCATAGGTGGCTTTGGAATTTCTTTTTGAGGTGGTTCATTGTCGCTTTCACTGATACTGGAATCAAAGGTTGGTGGTCCATTGTCTACTATATCCAGATCTAGTCGCAGGATACCATCTGATGTACACTTGGCAGCCTGAAAAACAAGAAAGAAAGTTTTCAATATCTATCCCATCACTGATCTTGTTTCATCCTTTAAATTCAAGTTAAAGTGCAAAACCCTCACAACTAGCATGGCAAGCAAGGGGTTGCTGCTTCAAGCTAAGAGAGTTGGGGCTGTTCAGCCTGGAGAAGAAAAGGCTTCAGGGAGACCTTAAGAGCCCCTTCCAGTGCCTAAAGGGGGCTTCCAAGAGAGCTGGAGAGGGTCCTTTCACAAGGGCATGAAGTGATAGGACAAGGGGGAATGGCCTTAAGCTGAAAGAGGGCGGGTTTAGATTAGATAGTCGGAAGAAATTCTTCACTGTAGGGGTGGTGAGGCCCTGGCACAGGTTGCCCAGAGAGGCTATGGACTCCCCATCCCTGGAGTGTTCAAGGCCAGGCTGGAAGGGGCTCTGAGTAACCTGGTCTAATGAAAGGTTCTCTGACCTGGCAGATGATTTTTAAGGTCCCCTCCAACCCAAAGTAGCCCTTGATTCTAAGAAAAGCCCAGAACTTATTTTACTACTTCCTTTGAGAAGAATGTCTTAAAGCCTGTTCCACAATAACCTAATTTGTTGGTTTTCCTGTGGGCGCTAGTGTCAAGCTCTACCTGTTTATTCTTTGTCTTGTGGTAGTGGGATCCCTCTGCCCCCTTCATTTACAATGTGCCTCCCCAAAGGCTCACTTTTCTGCTTTTGAGCTTGTCATAAACCAAGCTGATCTCTGGATCGCTTGGCCAGGGATTGTAATTCTGTTGCCTTCTGCTTGCATCCTCCAACCTGATGTCATCCCTCCCTTACCAGGGCCAAGCCTCAGCTGGTTTAACCTCCTTCAGACCACAGGCTGTGTGCAAATCTCACTAGTAGGGAGGTTTTCCTAAAAAGGATGGACTTAGAAAAGACATTGCAGCGTGTAAGCTCAGTGCCCCACAGGGAGAACCACGGTGACAGTTCCTGTGTGAGGGAACCCAAAACCACACGAAGGCATAGCCGCGGCCAGGGCCAGGCTCCTGCAGCGCAGAGAGTTTAGTTAAAGCCTCTCTTTGCCTTTCCAGCCCATCAGAGAGATGGAGGCAAGCTGCATCCTGGCGGCTTGGCCTGACCCATCCCATGAACACTGAAAATCAATGTTCATGCCATTTCCTTCATGAACCTGCAGCCAGCAGCCATGATACACATATTTCTGCAGGCTCTGTCCCCTCATTCCTTCTTCTACATTTGTAAGCCAGTTTCCCCTGATTTTGGCTGAGGGTGAGAAGTCTTACAGGTATTAACCTCAGAGGTATCTCATGAAAATAGTGATCTGAGCAGGGAAGAGAGATGTTTTTAGTGCCTAGGGACTAAAACCTGCCACCTTACTGAACCCATATTAGGCAACAGAATCCACACTTCATTGTTGCTGTGACTTTTGTCATGTTTTCTTCTGCGGTTTTCTGGAGGATGGGAATCTATGATTCATTCTCATGCATTTCTCTGGGAGAGACGCTCTCCCCCCATTTCTATGCAAAGTAAAAAGTCTCAAGGCATCTCATTTTCTGCACAAGGGTCATCTGAGTGTTGTGCAGGCACATAAGTCAGAGTCTTGGAAGTCTGAAGAAAGAAGGTTTGATTTAAAAACCTTCCTTGCTTGAGATTAATGCTCTGCTAAAATATCAATCTGTCTGTAGAAACTTCTTCATAAATCACAGGAATCAAACATTAGTAAGAACCTCTCCCCTGGAAATGAAATGCAGGTTTATTTTGTGGTTTTTTTTTTTTTTTTTTTTAAGTGACAGACCCAGAAAATCAGTTAAAAGTAGACAGGTTAGTCTATAAAACTGCCTGGGAGAATAATGTATTCTATTTCAGACCTAGGGAAGGGCTTGTAAGCTTGAAAGCTCGTCTGCTTTCTCTGGTTAGCTTAATAAAAATACAGCTTCTGCCTGTGGACCGTGCAGTTCTTCTACCTTTAGACCACTGTGGCTACAAAATTATCACATCTTCGAAAATAAATATAGGAGCTTCGGTCTCTTCTGATGAAAATGAAACTCTAATGGCTCTTACCAGATGGTGAAGCAGCTTATGAGTTATAAAAAGCTAAATATACGGTAACATGTTACAGCAGATAGAGATCTATGGGAACCTGGAGCTTCATTAGAGAGGTGCTGGCACAATCTTTCCTGGAGGAAGTTGTTTCCCTCGTCAGCTTTCTCTGGGCTGTCCATACCTGAGGTTTTGCCTGGGGTTTGGTACTTGAGTGGAAGGAGCAGCTCTCAGTGATCCCAGCTGGTGGGATGGCTCACTCCAACAGGGTGCACTTACCTCCTTTAGGTGACCTCTTGTGGGTGGCCGGCGTCCATGGGACACCTTCACCCTGTCCCGAGTTACGTGGTCCAAGGAAAGGCTCTCGTCTACTTTCACCTTTAACAGGGGGAAGAGGAGGGAAACAAAAAAGGAAGAGGGTCATTAATTTCTCAAGATATGTCTATAAAGTTATCACTGTCACACATGAAATGTTGAAGCATTTGGAGAATATTTCATCACTATTCTTTACCTCAGAACTCAGTTACAGCCTGCCTGCAAAGCCCTGCACATATGTGACGGATACTTAAGGTCTCAGATGTTTCCAATGGCTAAACTTCTCTCCATCTAAGTAAGGGGCAGGGAAGAAAGGACACAAGGAGCTTTGTCCTCACTGCACCCCATGCTTGGGCCAGCTCCTGCATGTGGCAGAACACAGCACCAAAACTGCTGTTTCCATCTTAGAGGTGAAAGCTCATTAATAACCGTGACCTGACTGTGAACTGTATCAGCAGCACTTTGTTACAGCCCTTCCCTTCCACAGCTCTAATGACTGCAGGATGCTGAGGGAGAAGGTGTGAGCAGTGACCTGGATTAATTGCAACTCCAGCTGAATTAACAAATTTATTTCCTGGAATCAGATGAGAAATCCACTGCCTCACATTCGTAAGGAGGGAGGTCCCAGTGCCTTGACCGGTATTTCTCTGTGCTGGCTCTATGACCACCCACCCATGCTATGATGGCCAAGGGCTGGAGTCTACTCCACATGGAGGGGCAGCACCAGTGACCAGGGACACTGAAACATCTGTGTGTCCTTGGTACAACAAGTTAGTACAATAGGAAAACTGGTGAGGGTGAAATAGGGATTTAAAGAGAAAAATGGCTGGTATGGCAGAGTGGTTTTACAGCTCCTTCAGGGGAGAACAGATAATCCAAGCCAGCTGAGGGCTTGACCCATTAGCCTGTGCCTGGCCTGTGTGGAAACACTTTAAATCTGAGGTTTGATCCTTACTGGAATGAATGAGTATTAGAGGCTGGCTCCCTCTGTAAGGAGGATAACCCCACATCACAGGGCAGGGAGGTCTAAGATCTCAGCTTGCTGTGCTGGTGAAGGGTATGCAGAGTTTATTGCTCACTGTACCCACACGCTTTTGCCCTCTGCCGAATAAAAGCAAAGCCCAGCCTCTCAGAGTATCTACACCAGTTAGCCCTTTTCTCAAAACTTTTACTCATTGCTTTGGTTTCCTTTGCTAAACAGATCTTGCTGATTGCTTTGTCCCTCCTTACCCTGCTCGTTTTTTCTTGTGTCATTCCCATGGTGGTGGTTTTGTTCACTTCCTTTCAGTTACTGAAAGAACTGCAGAAGAGATGCTGCTCCTTTGGTTTAGCTCAGGGCTGATTTACAAACTAAGAGGGAACAGGGCAAGGTTAAACAGGCTCTAGGTTGTGCAATTTTCATCCTCCCCTCCGTGCAGCAGGATGGGAGGAGAATTTGAAAGTGCAGGTGTGCTGTGGCCAGCTGAGAGGCAGGCAGGTTTGGCCAGGGCCATGGAGTAACTTTCCACCAGACTTCTCTCCAGACTGCAGGCAGAATAGCTGGTGGACTGAGTCACTTCAGACTTTTCCAGTCCTGAAGACTGGGCTATATCCTAACCAAATAGCTCCATTTCCACACTGCTTGGTGCTGAGGATCATGGCAGCGTGGGGAGGATGAGTCTCTCCAGGCTGCATCCCAGCTCTACATAACAGCGCTGCAGCTGCTTCTCTGCACCGGCCATTTCCACTGGGAGAGGGGAACTCCCAGAAATCCTCTGATCCCAAGCTCTGAAGGGAAGGAACCTGCCCTACCTTGCACACCATCTTTCTCTTTCCTTGGACCATGGCTGGCATGCAGGAAGGATGGGGAGAACAGGGATTCAGGCAAATTCTGCTTTTAGCTAAAGGAGCCATGGATGAGAAGACACAGAAACACAGGAGTTTGAAAACTGTTTCTCTTACCTCATCAAATACTTTGTTTTTGCCTCTGTTGATCCCTTCATTAAGAGCTTTTATCCACGATTCCTTTTCTTCCAAAGTTGAAGCTTGAAATTTGATATCATGAACCTGCAAGAGCAGAGAGACCATTTTTGCCTGAGCATTCGTTGTCAGGACCAGAGGTACACTTCCGTTTCTATATAACATCCAGTTCTAGCCTGTGTTTAAACTACAGATTCCTTTGTGCTTTGGCATAGCTCCCATGAACAGGATTTTGTTATACTGGACAGCTTGTTGCTGTAGTTTTATTTTGGTAACCACTAAAAGTAGTAAAAAAGTAAGTTTCTCCCTTCTGCAAAACACTTGGAATAGCTCTTGGAGCATCAGTGAGTTGTACAGCAAATGGTCACACTGTACAGAGTCAGACTGAAAGTCCCAGTCATACTGGTTGGTTCAGATGGAGTAAAATACTTTATGTCCCACTTCCCCCACAATACAAGGAACGGGAAGGCTGCATGCAGTGGGCTCTGCCTGCTTCCCTGTTCCTGTGGCTCTGCAGAACAGAACTGATACAGGAATGTGGGGCACTGGCGTTGGCTGCAGTAACCCTGACCCAGCTGGGCATGGACACGATGAGGCATAAGAGCAATGTAAGTACAAAAATTCACCATATGTTTTTCTGTTTGCAGATGAAATCCATCAGTGAATGCTGCAGACAGGCACTCTCTGGGGTCTGAAGAGCTGCCCCAAGAAGAAGGGAAGAGCTGGCCATGTTAAGAGGGAACTGGCAAGAAGTATGGGTCACTAATAAGGAGGGAGGATGGGCTGATGATTGTATGGCCTGTCCTCCAGCCAGTCAGCTCTTCTCTTCCTCCAGGACAGCCCCATGGCTTTGCTCAGTTTTTCTAATCTCTTCTTGCGCACAGCAGGGACAATAGGCAGGGTGTTATTTACTTCACTGCTGTTTTCTCTGAGCACCTCACCAGTATTATGCAGCTTTGCCTCAGAGTACACTTCGGGTGAGAGAAATATCATCTTCACTTTACAGGTGGCTCCATGGCAGACCAGCTGGGATCCAAACAGCTCCATGTGGTGCCCTAATCCACACTGCACAGGCCCACAGGAATACTCCTGTGCTAAAGGACATGAGCAACGTTGCAAAACCAAGCGCTTAAAAGTTAGACACTCCTGGTATTTACAGGCTGTAGGGATGTCAGCCTGCTGTGTGTGTTCCTCCTAGCACCGTCCTTAACAACAGGCTGGCACTTCTTGCTAAGTTATTCCATCATGTGTTTTATCCTCCCGGGTCAATATGTCTTATTGATTTCACTCTGCTTCAGGCCTGCCCTGAAAACAGAATTACAGATTCCCCTGACAGTCTTTTTTCTTTCCTGCTTATCACTACAGTATCTGGGGGGGCTTCACAAATTCCTTTTCAGAGCAACTGAAATTATCCAGCTCTTACAGGTGGGGAAGTGAGTTACAGAGAGGCTTGTTTAAAACACAGCCTTGTGGGCGTTTGGCTTGGAACAGTTTTTTGTGGGTATTTAAAATCCTATAGGTACTCTGCACCTTTCCACTGCCTTCAAGAGCAGTTGTAGCCTCAGCCTTTTTGTAAATGAGGCCCCACATTCCAAAATCACAGCAGTGTCTATATAAAACAGGGACTATATTAAATGAGGGGGACAAAGCTAATGGTGACTGACAGTCGAGTGCTCTTAGCAGCTCCCTGTTCATGGCACAACAAAGCAGCAACTGTTCTGGGTCTCAGCAGCTTCAGCAGGGACCATCAGAAATTCTGCAGAACTAAAGCCTGATCTCCTTACACCCACTCTTGCTGTTAGAAACCAACTGTTCTTCCTTTCTGTATTTATTTCTCGTGTCAATGCTGTGGATTTACATCACAGCTGCCGAGTGCCAGACACTCACAACCAGCATGGCAAGCAGGGAGTTAAGGAGTAATTTGGGGAAAGAGTCTTTATTCGATCAGTTTGCACGAAAGGTGATGGGACCACATGTCTTCCTGAGAGCTCAGAGGGGAGGTTAGGGCCTGACCCATGGCCCTCTGGAGAAAGAGCCCTTTGTTTGGGATGCAGAAGGGCCACTCTAACCAGGGAACCTAAGGGAAGGCAAGGCTCCAAAACAGAGAGACGGCCAGATTTTGTTTTAGTCCGAGCTGGCCTGGTTTTGTGTGTGCTTAAAAACTTTTTTTGTTTGGAAACGATTTTGCCCCAAAGCTTTGTGATTATAAAAGCTTATGAGAAAGCTCTACTTGTGAGCAGCTGAGCTGCTGCACTGCCTGGCAAAGACCTGGCAGCCTGCACCAGGGTTTAGAAATCTCCGTACATGTTGTTCAGGGGAAGGATTCCTGCCTCACTTCAAGCTTCCTCTTCCAATGACACTTTCTGTGCCTAATTCCAAATAAAGCCTCCCAGACTGTGACTAAGCACTGGTGTCAGCAACTCTGTGGCAGAGCAGAGCGAACTTCGGGGGGGGTGGTTCCTCGTTAATGAGAAGCTGAGATGTCCCTCTGGCATGCAACCCTTTGCCATCAAATGCAGATCCAGTGGATGATGAGAGAAAGGGACTCATGGAAGGTGGCAGCAGAAGGGAGCTGGGTGAGGGAGGACGAGCAGCACAGTGGGACCCAGCTCCCTGCCATGGAGCAGTGCGGGCAGTGCCAGCCTCATATTGCTGCAGCCTGGCTCCCTGCTTGCATAGCTCCCTGAGGCTGTGACACAGAGGGGCGGGTTCCTCCCAGTGCCCAGGTATCTTAGAAATTTTTTTTCTCCTTTTTATAAAACACCCAGAGACACTAAGGCAGAGGCAAGCTGCTGGGGCTCTGAGGCTTGTGCTCGGGCTGCTGCCAGCCACAGCCTCTTTGCTGCCCTGCAGTTCCTGGTCTGTCTGCATCCATCTGTGGCTCCTGTCCTCAGCCAAGACACTGGGGAGAGGAAGCTAACCCAAACCGGGATGGGAGCTCTCTGTAAAGCAGGAAGCTGCAGAGGAGAGGCAGGAAGGAGCTGCCTGTCTCAGTCCTGCCTGTGACTCGGACTCTGCACACTACTCTGAGACTCCCAGGCTCTCAACAAACAAGGAACAAATTAATTTCTCTTGTCTGTATTTTTACTCATCTGAATATTTACAGACACCAGCAGATGCATCTAAAGATGGGTATATCCTACAAAACATTAAGCAGGGTCTGTTCTCCAGCAGGAATTGAAGCCAGAGAGTCAGTGACACCAATATGAGAGGGCAGCGGGCAGGGTAACCCATTTGCACTCCTTCTTGCTAAGCCAGCTGAGACTGAGTCATGCCATAAACAACAGGCTGGTGTGCCAGGAAAAGCTGTCATGGCCAAACCTAGTGACCATTGTAAGCCATGAATGCAGGCTACGCAATTTACTGACAGTTACTCAGAGCACAGCACAGCCAGTCGGCTCCTGCTGAATCACTGCCGAGATGTCATGCAACAAGAGCTCCCACACAGATCACTGTCCGTGACAGCAGCGGGCACTGGCTCCCCGATTGCTCCTTGTCTTCCTCAAGACATCAGTCTCCTCAACCAGTGACAGTCTGATGGCAATGCCGAGCCTGCTTTCCAGGAAAGAGAAGTGTTCCTGGGGTCAGTCTGCTGCACCTGCACTAAATGATTTAACAGACAAGCTCTGGAGACCTGTGTAGCTGCAGTTTAAGACTGTTACCAGCACTTCTTCTTTGCTGAGCAATTCTGCAGATCTGCTGCAGAGGTGGGTGACACAAACCTGTGCTTGGTCCTCACCTGTTTCAGTGCAAAGCCTGGTGTTGGCTTCAGTTCAGTGGGGCTGGGCTAAACTGGACTGTGAATTGCTTGTGAACTGCTGGGGGGATGTGTTCCCTTCTGCTGACTTTTGGTATGGGGTGGTCACCTCCAGCAGAAGCTGGAGCAGAGCTGCGTCAGTAACATCTTAAACTACCGTGAGTGCAGCAGAGTCTATCTGCCAGATGGGAGGTCATTTCTTGCTGCCTTCTACATGACTTTGTTAGGTTAGATCATGAAGGGGAAAGGAGAAGACAAGGGACTCCCTGCCTATGACACAGAGGTTGGAACTTGTAGATGCTGAAGGCTTGGTCGTGGAGAGATTTTCCAGCTTTCTGCCAGCATCTGTGTGAAAGTCTTTCTATTTAGAATTAATAACTGATGTAGAATTGAGTTTGCTAGATGTATCTCCCATGACACTGCTGGAGAGTCTCTCTGCCCACTTTAAATCAGTGTCTGATTTGGATTCCGTTTGGTAACTGGCCATTGCCAAGTGGATCCCTTATGCTGTGTTTGTTCTCCTTTCTGCAAGGGGCCCCGCAGAGGATTACAAACGCTACCTTTTTGGTCTTAAAACAAAAAGGGGGAATTGTAGATGCTGAAGGCTTGGTCGTGGAGAGATTTTCCAGCTTTCTGCATCTACAGGAACTAGGTGATCTTCAAGGTCCCTTCCAACCCAGACCATTCCATGTTTCTATGACATGATTGTTAGAGGATTCTGGTGGTTTTCTGTAGCTGAACCAAGAGCTACATAACCCCTGGGAATAATGCAGCATCTCTGCCAGACTGGCAGACCCCAGGAGCAGACTCCCCCAAGCCTCACTGCATTCTACTGCAGCTTCCAGGCTGGGCCCCTGGTGAAGGCAGTTCCAGGTACCTCAAAAAGGGAAAAATAAGCAATGGAAGTTTCCACCCCTGACCACAGGTGCAAGGATGTGTGGGGAGCTGCTGGACTTGCTGGTGGACTCTTTTCCTTACTACGATCCTCTTCCCAATATTAATATTTCCCTGCAGCTAAAGGTTTTCAGATCCACTGAACATCAGACTTGTGCAATCTTGGTAATTTCCAGAGTTTACACCAAGCATCATTTACACTGCTTTTTTGCATTGTGAGTAGTACATTTTAAAGTCTCCGAGCCAAGGCTGCTGCCCTTTCTTAGAAGCCCAGCTCTCTGCATCCAAAAGTTTTCTTTTAATTGCTCTGGATGGAATGAAGCATTTGAGATTTCTAAGCAGAACGGGGCTTTTGCACAATGCCAGCTTCCTTCACTGAAGAATTGAAGCTCAGGGGGCAGTGCTTTCTTTCAGTTCCATACCAGTGCAGGCGTGTGACATGCTCATATTGTCACAGCTTAACAAAAATGTCATCCTTGTGAACAGGCCAAGCAGAACTGGGGTACATTCATCAACGACCAGTGTTTAGCAGGACGACTTATTTATTCAGGTGCAACTTCAGCTGCAGAGTAGTTTTAACTGACTGATTCATCTCTGCTCAAAAATATCCCATCCAAGATTTAAACCGGGATTCCCCTAAGCTGAACTGGGCTCCCTGTATTCAAGATTTGTGCACTGAAACAGAAATGGCCTTTCCTAGCTTGTTCCTAAGTCCCTCAAACTAATTTCTCAGCATTATGCTCAGGAGAGAGGGTGAAAAAAAAATCCTAGCAAGATGTGGAAGGGCTTGGCAAGCTGGCTCACAGGATGATTTTAAACTGTGGATGGCAGCAAGCCTTCCAAATGGAAAATGTTTAACTGATATATATCGCCACAGCTGCGATTTCAAAACAGAAGAAGGACAGTTGTGTACGTTGGCCTCCTAATTGAAGCCTGTGCTAACATCTGCCAAAGTATGTTGTGTGTCAACACCCTCACCAGATTCCCAGCCAAAAGAAGGGCGGGAGGGGAGCTACAAACAGGGAACTTTTCATTTATAAAAGCCCTTCCTTTCACCAAAAGAGCCTTATAAAAAGTAGCCTCTATCTAGGTCTCCATTGAATCAGTGGCATGAAAAACAGGGTAGCTGTAAACTTGCCAGCATGCCAAAAGGATGAAGTTACCCTTTTGGGCACAGTTTGGGCATATTTTTGTCATAGCAAGAAATGAGAGGTTTAGGAACAGGTCTCACATCCTGTATTGATTCATGGAGCAGTACAGAGACATATGCAGCTATTACACAATTCTCTCAGTAACATACTTGCAGATAATACCTGTTCCTACTGTGCTGCCCATCTCTGAGCATGCAGGGTATTACTGGACTCCCTGGGAATAGGATCACAGAATCCTAGAATGATTTGAGTCGGAAGAGACCTTTAAAAGCATCTAGTTCCAGCCCGCCTTCCATGGGCAGGGACACCTTCCACCAAATTATTCCAAGCCCCATCCAATCTGGCCTTGGACACTTCCAGGGACGGGGCAGCCACAGCTTCGCTAGGCAACCTGTGCCAGGGCCTCACCATCCTCGCAGGGAAGAATTTCTTTCTAATGCACTCTGGGCTCCAGTGCTCTGCAGGAGCTCACTAGCCCAGGGTTTTGGGGCAGGACAGTCTTTGTTTTGTTGTTCTGAATGAAGTTTAGCACAACGGTGCTCTGAACTCAGCTGGGGTCGTATTATACGAATAAACACTAAGTGACTGGAGTGAAAGAATAAGCAACAGTGACAACAAGGACTAAACAATCTCCATTTATTTAAACAAAATGGAGATGGGGGTATGCAGCAAGATGGTATTTTTGCCTGTTCACGTTCTTATGGAAATGAATGTGCTTTGTCCCTCACAACTTCTCGGATTTGCATGGGGAGATTTAGTAAGAACTCTGAGGCCAAAGAAATCATATTGAAATTAGAAGGCAAAGTGTGATACCCCAAAGCAACAATGAAGCGTTCTAGCCCATAAAGATGCTGAAATGGATAGCATGCAAGTAGGAGCTAAGGAGAACTTCCAAAGATGTGAAGTGATGATGAATATAGATAGGAAGTAAAGCAGGATGTCCTTGCATACACCCAGTGCTCAGATGGATGTATAGTCTCTTTGCAATGCCTGGTTTTTAGCTTCTGGATCTAACCAGATGCTGTGCAGGAAGCTACAGATGTAGGGTTTCATGAATTCTGCAAAATAAACCTTTTCTCCTAGGAACTGTTTGGCTGCAAGTAACTTTGCACTGGAGTTTTTCAGATCAATGGTTCTAGCTCCAGGAATGGTTCTGTCTCAGTACATGGATTGGGATTATCAATTTCACTGGAACTTGGGCAAAGCTGCAGCATCTACAGGTGCTCAGAGGACATGGAGGAACCATAGGGAATGGTCATTCTCCACTTCTTAGGGAGTACTGGAAGAAAGAAAATGCTAAGGCACGGAAGAAAAGCAAGAGGAAGAAGTCAAGCCACAGGAAGACCCTTTCCCCATGACAAGAAGAAAGTCTACACAACAGTGGCTTTCCTTCTCACACGCTGTAGACCTTTCACAGCTATAGGTCATTTCTCCCAGCTGCCAAGGAGATCAGTCTCAGAGCTTTTCATCTGCTCTGGGCGCAGCTGGCTGGAACTCACTTTGGAGTTAGCAGACTCAAGGGTGATGAGAAAGGCAATCCTACCTTCTTACCCGGGGAGCGGATTAAAATGAAACGGTTTTTCCTTTTTAGTAGTGCACGCAGCTCCTGGCACTTGTCGTAACTCTCCAGTTCCACTGTTTCTATGCACTTCTGTTCATCCTGCAGAGAGGGAATGAAACATTATTATGAATAGAAGGCACTGAAATCAATCATAGACCATCAAATTCTGCAGGTCTTCCCTTTGCATCTGTCTAAAAGCTCTTCTGCCTTAAAAATAACCTGCATGCAGACAGCAAGCCCCATAAATCAGGCTGGCATCTCACTAGAAAACACCCTGGTCTTTAAGCTACAGGCCTAGTGGTCCACAGTGGCTGAGCAAATAACAGGCGGGGGACAGTAACACCAGTTTCTGCCATTGCTGTTGGCCTCATCCAGGGATCTGCAGCCAGAAGCTACACTACCTCCATCCCACAATGAAAAGAGGAGATGTGATCCTGCTTTTTCACGGGGAAGATGACACAAACATCACGATGGTCCAAGCATCCCACTCAGGAAGCCTGAGGCAGAGCAGGGATAAGAGGGGAGCCCTGCTGCCACAATGAGCTGGGGCAGACTGGTCCTCACATCACAAAGGTCAGCAGGAGCCATGTGTGATGGACACAGTCCTCTTGCAGCCACGCTCTGAACTGTCAAAACGCTTAGGATTGGAAATACAGCCCCATACAGCCAGCAAAACTGTCTGGGCCAGCATCTCAGTGGGGAATATTTATCTCTGGAGTATCTCCACTGATGACTGCCGGCCGTGATCTTGGCTCATTTCTCCCAGTAACATAACTAAAATTCCACACGTGGTGCGTGGCTCAGTTCAGCTGCAGAGCACCATCCCTAATAGGAATCACAGCGTAACACTGGGCAGATAATATTCTTCATGTCTCAGTAGCCCAGCAGAGACCAAAGCTCTCTTTTGCAAAGCACAAATGAGCAGTGAGAATCTCAGAGCAGTTCTTGCCAGTGAAGTGCTACAGTCAGCATGGCTCATGAACCTCTCTAGTACCATCCTGAATTAACATCGCTGGCCATAACCACCCCCAGCTCAGGCTCTGGTCCCAAGGCAGCTCCTTGTGCCCGTATGAGTTTGTATTTAGCAATTCCTGTAGCGGAGAAGGGGGTGTGGGATGAGGAAACGTCGCAGCCAGGAAGCTGCTGCGTGGCTGGAGGCAGGGAATGGAGAGTTCAGAGGGAAGTGGGCTGCGGGGAATTTCCTCTCTTTACCACTTGACATTTAAGTCGCTGTGCAGAACTCAGGCTGTGTTTCAGTTTTTTCAACCTTGCTATCTGGGGATGGGGGCCCGGCAGAGCTGATGCCAGTACACAGAGCAAGTCCTGAGCCACCAAGGGACGTCTGGATCTAATTTAGGTTTATTATTTTAATGACATTACTGTTTATTTCATTTAACACTGAGTAGGTGAATGTGAACTAGGAAAACGCATATTAGGAGGAGGAGATTAATCCTGCCCAAACCTAAAACCAAGCCGATAAAATCCTGCTGATGTTACCGAGCCCTTTGAAGGCTCCTGCTGCAATCCTGGTATCGCAATGTCACTGCAAAAGGACAGGGATGGAAATAATAACCCCTCCGCGGCCATCAAATGACAGAGAAGGGTGAGGTCAGGAATACATGCCTCGGGGATGGGTGATCTCATCCTGGCCTTCGGAGGACGACCGCCCACGTTACAGCCCTGTCATACGGCCGGTGCAGCTCCCAGCTCCTTCCCTGGGCTCAGGATGCAGAGAGCTTGGCAGCGCTCTGACCAGAGGCCAGCCCCACGCCTTCTGCCCACTCTCCCTGCTCTCAAGAGCAGCTCTGTCCCCAGCAGAGGGTCCTGTCACCCTCCTTGTCCATGCTATCCTTCCTGCCTCTTAGACAGGAACTTCTCCTCTGATCTCGTGCAAGCTGTGCTCCACTTCCCAAGGGCTGTGAAGCACTGAGCTGGGGAACAAGGGGACTTGGCAGGGTGGAGAGATGTGGTTTTGCTGTGAGATTGCCTCTTGCCTTCCAGCTGCCCGTCTTCTCCCTGGGGAGGCTTTGGGGACTGTGACCTTTCTAGGGAACAAGGGCAGAGAGGATGGGGACAGGCAGGACGCTGTGTCCCAGGGACACCTTGACTGTTCAAGCTACGGCTCCTTCATCTCAGATACCTGAACTTCTCAAGTGAGTTATCCTCTTCAGGGAAGACAGGGAATAAAGTAGCCAAAGAAATATGAAAACTCCATGTATGAGGCAAAGGAAAAGCATCTGAGTTCAGGGAGCACCAGAATGGGGCTTTTGTCTCTGTTTTACCCTTGGCAAGCGGCCATCCCCTCTCTGTGAGCCTACCTGGGTCACAAAGAGATCCTTTATGTCTGTCCTGCACCACTAACATAAAGAACGAAAGACCCGACCCTGACGCAGGTCTTCAGGTCCCTTCAGCCTCCTGGGACCTGGAGGACACTCAGCACCAGGCAGAGACAAGGTCACTTTCAGAGTCCTGCCCTGACACATGTTCGGGACAAGTTCAATCCTGGTACAGAACCCCTACATTCATGATTTAATGCAGAAAAACTATTCCAGTAGCTCTTCATGGAGCAGATCCTGTGACATAAATATACATGTGTCTGTTGGCTTGGCTCTTAAGAAGCAAGTTACTGAACACCTGGACACATATTAATGCATGTGCTTGACCAAAGAATCACACTTGGCAAACAATTTCCATAATGAAAAGTTGATACAAAGGAGGGCAAAAAGACTCTCTGAAATTTTTATTTACATGAAGGTGTAATTCCCAGCAAAGACTTCTTCACTGACGCACACTCAGGGGCTGAGACCCTCCATTCAGTGTAAAATGTCTAGACCTGAAATAATAATTTATTTCTCTATTTGAGGCTCTCAAAGTGTTTTAATAAATCACTTTTGGGTATGCGTTGCTATCACTTTACCAGGGGCAAAATGCAGATGTTAAGTGCCCAACTGTTGAACACCAAGTGGATCCTCTGGTCTCTAGAATCTAGTAGGATTTTTCCCTGTCGAATAATACGCTTACAAAGAAACCCTAAAACAACAAGAAAACAGCTCTAAGCACTAGCTACACTGTTCAGGGGAAAAAAAGCCAAACTCAAGACAGATGCTTTCTAATCCATGAAGTGGTGATATTGATCTGTCTAGTCACTCTACATAGGATTGCCTCGTCTTCAGACACTCTCTGTAGGTTTTTTTATTCTGGCAAGAATATGCAGAGACAAGAAGACAAGAAGCCCCATTAGAAAATAACCTGCTTGGTTCTGTGCAGACCTGCACAGCAGTTTCTTGGGATCCCAGCACCCTGTATTTGCACAAGTGCCTCCTTTCCTGACATTTGGGTATGTCATATACAAACATCTTGCTTAACTGCATCTTCATTTAGGTTAGGGTACAGATGCAGGGTGCTGTAGATGGAGGCAGAGCAGAAAACAAGAAATCCATCCCCCTTCATTCCCCATCCGCTGAAAGAAACCTGAAGCCGTGTGGGATGACTTTCAGCCCATCTGCTCCAGGTAACACAATAGGCATTTGCCATTTGCCTTCAGGAGGTGGCTATGCTTTAAACCAAACCTGCCTGACTAGCAGATGCAACTTGGGGAACACACTCCCAGGGCACGTCAGGAGCACAGTCCTGGAGATTGCTACTGATGATGATATACAGTATTTGTGTGCTGCTCAGACTGTATTTTCCAGTAACACTGTACAATGCTCTTGTCTGTATCTTGTGTTGGCTGTCCCCTCTGCTCTTGTTTAGCACCTAAACCTCAGCTACAAGTGCAGCCAGGCTCATGCAACTGCATCAACAAGGTGGCCTGCATAGGAAACAACTGCTAAAGCCAACATTAGCACCTCTCTGTGAAGGGCTGGACGTGGGAGGGACTGAGAAAAGCACACTGAGTCCAAGGCACCTGGAAATCTGATGGGCTCAGACCAGCTGAAATGCTCGGCCTCCAAACCTGCCTGCCTACATGGAAGCTGACCTCCCTCCCATTTAACCCATCTAAGTCTAATTTAGGATACGTATGGAGAGATGCCTTTTATTCCTGTTGCCTGAGGTTTTATCTCCTTTCTTTTTCAGCAAGCACTGAACAATCCCATTTGTAAATGTTTCAGCCTGAGGATGGTCTGGAATGCTGCAAGAATGTGTCCTTCTCCAGGGTCACACAGAGCAGATAAGTGAAGAAGGTCCAGTGGGAAGAATGGCACCTTGAGCTCCAGAAATGCAAAGCATCATAGCACACTGCATCACAGACTCTCCTTAGTCATCAGCCCTTCCCATCTCAAAAACTTTGTTCCCCATTTGTAAGATAGAGACAGCCACACTGCCCTGACTCACATTAAAGGAAGATAAATACAGTAATAAACATGAACTGCCTCAATTCTGTGGCAACAAGACCCCCCCTGAGTGCAGAAAATTGCCATTTCCTTTGGTTTCCCTGTAGTAAGTCTGCACAATCACATGTTATCCTATTGTGCTACCAGAAAATTTTGCAGCAATTTCCTCTCCTAAGACATTTGACTTCACTGTAAGCCAGTTTAATAGCCTATAGATATTAACATGATCCCTTATTTACAATAATGGGACCTTGCAGCTACTGTAGCTTACAGATGCAATTTATTACAGGATGTTACCACAATCCGCAGGCTACCAGAAAACATTATGTCTGGTTGTTACAAATGCCATTTTCCTTGTTGAGATAATAAAATAACCCTTTAAATGATTGGGATTTTTCCTTCTTCTGAATGTCTATGAAAATTAATCTTACTTTAAAAGCCTCCTTTTCCCTTGTGGTAATGAGAGCCTCCATGTATCTTGTTTTTAAAGGCATGCCCTTAAAAAAAAACCTACGTCATATTTATAGATTTTGAATCTGCGAGTTCCTGAAGCTTCAGCTGGAGTCAACAGGTGTCCAGGGCACTGGGAAATGATCTACAGAGAGTCAACAGGAGCAGGCTGCATCCCTCTGGGTAAGAGCACCCCCCCTTGCTTTTCCTGCCTTCCGAGCTGCTCATCACCTGACATTGACTTCTCCTGTCATTATTCTTGCACTCTTCATGACATTTCACAGCGAAGAACAAACGACACCAGAAAGCTTTGGGATTTGGGAAGAGCAGAAGTGTTCAGCATAAGGGAAGAGGTAATATCCCTTAACCTAAACTGTTTATAACAAATCTTCTTTATTAGGCAAGAGTATGTTTTTTAAAAAGAGAACTGAACTCACTGTCAGCCCTGTTGTTCCTGAAACCATCGCAGCAATGCAGCTGCTGAAACATTTCCCCATTCTTCTTCCCTTGACACACTGCACATAAAGCTTTACATGATTTTGCTTTTATATCGTCCTGATGCCTACAGATGACCCAGATCCTCTTGGGCCAGACACCACACAGGCACATGCTCCTTGTGCAGACCACAGTCCCCTACCCTGCTGCACACACAAGCCACTGCAGGGCTCAGACCTACCCACCCCTCTTCTCAAACCTTTCTTGGTTGTAGCTTGTGCTCTGCACTGTAATTTCTAACTTTTGGGGCAAACTCTGCTCTTGCAGAAGCTGCTTCCAGCCCAGGAACGAGGGCTTAACTCAGTACAAAGCCACCTTTGCATCCTGGCAGGACCAGCCCTGCAGTTTTCATTCCTCTTGCCTGAAAATGCTGGACAGATTTGGCTTGGCTCTTATTCCTCATTTGTCTGGAAACAGCTCTAAGTGCAGCCATGAACTTAAGGCATGAAGTTTATCTAGGGAAGTCCAGGACAAGGTTCCCAGGGGTCCTTTGCTCAGAACTGGCTCAAGTAAAGGGAAAAGATGAGCCAAATCCAGACTGTCCATGCTTAAGGAGGACAGCAAGCATTCACAATCTCACTCTGCATCCTTCAGTGGGCTAAAAGAAACCCTGAGGAATCTGGCTGGCAACAATCTGAGCTGCTTGAGGAGTGCCAAACAGCTGCAGGGTTGCCTGCCATCTCATCAAGTGGCAGGTGGGAAGTCAGTCTGCTACAATCACTTTTATCCTTCAAAAGCCAAAACCTCATAGCACATATCCTGCTTCCGCCCAAAGCTTTACTCCGTTCACCTTCTCACAGGATGTCCTGCCCCCCGTTTTTTTATTTTGGCAACGGCTCTGTCAAAATATTCAGTGGCTAAAATATTTATGCTATATAATATACTTAAAAACGCAGCTGCTGTCTCTTTTACAGCATTTACCCTTCCTGGAGATAACTGGAGAAGCCCTTTTGGAGGGAATGGGCTGGAGGGAAGAGTTAAAAATACAGGGACATGCATGTATCCCCAGGGGCCTGCTCCTGCCCCTCATTCAAGGCCATTAGCTGTGACCATACCTCATCCTCGTAGACCACGAGCTGTGTTTTTCGTAGCTGGATGTAACGATCCTTCCACAGTCCCAGGAGCCCCCCGCTGCTTTTTTTAATCCAGCCATATTTCTCTGCAGTTGGAGCAGACTTTGGTTTCTCTGAGACCTCTTCCTTTGTATCCTGTAAGGACAGAAGGGATAAGGAGTTTCCATCATCAGAAAGCCTGCCTAGAGAAGATTTTGGCACCCACCAAACGTGGTCCCTCCCCACCACATCACAAGAGCAGAGTGGCATCTTCCAGAGGAAAACTTAACCAGCTCCCATAGGATTGGGGAGTGGGCACAGACCCCAGCCATCCCTGGAGACACTGTTGGGATGGCAACAAGTCCGCTTTGCTCCTCTGCTTCCCTCTCTGGGGAGGTACTCCTTGCTTACTTGTGCACCAAATGGACCTTAAAAAAGAGCAGCCTCCTCTCCTCTTTGCTCCTCCAGCTTTCTGATGAATCCCAGCAGGATGGATTCTGTAGCAACTCATATTTTAGCCCAAGGCCACTTCTGCCAGCTTCTCTTCTAGGTGTCTATGCTTGGTCACCATCCCCAAACCAACTCCTGTGGGCAAATCCACGGCATGAAGGCCAGGACTTCATCACATCTGCACTAAAATGTTCCCAGCAGGTTAAAGATGAAAGCTTTTCTCCTCTCCAATGCACTGGAAGAGCCTTTGCAAAGGCAGGATCCCCCTATCCCCTCCCTTGGAGCACTCTGCTGCTCTCAACACCCCATGGAGCCCTCGATAAGCCTCTTTCCCTGGAGCGAGGCAAGGGGAATCCCTCGCTGAGCCAAATCCCCTTACACAAACACCTCACCAACCTTGTGATTTGTCAGGAGAGGCCAAGGCCAAATGCTCCAACCTCTTCCCAGGGACCCCACTGTCCCCCAGACTCCGTTTCCTCCATGTCCCCACACGTAATAGCAGCAATCCTGCTGCAGAGAGCTGGCACACAAAAAGAGGATGCATAACAAGACAGCCCCAAACATACCAAAATGGCCCTCACTGCACAAACTGGACTGGCTGGAGCTCAGACATCTTGTTTCATAACATGAGAAAATCCCAAGTGCATGGAACAGAGTCAGAGCTGGACACTCCCATAGCCAGGACAGAGCAAGTGTGTACGGACAAGCTCCAAAAATTTGGAGGAGAGTCTTGCTAACGAATCTGTTTTCATGCACCAAACTCCCACTGAACACACCCTTGGACAGCAGCTTTCATTAGGGTAAGCTCTTTTTCCAAAGAGGGAGCTTGTACCCATAAAAAGAAGAAAAACAGCTTAAATACCCCATGAACCCACATTTATTCTGACCTCCACTAAGGTCTGGAAGGGGCTGGGCTTTGCAGGTAGGCTCAGGTGCAGACTGGGAACAAGAAACTCAAATAAACTGTGTTTCACCTAAAAGAAAATTGGGCCGAAACCTGTAACAACCTTGGTGCCTTTTGTAGAAGTTATTTCAGTTGCAGTGAGCTGCATCTGAAACAGCCACAATACAGGATGACTGAGCATCAAAAAGTTTTCCGGGAAATGAGAGGGACTGCGTAGGGTGGTTTTTTTTCAGCTTGACTTTTTAGGTTGCCAGGAAGTTGTATTCAGTTGAGATCTGCGACTTCAGCAAACAGCAATTCCTGCACAAATACAGACCTGCTGGTTTCCTGATCGAGAACCCTTTTGATGTCATTTTTAGATAATTGGGCATGGACTTTAACCTCCCTCGTAGGACTTGTGCATAAATGTAGCTGTATGAAGAATTTACTCAAGTGAGTCCAGACCAACAACTGCTAAAATATTTTTACTCTTTGTGGTAGTTTAAAACACACTCTTTAAGGCTTTTTTTTGCTTGGCAGGTGAATTTTTGGGGTTTTTTTCCCTCCACCTGGCAGAAAGGCTGAAGTCACATGGTAAATATGTCTATCCAAGCTCTCTTCTGCAGAGTGAAAACTACTCTGGTTTTAAAATAAAAGTACTCCCTGTGAAGACACAGCACATAACATCTACCTCTGAAAAACAACCTGCTCCAGCAGAGCTGGGGCTCATGTTGGCACCTCTGTACAAGGCACAGCAAGGGCAGAGCTGGTTTGGGGTCTGGCTCTCCAGCCTTCCAAGGACAGTACCTCCCCTCCTTGGCACTGAAGACTTGCCTTGGAGCTCCCCAGATCACCCAGGAGCCTTGGCTGGAACCCCTGCCTGAAAGGAGCCATGCATGGGGCACCCACCATACCAGACAGGACTTCTTGCTGTGCCGGCACCTGGGATCCTCCATACAGAGGATCCGTGACTCCAAGCCCCACCTGAGCAGCCCAAGAGAGGGAAGGTGATGGAAAGTGCAAAGAAATGGAGAGTGCTGGTCTCAGCAGATGACAACAGCCACAAGTGGAGGGCTCTGCCCCTTGAACTGCACAGAAGTCACCTGAGCCTGAGCTGCCTCCTCTTGTCCCTGCTATGTGGCAGATGTGAGGGATGAGATCCAGCATTCTGTAGGGATGCTGAGCTGCTGGGCTCTGGCTCAGCGGCTTCCCCCTTGCACGTACCCAGCACATCCCACAAGGGGGACAGGTGCTGTAATCCCTCACCTGCAGCTTAAGGACATAAAAAAAACAGATGATGCAACTGGGAAGTTTGTTCCTGCAAAAGCAAGAAGAGTCTCGGAGACGGTGTCTGACATTTTTGCGGATTATTTTTATGCCAGCCCAAATTGGCAAGGGGCTGTTGGCCAGGGATGGGCACTGGCAGCAGAAAATTGTGTCCATCCTGTGTTCTCTGCCTGCAATTCCACAATTAAAATGGGAGCATGACACAAAAGACATGAGCTGCTGTTAACTCAGCTATATATGAGGATTCTGCAAGAAATACTAAGATATCCTTCCTGGGATGTTCTTGGGCTGGATTCATTCCTGTGGTAAATCCATGAGAAGAAGCCCCCTGGCATCAGCCAAGTGAGCCAGAGTAAACGAAGGAAGAACTGAGTTATCCCGATGCTGGCTCATGCCAAAGGCATGGCTCCCAAAACCAATCCATAGGAGTCATTTTTGCATTTTATATCATGGTGGCATTAGAAGTGAAACATGAGTTCCACTCCTTCAGCTTGGTTTAGCCTCACATTTTGCAGCTCAGCAGAGAACCCAAATCAGACAGGATGGCTTTTTATTTAACAATTAGGCAGTTCTTTCTCTCCTGCCCTGCCCTGTATTTTACAGGCCCGCAAACCCACATACTCTTCATGTCTTCCAACATAACAAACCCCCAAGAGTTGAATCACAGTGGTGCTTTAAAGTTACACAGAGACAGAATTGCCTTAGTCAGTTACATCAACTTCATTTCAAGCAAGCATCTCACTTATCACACACTCCTTTCTACCAGGGCGCTGATGAACAACTCCCAGGAGACAACCTGCATCCCCACACCTGCACTCTTTTTCTCCCTTTTCACGTTATCTCTCAAACCTTGCTGTTAGCACTTCCACTTCTCCCCAGCCTGCTGGAGCAGAACTACCTCACTGGAAACAAACTGCTCAGATCCACGTGGAACTTGGGGAACTGCCTCTGACACCCCTTCTGCAAGCAATCCCTGGAGGCTGCATGTGTCACTAAAGAAAAGAAGCCCGTGAGACGGTCAGTCAGTGCTGGGATAGGTGCGAAGCCCCTTTGGCCGGCGGCCGCCAGCTGGAAGCAGTTTCTCTGCTGTGGATTAATTTCATGGATGCCAGCGGATAATAACAACTCTCAGTCACTACCAACTTGGGCTGCTTTGCCGTCTCCCTGCTGTTTTAAAAGAGCTTTCATTCTTGCCACAGAATGTTGGGAGCTGAAATAAAGGGGTGTGAGGGGGGAGAGACAAGCCACAGCTACAGGGATCGCATGTACCAGACAGAGCTTGAAGTCCTCCGGCAGTCCGTCCTACTGGGAGCTTTCTTTGTGCATGAGCAGCAAAACCTCATCCAAGGAAAGGAAGCAGAAATTGCGTGGCCAGACGACGGGAGAAAACGACCTGTTTAACTTGCTAACAAATTTGTGGCATCTTAATCAATCCTCACAGGGATGGATTACTGGGGTGTGTGATCCCATGGACGAGAAAACCTACGTGTGCAGAACAAGCACCACTGCCCTTCTCCGTGTTAAACCCGTCCCAAGCAGAAGGAGGAGCAGAACAGAAGTGGGGAAGGCTGGAGGTGCGTAGACATGTCCAAGCTGGCGATTTGACCCAGGCCCCGGCTCCAGCAGGGCAGGACAACACCCCAGCGGGAGTCACTCGCGGTGGCCCAAGCACGCGTGGAACCAGCCCGGCTCTGCCAGCGCCGGCCGAGCCCGGCAGCCCCTCCCGGCCGGGACCAACATCCCGAGGGCTGCGGGGATGCGCTGCCGAAGCTCTGCCCGAGCCGCTCCGGGGGCTGCTGGGGATGCGGAAACCCCCGTCCCGCGGTCTCCTTCGCTGTCCTCCGGGCGCAGCGGGGCCGGGATGTCCCAGCGCCAGCGAACACCCGAAAACAGCCCGAAGTGGCCGGTGCGGTCCCCCCGCCCCGGCAGGGGCTTCTCCCGCCCGGCCCGGGGGTCCTCCCTCCCTGTGCCGGGGTCAACCCCGCTCCCCGTCCCGCTCGCGGCCGGACTCACTTGCTCCATGGCTCCTCGCCGCCCGCTCAGGGGCTCGGTCGCCGCCCCGTTGCCCCGCTGGGCTCCGGGCGGACGGTCATGCCGGGCGGGCCGGGNNGCCGCCTGGCCCGGCCCCCCCGCCTGGCCCGGCCCAGGCCCCGGCCCCCTCCGCCGCCGACGTGGGGCTGGGAGCCCCGGGGACGGGATGGGACTGAGCCAGGGGAGGGGGATGAACGGGGTCCCTGCGGTCAGACGGCGGATACGGGGTGGGACATGAACCCTGGCGTGGGACAGGATAACCAGGGATGACAGGATACCGGGGGCGGGACGTGGAGCTTGGGGTGGGAGAGATCCCCCGGGGTCAGATAGGGTCACCAGGGATCAGGCAAAACCCCCATGGCAGGACAATGTGCCTGAAATGGGAGAATCCTTGAAATTGGAGGATTCCTGAAATCAGAAGGTCCCCAGTGTCTGTCGGGGTCCCCAGGGTCCAGTAGGATTCCCAGGGTTAGACAGGGTCCCCGGGGTCAGATAGAGTTCTTGAGGTCAGGCAGAGCCCCCAGGGATCATGCTAGACCCCCGTAGTAGGAGAGTCCCTGAAATCAGCAGGTCTTAAAGGTCAGGGGGCTCCCTGGTGTCTCACACGGTCCCCTGGGATGAGAGAGGATCTCATGAGACCAGGCCAGACCCCTGTAGTAAAACACTGCCTGAAATCAGTGAGTCCTCAGAGTCAGGCAGGGTCCTGGGGGTGAGGCAGGGTCCAGGGTGGCACAGTGTCCCTGGGGCTGGGATCAGCTCAGGCCCCAGGAGCAGCAGGACAGGGTGCAGGGTGTAGGGAGGTGAGGGATGCTCCATGAACCCAGCGTGGAGCAATGTCCGGGGTTCAGGTCTGTGTAGCCACGTGACTCCGTCAGCCACAGCACTGGCTCCTGGCCATGGGGTGGTCTCTGGGCAGTGGATTTTGGCAGAGGTATGATGCCACTTATTGACCCAAAGAAAACAGCTGGGGAATGGTCCTTGGTAGCAGAACTGGTTAACACTAGTCATGCTCAGAGCTATTGTTCTCCACTGGTATTCAGCTTTGCAGACTTCTGCAGCTATTTCAGGCCTGCTGGAGGGCTCATGTACCCAACAGCCTGCCTGGTTTTTCTTCTAATTATTTCAGTCAGTCTAAAAAAAGACATTACCTCCCTCTGCAAACCTTGCCTCCATTGTTCTCGGCGCAGAAAATAAGAAGGAAAGGAGAATAAAAGTCTGACACCCTCTACCTCCAGGTTAAATGCTCTTCTGCATAGGTATGGGAAGTGCTGAGAGGAAAAACAGGAGGCAGCTTCTGCTAACCAGAGGTGGAAGGGATAGCAGAGCATCCTTCAGGGCTGGCTACCCTCATCCTGCAAGGCCAGGGGTTAATGGAGGAGCTGGGAATCACCCTGGGACACACCAGGACTTGAAATAAGAAATCCTGGTACTGTCAAGGCGTGTTGACAGGAGAATGATTGCCGTGTCAGCAGAAAGACATCTCACATGGGAGGGAGCAGCTAATAGCTGTGCTGTGATGAATCTGGGTTTTGACAAGAGGCTGAGGCACCAAACACACTCGGAAAAGCCAAGGGAGGACAGACAGGGTCTAACTGGCTGTAACTGGTGTGAGCAGGGAGCAAGCATCACGAGGGAGGATGCATCGTGCTGACCACTGTGGTCAAGGCATTGCCCAAGTGCTGCACTTGCCCTCCCTCTCCTCTCACCTGCAGGATTTTGGGGCAGGACCCTCCTGTTTGCTCCAGTTGCACAGGGCTGCAAGAGCAGCAGGGGCTGAGCCAGGACTGGAGCTCCTAAGGGAAACTACACACAAATAATTATTAGTGAAAATTAGCAAAAACACACTGATGACATCTCCTTCCTATCAGCTTAGCTCCGGGTTTGGCAAAGGCTCCGGTCTCACCGAGACAATCCCCATGTTGTATAAACACCTTCTGTGGCCTCCCCTGCTCCTCCTCCATGGCCAAGAGCCAAATTAGGCAAAATGCTGCCACAAGCATTGGTGATGGCACAGAGGGGCCTGGCCGGTGGCCAGGGGTTTGATAGCATCCTTCAGATTCATTCTTTACCTGGCATAACAGGCACCTCTGAAAGATATGACAAGAAAATCATGACTGGCCATCAGCATTCAGAGCTGTCACCAAGCCAGGGTTAGCTCTCTGCTGCCTAACACCAGGTGGGAGCTGGTTTTAAAACATATTTTCTTTGTTTAATTTCCTGAGCCATCAAAACGGGACTTTGGGTGGGAAGTGGGATCATACCAGCTCACCCACAGCCTTCTCAGTGGGAGTGTGAGAGCAAGACAGGGCGTCACAGTGCCAAGTTTGGCTCCAGGATGGTGCCAGACATCACAAAATAAACTATTGAAAAAAGATTATATTTTAGCCAGGCTTTTAAAACAACCAAAAAACCCCCAAATTACCGGAACTGTTGTTCAGTATTCTCTGTTTTCCTGGCAGGGCTGGGGGAGGTGAGGGGAAGCCTCTGGCTGTACATATAGGGTGGGAGCTGTGGTTCCAACTCTCCTGGAAAATTTTAATCGGTCAAAAAATGAAGAATATTTTTAGCATGCAGTCAACATGCATGTGAGGACATGTGTGCTGTGAGAGCATGCGGTGCAGAGGCCACATCCCTGTGATTTATCAGCTATCCTCACCCTTGCAGGCAGACCTGGAGAGACCCACTCTGACCCCCTCCAGCATTGCAGAGGAACCTGTCGTTTGCAAGAGGATGTTCAGTTCACAACAGGGAGGTTGGTCCAAAAATGCTGCAGGGAGAGGTGTTGGGCATGTCCTGCAGCTGGAACAGGCTGCTCTGCTGTCTTCTGCATTGATAAGAGGTGGTGAAATGCTGCTGCAGCAAAGTGAAATGGAGTCATGAGTGACATCAGGGAGAGTGGGATGATGAGTCATGAACTGAGGAAGTTTCTTTGCAAGGGGTCCCGTGAGTCTTCCTGTGCCTCAATGGCTGCATTTGGGTCTTGCAAAACTTGGGGGGGAGGATGTAGAGGAGTTCTGCAGTTCTGGGTGTCAGGAGCTCTGGCTGCAGAGACACAGCTTTCCCAAAGCCACTCAGGGATGAGACAGGACTGCGATGTGTGGGGAGTCCCTCCTGCCCTCCCAAACGTGGACAAACCAGTCTCTCCAGCCACAGACACCACATTAGAGAGCTGTGGTCACCCTTGTGTCTACCTGCCATCCTTTCCCTGCTGCAGGCAGGGAGCTCTGTCTCCTGCATCCAACCCGAGGTACCTCATGACCAGGGTCAGCCACTCCACCTGCTCTCGCCTTGGTTTTCCTCCACTTCAAATGGCAATAACCCATCTCTGGGATGCTCTGAAGCCAAGTTCATTAGTGCCTGGCTTCGTTAATTGCTTCGAGCAGGGCTGGACAGACAGAGACTCATTATGGCAATTGCCCTGTTATCTGCTCAGCGATGGGGAGGAGGAGGTGAACATGCCTGTGAGACTGGAAGCCAATGCTGGGCTCAGTGAGGCCACAGAGCTCCTGAGCTGGAGGAGAAATCTTCAACCCCTTCATATGCATGGCAAATTAATGGGGATGTTCTTAATTTCATCTGTTTGGTTGGGGCTAAAACAAAGAGACCCAGAGAAAGTGCTGGGTCTGAATAGATGTGCAAGGGTAGGGCTCAATTCAGGCTCTTGATGCCAAGTAGAGCCCGTGGCACCTTCTCACAACTGCATGGTTGTGGGACTAAATCAGTTCTCAGGTGGACTGCAGTCCTCCAAACTACCTGTGCTAGACAAGAAGCGTGGGGGTGGCCAAATCCTCGGGCAATGCATGGGGAATTAGCAGCAGCAAAGATGGGAGACCACACATCTGGAGCTGGCATGGAAGAAGGTCTCTTTTCACCTCTCCACCAGCTTTCTGGGCTTAAATCTTGTTTTATGGACAAGCCATGTGAAAGGATGGTGCTTCCAGCCCCATTCCCTGCTGCAGCGGGCAGTCGGGGTTATCACATCTGATCTGAGGCTTGGCCTGTAACTCATGACCTGCCAAAATCCTTGTTTTACTTGTTTTCCTCATGGCTGGTACTAGTCCAAGCTTCTGCCCAAATCAAACCTGGGCTTTCTAGCTATTTTTTCTCCCTTAGTTACATGTCTGGAAGAGAAGACCCAGCTATCTGCCAAAGCCATCAGCCTGTAAGCGCTTGCAGGATCTCTTGTGCTCTCCCTGCTGATCTTGCTGGTTTTGCGAGGAAAAGCAGTCCTGGCTGCAGAGGACGTCTGGTGTTCACAGGAGGGACAAAGCAGATCCAAAACTGTAGGTAAGGAGGTCACTTGCTGGGGGAAAATGGGGGAGGTGAGTGGTTTAAAAGATCTTAAAACCAGCAGTGAGTTGAAGGAACATGGCCAAGCCCTGTGGCACGATGGCAAGTGGGCAATGAGCGATGCTGCTTTGTGCTCTCTTCCTCCTTTCCGTTTTAACTCAGCATGAACAGTAAGCCCTGATGAAAGACAGTAGGTGCAGGCTGGAAGAGGTGACTGATGATGCCAGAGCATCACTGTTGTGTCCAGGTGATGGCCACAGTTTGTGCACGAAAGGTGGGAAGGAGTGAAGCACCTGGTGGGTGAGGGCTCAGGATGACTCTCCTGCTCCATTGCTGCACAGGGTGAATGGGAGCAGCGTGGGGCTAGAATAGGGCTGCAATAGGATGGTCCATGCTGCTTTTAGTCCCCAGGTGTTTTGAAGCCAGGGCTGTGCTCCACATCCTGCATGCAAAACCCAATCTCTGTGTAAATGGCTTGGAGCAGCTTCCCATATCCCTCATCTAATCATCCTGTGCCTGGGGCAGTTGCCTCTGGGCTCTCCCAACAGCTCTGCACTGTTCCTGGCCTTCACTGACATCTCCACCAATGACAAAATATGCCAAAAATAACCTCTGCTCTCCAGCAGGAAGGTGGGATATAAACACACTGACTATTTGTTAGTGTTAGTGCTTGCCAGGCTTTCAAACCGGACTCAGTTTGGGGGGGGATCACTTCCTGCTCCACAGTCCTGACCTCCCACTGCCTCCCTACTCTGTCTAGGCATGGGAGCTCCCCAAAACACCTCTGCTCTGTGCATGCCACTTTGAGAAGGTGAAGCTGCAGCCCCAGAGGTGCTGGAGGGATTTTTCTGGTTGAGTTTAAGGTAAGGCAGCATCTCTGGGTGCATTGCAGCCACCGGCTTTCCTGTATGCAATGCAACATTGGGGTCCTCCTGGAGCTTCTGGGATATATACAAATATGTTATATATATATGTGTGTATATATATGTATATATATGTATGTATATGTATGTATGATAATATCCTCAGAACCTGATTTTGTTTGCTGTGGCAAGAAACAAACCCTCAGAGAAGTGTAATCTGGTACCTGTAGCACTGATGACCCCTGGTAATACAATCCTGCTTCATGCACTCTTGCTTTCAGGCCCATCCCATGCTATCCTGATTCTGATCCCTACCTGCCACCCTGCCTGGTTCCTGAGCACAAAGGGACCTGGGAGTTTTGGGAACCGATGGCTTGCACAGTGAGCAACCGTGGAGTTTGTCTGAAATTATGTTCTCTATGACGTGGATGAGCATGTAGAGAACACAGGGAGGCAGCAGAAGGGGTTAAATCAATAGTTACATTTAAATCAATATTCTGATTTATGCTCCTGTCCCAGTGATGCTGACTTCCTTTGCCCCCTGGTTTGAGGGTACAGACCTCAGTGGCCCATTCTGAGCCACCATTTCTGTGTTGAACATGGATTTTGGCAGACATACTGCAGGATTGGGCTGGTTTGTTGTTTTGTTGTTGAGAAGAGGGGAAGCAAAAATTAAACAACTTGACTATGGCTGTGGTCTGTGCACCTAACCCACTGGTGAGACCGGCTCCTTGAAATTGGGAGTTAAAAGGCATATCAATAGTTGTTTCACCTCTGGGTTTCCCTGCAGATGCTGATGGCCAAATTCCTGCTGACAGTGCTTGTGTCCCTGCAGGAGGAGGCTGGAAAAATCCTGTCTCCTGAATCAGGACTTCAGGGCAATGCTTTCCCTGAAGATGCCTTGTGCAGTGGCTGTGGAAATGAGCTGAGTCTTGGTGTGAGCAGGGAGGGGGTGAGATTTACAGCTGTGCCCTGGTTTTGGTGGTGACTCATGAGGTAGGATTGGATCAAGTGAATTCCGCAAAGATTTACAGCAAGTAAACCCTTTCACGTGCAGGGCTTATTGCATTGGCCTGTTGTGTCCAAGAGAAGTTCTGGAGGTAGTGCCCATGGCCGAGCAGCCAGTGTGAAACACTCCCCTGTGATAGAATTTCCCCCCTGACACGGATTCACCCCCCTTTAGCCTTGCAGTGAGGTGGTACTGGGACCATAAGCACTTTACATCCTTCTCCCAGTATTGTGGCCACCTCTCAGCCTTTCCAGTGAGGCCAAGAGCTTCATGACCAACTGCCCAGCTCTCAGCCACACCAGTGTCCCACCTTAGCATATACCCATGGATGAAACAAGCTGTGGGGTGCAGAAGAAGGTCTGACTGAGAACATGTAGGAAATACTTCCTTTCTAAAATTTCAAAATGCAGTTAATGTTAGTAATGACCGTTATGAGCCTGAGTGGGGCGAGGAGAGAGGCTCAGACTGTCTGACAGCCACAGCCTTTGCAATAACGCCTGATTCGGCAGCCTGGTTGTGGTACTGGGTCCTTGCTGCCTCCAACATCCCTGCCGCTCTGTCTCCAGCATCCCAGCCATACTGCCCGCATCCTTGTCCCATCCCTCCCCTCAGCCTTTGCCTTTAGCCCCTCCCAGCCCATCCCGTCAGTCTCCCGCAGCCCGAGCCCGCGCTGCTTCCCGGGCAGCAGCAGCAGCAGCCCAGCCCGAGCCCTGGCGCTGCCCTTCCTCCCGCCCTTCCTCCTCCCCGCGGCGTGGTGCCATCCCCACCTAGTGCCGGCCCGGCGCACCGGCCGCGGGCAGCCTTGGGGCTCCCCGGGCTCCCCGGGCTCCGGGGACCGTGGCATCTCCTCCACGCCCCCAGCTGCACCCGGACAACCGTGGCACGGCACTGCGGGGGATTTTCCTGCCCTGGTCCTGAGGGATGCTCCGGGGTGAAGGAAAGGTGGGAGGAAATGAGCTGATGCAGCCTTTGCACTGCTCCAGAGGACGCGGACAGGCAGGGGGCACCACAGATCCCACGTCTGCTGGGGCTGTTGGCCTCTTCATGCCCCCTCCTGCGGCCTGGGAAAACGGGATTCCCCCCTTTCCATGGCCGGGAACCCAGCTGGGAACGAGGGAAAGGGCCACATCCTGTCCCCAGTCACCGAGCTTGTCCCATCACCAGGGCTGGACCCCTTTGGGTATCACTTTGGGGATGCTCCTGCATATCACAGGTTTGGAGTTCTTAGTGGCATTTCCCAAGGACACATCCCCATGGACCCCACATGTCTCAGTGCTTGGGGAGCATCACCTCCCTTGTCCCCCTCCAGACCCTGTAAGCACCAGTTGTAGATGTCTAGGGCAGAGTAAGAAGCCAGGAAATGCCTTGAGCAGTGCCCCCCTGTACCAGGTCTGTTCTTGTCCCCCTCCAGCCCATCAGAGACTCTCAGAGCCACAGTGTCTTTAAATTTTTCTTCCCCTCCTTCACCCTGTTGCACCTCAGATTGACATACAGCTTCTTACCAGCCCTGTCCCTGTGGCCAAGGGCTTTTCTCTCTGCCCAGGTGCTGTCCAAGCTAGCCAGGGCATCCAGAGGTATCTTCTCCTCACCTGGAACAAGGAGGTGAGCAGTCATCCTCTGCTCAACCACAACAGCTTCCCTGGGCTTGCAACATCCTTCATCCAGTGTAATTTTGGTTGGACGGACCCTCTACAAGTTGCTGCACCCAGTCCTTGGAAGCAAGTGGTTCTTTGCACTGACATTTTCTGAAATTTTCCTCTTTTTTTGTGCTTTCCTATCTTTTGTCTGGCTCCACCCTCCCTGGCCATTGCACAGGCATTTTCCTCAGCTCCCTTGGGTGCTGTGGCCTTGCTGTCCCAGCCCCACAGGAGATATCAAGGTCCCCTGGAGTTTCCCCATGGCTCAGGGGTATTCAGAGGGAGGATGCTCCGCAGTGGGATGCTCCTGCTTGCCCATGGGGCACTATGGAAAGCTGGGAATATGCTCAGAAATTTCTGAAGACCACAGGAAAGCATGGGAAAGACAGACCACAGGGCTGGAGAGGAGGCAGGAAGAAAGGAAGATTAAGGGGTGTTGTGGCATCCTTCATATTTCCTGATGAAACAAGGAAAAAGCCCAACACTGCTTCTATTTTTTCTTGGAAAACCCCTTGCAGCTCAGCCCTGAAAGCAGGATTCAGCAGCTTGGCGCAACTCAAACGTTTCCTCTGCTGCTTTAAAGAAAATGTTGGAACAGAGCGAGCTTAAAGCCTGCTGAAGAGGCCCATTTATCTGGGAACTGAAAGAAAATATTGGGATAATATTTGGAAAAGCCTGTGAATGGGCATGGCCCAGCATGTGCCGGGCAGCAGCAACCTGTGAGCTGCAGGGGGAGAAGCCACCCTCTGCGTGTGGTTAATTTTCCCCTTTTTCCTCATTTCCTTCCCATTTCCTTCCCAGCTCTGAAAGGTTTTGCCATGCCTAGGTGGGTCCTTGAGATGTGTTTTCCCCAGGAGAGTTGTAGTGCTGGAAGAAAAAGGGATTTTTCATGAGCAGGATGGGCACAAACCCTGCCCAGTCTGAGTATCCAGGGGGGGCTGATGGGGAGGTGTATCTTTCCCCTGGTTAACAACTGAGGCTGATCTGCAGGATGCACTTAATCAGATATCACTAAACCCAGGGTTGATTCCTGACTAATTGGTCAGTAATAACCATTTAATTGGCAAAGCTGCAGTGAAGCTCTAGCCCTCCTTTCCTAGAGCCATTAGTAGCATCTATTTTAACATTTGGAGCCTGGCTGGGATTCAATAAATGGGTTTTTGTTGGTTTTTTTCACATTTAAAAACATTAATGTGTGTTCAGAATTCAGTTGGACGTCTCATTTGGCTTTGAAGCATAATTATGCTTGATGAGGACTAATAAGCAGCTTTCAAATCGAGACCAGGTTAGCATCTCTCCTTCTGTCTCCTGCAGGGAAGCTGATATTCTCCAACAGCTGATTTTTATGGGACTAATCCAGATATGTCCAGGGCTCCATAGAACCCTGCTTTGTTTTTGACTGGCTTTTTATTTTTTTTTTTTTAAGGTCTTTTTCCTCCTAGGATGAGTTTTTATTGTTGTGGAGTTTTGCTCCATGTGGGATTTCCACCTGCTGTGGGTCTCAGGGTGCTTTTGCAGGATGTGAAGCATGATTTGCTGAAAACAGGCTTTTTTACCCCCCAGCCTCATTAGGAAAGAAAATTGACATTGGAGGATTTGGGTTTTTTTCAATGTGACAAAGGGAAACTCTAAATTCTCAGCCCTAAACTGCTCCCAGGTCTGGAGACCTTGGTGTTGGCTCGAAGCCTGGCTGCAGGCTGAAGCAGATGTTGCCAGTCCCTGGCACAGACGATCGTTGATGGGCGATGGCTGATGGTTGGATTGGTGTCGAGGTCGGCCCTGCTCCAGCACCAGCGCCTGCCCTAAGGTGGAGCTGCTTCTCTTTCAGCATCGTGGCTGCCCAGAAAACTCTGGATGCAGTCTGGTCACCCAAATACCGCCTGCCTGCAGCTTCTGAGCAGGGCTCAGAAAAAAGAAAACCCATCCAAACTGTGGGTTTATGTTTGTTTTCCACGCTCCCCCATTGAAATTCCATGTCAAAGGTAAACTCGCTTGGAGATTAGGCTTTGGCAAGTCTTGCTATGCTGCCAAAACCTGCAGAAATGCCCTTGGTGAGCCCCAAGCATGCTCTGCCACTGGGATGGGGAGTGAGTCCTGGTCCCGGCTTGCCAGGGGATGAGGGGATGCGCAGACATGGCACACCTCCTTCTCCACCAGCAACTGTCCCTTCCCAAGGGCGGCCCTCCTGTCCTTTACCAGCAGAGCCCCTCCACAGTCCCACAGGGCTGCTCTCACCCATCACTCCCACAGCTCTCTCTCTGGCAAACCCCAAAGCTGCTGCTCTAAACCCCCCCAGATTCCCAGCTGAGTCAAAATACTCCCAAAATCTAAAGGTGGCAAAGGAGAAAACCCCTCCTGTCCTATTCTGTCACAGCTCTGGGGGCTGGTAGGGGGGTTAATGGCCACCAGCCAAAAGCTGTGGGGGAAAGACCTTTAGTTGTGAGCACTTGGTGCTTGGGCAGCTCTCCTGCATTTTTTTCTAAGACATTTTGCAGCAATTAAAGAGCTGCAGGTAGATGCCAAACCCCAAATCCTGGCAAAGGTGCCAGCTGCTCTGCAGTCAGGACAGACCCAGCCACTGACTCCGGGCTGACCATGTTCCAGCCCTAAATAGCTGCTTTTTAGGGACAGGTGGGTCATAGCAAACTTTATTTTTCTGGAAACAGCAAGCACATTGTGCAGGGCAGGCTTTCCAAGGATGCTCCCCACACCCTTTTCAGGAAATACCACGCAGCTCTCCTTCGTGCCATGCCAATTTTTTTTTTAATTGGCACAAATGATAGCCTCGGCAAGGACACACCGTGTTTTCCCTGAGCTGTTGGATTTTATTTTGAAATCACTGCTGGTTTGATCTTTGCATCTCTCCACCCCAGGCTCCTCTCTCTCCTCTTGTGTTTCTACTCCTGGTGCTTGCTCCAGTGCAGTGGGGTTTGCTGGGAAGTGAAAATCCAGGGGGGGGGGAAAGAGGGGTCCTGTGCCAGACACAGCCGGGTCCTTGGTACATCACCCCACCTGGGGGAGAAATAGAAGAGCTGCCACAGAGAGCAGACAGCAGCTGTCCCTTCCTGGTGACCCCCAGCCCCTTCTAGGAGTCCAGCTTTTGATCCCAAGTCCAGCCCTGGAGCCATCATCCAAACAGCAACAGCCATCCTTCCTTTGGGGGAACTTGAAATAGCCTCCCCCTGCACAGTGACAACACATCCCCCACGTGGCACTGGTGTAACCGGCTTTTCCAAGACCTGCTCTTCCAGGGGTGGGGTTGGGTTGGCTCGGTTTATTACCCAGCACCCTCTTGACTCCAATGCTTCTCCCCGGTACGTTGCTCTCGGATGAAGTGGGATGGTGGCAACAACCAGGAGAGGAGGAAGAAGGATTCCTACTTCACATGTGGGATGGGTGCCACCAGGACACATCCCTGCAGTTCCTGTCCCAGCACCCTCTCCGGGTAAAGCATCTCTCCATTCTACCATCCCTCACTTGGGCATTTCCTTCCTTGCCCTAATTTCCAAAATAACAGTAAACCCCAAACCTATTTGAGATGGGTGAAAAGGCTTGGGTTTGTTCCCTTTTAGTTCAAGACCAGCACACAGGCAATTATCTTTGATTGATTTTCCCACCCTATGGATGTGTGTACTGGCCCCAGCAGTCCCCAGAGTGCCCTTTGGCCACCAAGCTTCAATTGTTTTTAAACTTCGGGATCCATCTTTTGGATATTTTTTCAGGCCTGAGTCCATAAGACTCTCTCTCTTTTCTTTTTTATTACTAGCGTTTTTACCAGGATGACATTTGGACTAGGCAGGGAAATATTCTTGCCTGCTACACCAGTACCTGACAATCAAGATTTAATCTTCCTGGAGAGGAAGAACGCATCAGATGGGAAAAAAAATTCAGATATCTGTGAAATTGCAGAAAAGCGGAGCAGGAGGAGCCTGTGGGAAATCTCCAGCCCAGCCTGGAGCAGCACAGCGACTGCGCAAGCCCTGACCATCGCCGGACAGATGTTGGTCTAATTACAGCTAAAACCTCCGGTGCTGGGGATGCTCTGCTCCCTGAACCCTGAGTGTATCATTGCAGCCAGGCAGCCTCTCTAATCCCCAATTTAAATCCCTTTGGCTGCTGCCTTCAGTGCTTGGAAGAGGTGCTGGATGGCAGAAAACCACTGGCACATCCTCCTTGGTCATCCCCGTGGTTCTGAGCTCTTCCATCCTGTCAGGAGCGCTATTTCCCCTATAATTTTCCCCATTTCTCACTGAGAGCTGCCAGGGATCAGAGATTTATAAAATGGGTGTTTCAAGAATTTGGAAATTAATTTCTCTGTACCTGCGGTGTTGTGACCAGGGCTGGGCACCAACACAGAGCTGCCGCTTGTCCCCACCTCTTTGGGCCTCGCTCCACCTCATCCCCTCCTTCCTCTCCATCACATTTGATGTCACCTCTTCAGACTGAAAGCTTAATCCAGATTTAGAAAGGGAAGGAAAAAGGCAGGGACGGATTTTTCCAGTGAGCACGAATCTCCTGGGAATTCACCCAGGGCTTTCCCAGCTGCAAAGCTGGTGGCTGCTGCATGGTGACAGAAGTGGTGGCATTGCCAGAGCCTGTGTGCTGCTGTGACACATCAGCCGTGGAGATGAAGCTCCACGGAAGCTCCAAACCTTATTTTCCACTGGCAAGTTTCACTGGCAGCTGACTTGTGTGCAGGATTTTACCATTAATATCCCCAAAACCATCTGGCCACTAGTGGATCTGGGGTTATTTTAACACCTAAAAGGGCAAGCAGAGAAAAAAAAGAGGTTGTTTGAGCTGAATGAATATAAATGGAAGAATACTGATTTTTCTTTTTAACCGGCCCCGCAGCCCGTGGGGGTGGGGGGATGCTCGGGGGGGGCGGGGAGGGCCCGGGAGAGCGGGCAGATTTACAAGTCCCTGGAGGGGAGCAGGGACAGTGGCCGAGAGCCCAATGCTTTGCCATCGCTGCTGTGGGCTGGAATGAGCCGGGGCAGCTGCTGGAGGATGCTGAAGGCATTGTGCTGCCGGACAGGTTTGAAGGCTGGTGTTAATGAACTGGTGTTAATGGGCTGGTGTTAATGGGCACCCTGATGGCGAGAAGTCAGCACTGGAGCTGTGCAGGGGCTGGAGCTGGGGGGTTCTTCCACGTGGGCTGTCACCAGAGAGTGAAGAGTCAAGCTGCAGTAACTCCTTGGTGCAGACAAGATCCTGAACCGCATCGCTTTAATTACGCCAGCACAAATTTCATTCATTTGGTTAAGCCTGGGAGCTACAGAAAGAGCTATTTCCAGTTGTGCTGGTTTAATTACTGCATGCCCTGGATTACCCACCGTGCACAGCTGCATGGCCGGGGTTCATCGGGCTCTCCTGCACACCGGGACAAATTCACAGCCATCAGCATGGCGATGGCCCCGCTTACGCCTCTGCACATCCCAGCACATGGGCTCTGCTTGGGTCAGATAAATGGGTTTTAACCTGATTTGTGCTGTAATCTTCATGTCGACAGGCTCTCATCACGCACAGGATAAAACCCCAGCTCCTGTGGCCGGGGTCCTGTGGGGTTTCACTGGGCAGCTCCTGCCAGCAAGGCTGGCCAATGACTCCAAGCCAAGTGGCTTCCCTGTCCTGGCATCCCAGGGACACCTCTGGACTGTGGGTGTTTGCAAAATGGCTTTTGTTTGCTTAACTCCTTGCACTGGAGCAGGCAGAGGCACAGCTCTCACTGTCTTGTCTCTCCTCCACAGGCAGGGACAGGGTGACAATCCTGCTGTCCAGGGCAGGCAGCTCAGTGCCAGCCCTGCCATCCCACCCCTGGAAAAAATAGCACCTTTTGGGTGCGTTATTTGTACTTTCCTTTTCTGAATGTGCCTTAAAAAGAAGGGCTTGGTTTTCAAAGAAACAGTATTTAAATTACATTCTTCCCTGCTCGTCCAGCTCTTCGCTGTAATCTTATTGCTGTACAGAGCAACAAGCGTGCGTGGGACGTGGTGGGATTTTAACTGTAATTCATGGACAGATATAAAATGTCAGGGTTATTATGAATTTTATTCAGGAGAGTTTAAATGTTACTGGTTCAGCAGTGCCTCTTTCCATGCTTCCTTTGCAGCAGCTTCTGTTTAACCTCTCAGCTCACAAAATTTATTGTATTGTTGGTGGCTCACTGTAATTCTCCAGGTTTTCAAATCATCCCAGGAAAAGAGTTAACTGAAGCCTCTGTCTTAGCCTACATCCACTGCAAAGCATGTGGGGCCAAAGTCTGTCTTTCGTGACACCCCTTGGGTAAATCCCTTGGGTTCATCTGGGGAAATTGCCACTCTGAATTTCAAAATTATGTCTGTGGGAGATGGATCATTTGCAGTGCAGGGACCAGGGAGCACCAAAACCTGGGTCCCAGTGTTTCAGTCAGCGCTCGGGCAAGGCTCTCACACAGCTTACATGGTGTTCCAGGCTGAGCTGGACGCCACTGGACCCACAACGGGGCACAAGGTTTTATTGGTACCAGTAGCTATTCCCCAGGCAGATAAATTATGGTGAATGGCCTTGGGATGGAAGGTCTGTGATGCAGCTTGTAGCTAGGTTTTGATGGCCATGATGATCATTGATGACCATTGCAGTGGGATGCAGAGCACTCCCAGACATGGATTCAGCCTGATTCTCCTGGGATTCATCCATTTTTTGTCACTTAACACAGACACAATGAGGTTTTGCACTCACCCCATGAAGGCAACCCCTTTCCCATCTTCACTCTCTTCTGAAAAGCTTCAGGAAGATTTTCCCACTGCCATACCCTAAACTCTCCCTGCTGCTGCCAGAGCTCATTCAACCTTCTCTGCTCCCTGTGGGGATACTTTGCCCCTCCTTTGTATCCCCCATGGACAGCAGTGGCCCCCTCAGACCTTCCCCAGCAGAGTGAGGTGGATGTTGTGAAACCAAAGGGTTTTCTTTCATCTATTCCCACCTCTCCTCTGGCTCTGCCTAGCTCCATCTCTCTGGACATGCATTGCACACGTAGCACACCTAGCACCCGCCAGCCCTGCTCATCCATCTCACACACCTTAATCAATGGGAAACTTGAGGAAAAGCCCATAAACCAGATGGGAAGTGAGGATTGGATTTGCAATGTGCTGGTACTAATGGAAACAATCCTTCACTGCATAATCAAAAGGAATGGCCACACACAACCCATCATTTCTGCCCAGGGTGCTCACAGGGCAGCCCTGTGAGGACATGTGCGGTGATGAGCCCTGGAGGCTCCAGTGTCCCTGCAGTGATAACCCACAGTGATTTCCATGAGCAACAGCTTATGGTGGGTGCAGAGTCACCAAACTCCCCACTGGCTGCAAATTGTGGCAGCAAATTGTCACATCCCTAATGCCAGCACAACACTATTTGCACACAGAAACCCTCCAAATCCCCATTTTGCTGATATTTGTAATTTCCCGGGACAAGCCTGCCTGTGACACAGGGACTCACCTCCGCCTGGCCCCTCCATGTATTTGGTGCCTGCAAATAAGTCAAAGCCAGCCCAACACAGGAGCTGCCAGAGGATTTTGGCCCTGTCTGATGCAGAACAGGCTCCCTATAAATTTCCCTTGGATTAATCTCACTGCTGAGCTAGGAGTACTTCCCTATTTCCTCAGGCTGTCACCAGATCACCTGCCCAGTGGCAGGGCTGGTACAAATGGGTGGCACCAGACTGATTTTCCGCTCCAGCTCCAGTGGTGGGTTGTACTTATGACTCCTTGGACACCCCCTTCCCCTCCCACACCCAGGTGGGTTTTGCAAATCTGTTTGGGGCTCAGGAAGGTGTTTGTATTCAGAGGGATGGGGTGTGGGGCTTGTGCCCCAAATACCACTCAATTTTGGTCAGGGTCTGGAAAACAGACGACACGTACTCTGGAAATCACAGCCACCCTGAGACCATCCTGGCTGGAGCCTGTGGATGCAGCTTCTCATTGTCAGGGCCCTGGGAGCCCCGGGCACATTTCTGAAGCTCAGATGTGATTCAGATGAAGCTCTGGTGTGATGTGAGTGAAAGCAATGCCACTGAAACATCCTTTCATTTCGGACAGTCATCAGTTCCCTGCCAGCCTCGGCCCACACTGGCAGGGAGGGCTGTGGAACAGAGCATCCCTGGCCCGCTCCTGAGCCCAGCCTTTGAATGCGTCACCAACTTCTCCAAACAAAGCCCAGTTTCTAATATCCCACGAGGTCTCTGCTGTTCCCTGAGTGGCATCCGTGGGAGGCAGAGTCAGCACTCCAGCCCATCTGCCCCAGCCCATGGCTTATGGTGGTGCCCCTCGGGTGTCCATGGCCAGGTTTATCCCGAGTCCTGTCCCAAACCCCTCCCCGCCAGCCAGTTCCTCCTGGCCTTTCCCAAGCCCACAAGGAGCTGGCTGGGGTTCGCCTGGGAGTGCAGGGTGGGTGCCAGGGGTATGGGGGCAGGGGGTGCTGGGCACGGAGGGGAGATGCCCAGGGAATGAGGGGCAGTGCTGGAGGGATGCAGGGGGAAGGTGCAGTGTGACGTGCTTGTGGGGGTAG